>CAEMYA010000137.1:931338-948839 GCA_903131615.1 Diplodus sargus | reverse complement strand
TCTAGCGATGGAACCACGACCAGCAAAGAAAACATTAATCGTCACAATACGGCACAATTAAACAGCAATTATGTAAAAGACCTTGTTTCTTGCTTTGGGAGTGTCTCAACTCTTACATCAGCCTCTAAAACCCTCGGATTCGGAGTGTGTCTCTCCCAGCAGTGAGCCTGGAGGAGCAACAGTCACACCCACACACTCGTGCACACACACACACAAATACACTTGCCGAGCCACAGAGCAGATCAAGTGTGCCTGGAGAGCTCTATAGAGAGGCCAGTTTTCCTCATTAGACCGGCGTGTGCACCACTCTCCAAAAAACCCCTCACTCTAATCACTGTCACCAGACCTCGGCTGAAAAACAGATAATTAATGTTGGGCCCGGCCTCAATCGGCTTCCATGCTAAACAGCCCTGTGTACATATGTGTGTGCAGGCGTGTGGGTGTCTGCATGTTTGTCTATTTGGAGTCTGTCGATGTAGGAGGCCCCCCCCCCTCCCCTCCCTACCCCAGCCCTCGGGGGACCGCGGATGCTCAAGCCATCCACAACAACGATTCCGCCGGAGCTCGCAATAAGCTCTCAGAAGAACAATTGCACGGCAGATAATGAAGAAACAGAAGAAGCATCCCACAGTACCACAAAAAGCTGTCGGCTGCTCCGACTTTTCGTGCCACGGCCGTCTTTAGTCACGGCTTTTTGTAACGTCTCAGCCTCTTCTCCTTCTTCTTCTTCTGCCCTTTTTATTTCCCCTTCACCCGTTTTATTAAATGGAATGGACTCCGTAATCGCCTGCTTTGCGGAGCAGATTTATTTATGTTCCTTTTTTCTTTCCTAAAGGCAGTTATTAATATCATAAATATTTGATGATACTTTGCATGACCCTGCAGAGAATGACACAGGGAGGTAATGAAGGTTAGCGCTGGGGGTACCGGCTGATTAAATAGCGACTGAGTAGCAAAAGCCCACCCAGGGCCGCGATAAACCTTCTAATAAACCGGACAAAATAAACACTTTTTTTTTAACAAGATTTAAGGTGCAGGGCTTTAACAAGGTGTTTTACAAAAACATATTTCCTCCTTCACCCCCCGGTGATGTCTAACCAGGTAGTTTGAGAGATCTGTCTTGAAACCGCGAGAGGCGAATGAGACGTACGACATTTGAGAAACGCTCAGTATGTAATTTCTGCTGCTCTCAATCAAAACGATGCTAAAGACGTAAGCAGCGTGGGATCATGGGAGCTGTTGTTTTCATTATTAAACATCCGGCACTACCGCTGCTGCCAGAAATCTATCTGACGCGACAATCGGGCAACATGTTTGCAGACGAGTTCATGTTTTACGTTGATAAAATACATAGCAAAAACGTAAACATGGTAATTTTTTGAGACATTTGAATGCAGAAATGTTACATATTATATCTTTAAAGCTCTCGATAGCCTTTATTTTTAATACTGATGATTAAAATGAATAAACGACACCTTCTCTACAAGTTTTTTGACGTTTTTAGACTGTTTTGGTTCGAGGTCAGTCTGCAGAAACAAAACAAAAGATGTAAGTAACACAGGATCTGATAGATGAGGAGCTGTTGTCTTCATTGTTAATTAGCAGCCGCTCTTGATTAAAATCTACCTGATGTTCACAGACGAGGGTAATGTTTTAAAGTTTTATAAACCTTCTGTTTAGACTTGTTTGCCGACTTCCCTCCTCACTCTCTGACTCGCTCCTGGCAGTAACAGCGACAGACTACTGAAAGAAACACACTGTTATCTTAAATAAAACAAAGGTTAAAGTCATTCTGAGGCCACTTTAATGCAGAAATATTACGTATTACATTGTTAATGTGTTGCTGAATTCAAAGATAACTCGTTCACAACTATTTGTATGGAAAAGGAGAAAAAACCCAGCAGTTAAATTTTCCTCTCATGTGACTGCTTTCTGTTTTTAATGCTATTTTGGATGTAACTATGAGATTTTAACCATTTATTTACATGTTGAGCACCAAATGATAAAGGAACAGTTCACCCAAATATGTAAATCCCATCATTATCCCCTCACCCCCAAACTGACGGAGAAGTTGGGTGTAGTTGAAGTCCACAAAACATTTCCTAAGCAACTGAAGTAGCTCGAGAACCACTGAAACAAAAACATGAACAGGCTCCAAACAGCTCAATCGAGGTAATCCAAGGTGTTATTGCGGTTGAGCTCTTACAGCCACTTCAGATGGGGTGCATGCTAACGCTGCTAGCTTAGCAGCTACAGTAAACAGTTCATCTTAAAAATAGTGTAAACACTGTTTCTTCAAATCAATGTGAGGATTGAGGCCTTTCAGAGACTTGGATGGAGCCATTTCATGTTTTTTTACGGAGAATGCTGCAACGCTGTTTTGTTGTGAAGCTCAAGAAAAATGTTTTGTGGACTACAAAACTTCACATGACTTTCCCATCAGCACGGAGGGAATAAAATAATCAGTACGCCAACTCATAATTTAACCCACTTTTCATATTAGTAGTAACCAGAACATGAGGACACACTGATGGGTTTTAAATGTCTGGTGAAACTAATTCCCACAAAGTTTGAAGGTCATCGTCAAAACTGATGATTCGGAGATTCATGAGTTGATTATAAGCTGAATAAATTAGATAATATTTGAGCAGAATTTCTGCTATTTGTGTGGGATGTTGAAATCTTCCTAGAAACCCCAAACAAAATTCCATTTACCTCCATTGTTTTGGGTTGATGGCAGGAAGAAAAGCAACGGAAGTGTCAAAATCCAGACAAATAACATCTGCATGGATGGAAAAGCACTACAGGCAAATGAGAAAATGCGCCGTGAACTGACCCTCGAAACATGTTGCACGAGTGGAAGCTACTTTTGGCGAGATGAAACCAGTGTTTTTGTTGATATGTATATCTTTCAAACCCGCTTTGCAATTGAAGTCGTATGGTAATCCTCCTGTATTCTGTCAGCCGCTCTTCGCCCTGCAATTACCATCGTTCTCACAAAAGTTTCGGAGGAAGAGGCTCTCCTTCCCAGGCTCACTCAACAAATCAATTCTGCTTTTTTGGCTTTCCACCAAGAGAGAGAGAGACGGAAAAAAAAGAAGCACCTCCAATATTTGCTACACATGTCCTTCATCACTGAATTGTGGTATTCATGAGTTTTTGAATAGGCTGTGTTTTCCATTGTCTCGGAAGAAGCGCGAGAGAGCAAACAGCTCCGCAAAACACCAATTACAGCATCAACTTTTCCGAGCTCTGCGTTTGTGTCAAGACTGGGAAACATATGATGGGATTGCAATTGTAATCAACATCGTTTAAATGGTAACCAGTTGGCAAATTAGTAAATTCCTTCACTCATTTATTCAAGATGTGCAATTAACTGGCGTGCAATACCCCAAAGTCAGGTGGAGATTCTGTGAAAATAAATGAAAACACCCAGGAGGAGCTCAAAGCGTCTCTTCCAGTAGACATAATTTAATAAGCAAAGGACCTGAATATTTAAAGCGCTGCAGCATACAACATTTATTGACTCCCCACGTGTCTTTCTTTATACATTCAGATGTGGCCGAATACCTCAACAAAATGATTTGAGGCTGACATGTATAATTTGACCTTGTCAGAAGCTGAACTCCTTCCTCCTCCTCCTCCTCCTCCTCCTCCTCCTCCACCACCCCACCTCGCATTTCCTCGTGCATGCTGTGTAATTGAGCCTTCAGGGAGAGAGGAGAGACTATCTGGCCCTCGCCTTGTACGGATCTCTATTGATGATCGGGACTGGTTACCAACCAGCCGATCAATAAGTGCAGATACACGAGCGAGATAGTAATAAATATGGGATGACAGTAACTTATCTCGCCTTCACGAGCGGGTTTAATAACTGCAAAGATCACGGACTTACATTAACAGCACCTCTGGGGTAAACGCTCTGCACTGAAAGATATACGTAATTAAATATGTTTCCTATCATAAAAGCCTATTAACTCCCCCTTCAATATATTCCTCAACAATGAAACATACAACGTGCGGAAGATAAATTTAAATTGACGGTCAGCGACCGAGTCAGGAGCAGGCAGGCTTTTTTTCGCCCCCCCCTCGCATTTAAATTACAGGAATTTTTCTATGAAAGCCACAGGCGAATCCAAAATGAAAGTTGCATTAATCGAGAGAGTTTAAATTACTTTTTGTGATGTAGCTTTTGTAATTTTCCTGTGCCACGAATATCATAGCTTTGATGGTTGGTTACAGGCGATGTCGGCGCTGGTCAGAGCCGGGAGTTTTCTTATGTAGGACACTAAATCAGTTCTCCTGTTTAACTCCAGCTCATCAGTCTTCTCCAATAATCCCTGCATGGGAAAAAGGGGGGCAACTACAGAGCAGTGCAGGATAGATAATTGTCTTGTTTACCTTGATTTAGCGTTGTGTGTGTGTGTGTTAGTGTGTGTGTGTGTGTTAAACCACAAGGGTTCTGTAAATTTGCCGAGGCCCGGACCGAGGAGGAAGTGAGTCTCAGGCTTTTTTCATTCACTTCTGCTGACACATCGGCACCCAGAGGCTCGTCGGGCCTCGAGAGCCGTTGATGTGTCACTTCACATTTCTAACAGTCGAAATCAATCCCCTCATTTAGATTCAGCGACGTGGGAGAAAAAAAAAAACATTAAGGAATGTCACCTGAAGCGGGCTGCACGTGCCTGAAGAAAACAGCATTAAGATTATAAAAAAATAATAAGACCAAGGAAGAGGAAATGGGAGGACAAAAAACTTAAACTGAGGAAGGATGCAAATTCAATTGTGGAGCATAAACAGGAGCCGTGGAGCATGTGATCCATGTTAAAGCTCGTCATAAAAATGCAAATACTCTCGTCCTCACTCCCAGAGTTTATAGTCCGACGAGGAATCTAATATACTGTCTGGTGTTTAACATATATATCTTTTCATTTTCCACATTTGCTCATCAGATTGTCAAAGCAAAGCGAGGCGCCGGCACAATATCTCGGGCCTCGCCGATGTAATATAACCTGGATTGCAGCGGGG
This sequence comes from Diplodus sargus, assembly GCA_903131615.1. NCBI lineage: Eukaryota > Metazoa > Chordata > Actinopteri > Spariformes > Sparidae > Diplodus > Diplodus sargus. Next base: position 943,811 of record CAEMYA010000137.1, on the reverse strand, counting down.
GCCGGTGTGATGCCGCCGTGGCATTAGGGGCCAATGGGAGCTCTTTAAATGAGAGAGTGGCGGTAAACACCACGTCTACTTTCTCCCCGTCGCCGGCATTACCAGCGGAGCTGATGACAAGTGCCGAGCAGCCCTCTAGTGCCTTTAATACAGCGAGAGCATTCTCCAGGGGAAATGCAATCTGTGTCCTCTGCACAGATCCACTGTCTGCACTTCCCCGCATGTGAGCCGCTATCATATTATACTCCCCGCTCTCGAAATGGGAGAAGGGAAATAGGAAATCGCCTCGGCCAGAGATGAACCAGGAACATAATCAAAAAATAGTGTGGCGCAAACGGTGCAGATCAGCCGCGGCGCGCAGACCTCCCCCGGCTGAGCGCTAAACAATAAGCAGTGGGGATTGCTCCGGATTCGTGAGCCGTTGAGAAGAAAGTACGCCCCCTTTTTTCACCCCGCAGGCATCTATTGGCTTATAGCAGCTTATACGTTTAAGATGGGAGATAAGAACAGGGACGCTTGTCCTCATGTGGTGATCCAGCGTGCTTATATTGCCAATAAACACAGCAGAACTGCACAGACACAAAAAAAGCAGCTCACAACATGAAGCGCAGCGTGTGAAACATTATTCAGTTGACCTTGCATATTGCTTTTTCTTCTTCTTCTTTTTCTTTTTCATCTGAGCCAAACAAAGAAACATAAAAAAAATAAAAAATGCAATGTTGACTTTTGGCACAAAAGAATCAAAGTGAATCCGTTAAAGTGGGAGAAAATGTCACCCACGTATTGTAAAGTGCGAAACACACTTTTTTTTTTTGTGGTGCTGGATTTGTTTTTGTTTGCATTCTGTGCGACGCAATAAATACAAGACAAAGCTCAAAACCAAACAGCCGACACGAAGGATCACACACACACACACACACACACACAACACACACACACACACACACAACCCTGCACTTCTTTCACTGTTGCCTGAAAAGAGACAAAGACACTTGAGCGATGGATGGACGGATGAAAGGTGAGGACGCTCTCGGATCAGAGTCAAGTCACCGTGCTGTGTGTGAAGTAAATGTGCCGGACACGTGTGTGTGTGTGTGTGTGTGTGTGTGTGTGAGAGAGAGAGAGGGAGGGAGAGCAAGAGAGAGAGAGAGACGAGGTGTGTGTGACAGCGTTAAGCCTGAGTGAGAGGTGAAAGGACTGCTGTACTCACAGTTGTGCTCTTGTTTCCCTGTGGTCTGTCGGCGTGTCAGAGTTTCATCCTCTCAGCGTCTCTCCCTGGGCTGGGCTTCCTCTTCCTCTTCTGACCAAAAGGTGTGAGGAGGAGGAGGAGGAGGTGGTGGAGGTGGAGGAGGAGGAGGAGGAGGAGGAGGGGATGCACGGATTGAACGCAAAGGAATGAGAACCCGAGAGAAAGAAGAGAGGAGGAGGAGGAGGAGGAGGGAGTGTGAGCGAGAAAGAGAGAGAGAGAGAGAGAGAGAGAGTGCTGAGGATGGAGGGAGGGCGAGCGGTGGCCTGCGATTGGCCTGTCAGTCCGGGAGAGGGAGCGTCGGTCTCGGCGGTGTCAGCGTGGCGGGCAGCCTGCACCCCAGTCGCTCTGCCGGCGTCTCTCCGATTTTAAACGCCTCGAGAGCCGGTCGCGCGGATTCCTACGGCGCACACACACGCTCGCTCGGCTGGCTCACGACTCACACACTCTGCATCCACATCACAGGGAGAAAGAGAGAGGCAGAGAGAGAGAGAGAGAGACGGAGAGAGGGAGAGGGAGATTGAGGAAGGAGGAGGGAGGGATGATAGAGTGAGGCAGACAGATTCAGAGGGCCGATGACAGCTTCAAGCTGAAGCTTCTCCTTGGCTCCTCATCAATGACAGGTACTGAGGAACAAGAGACAGAGGGAGCCCCCCCCACCATCCTCCCTCCCATTCACACGCCTCTACACACACACACACACACATTCATGCACACACACAAATCACTCCTGCACATCCCACCACCGACACCCCTCCCTCCCTCCCTCCCCTCCCCATCTCAATTACCATGGCCACGGCAGATGTATTGGGCTTGTCAGCTCTCAAGCAAGGCTGTGGAGGAGATGTGGGCTAACTTATCTCATCTAATTTGACCGAGCTATAATCAGACAACACTGTGGAGCTCATTTAAGGCCGGACGGGACGCAGGGTGTTTTTTTTTGGGGCGGGGGGGTGAGGATACGGACGGGGAGGACGGGAGCAGCAGCCTGAGGGTTCAGATTAAAGCTATTTGCACTTTGCACACAAACTGGGGGAAAGAAAATGAAAGATAAAAGATCAATAAGTGTCCGTGTGCAACCCAGTTACACTGATTTAACCGTGATGCATAATGCTGCCAATGCAATTTGACTAATCTGAGTGAGCCCACACCCTAAACGTTCCTAAAACGAGATTCCGTCTGAAGAAGAAGCACCGCGGAGTAGATTAGTCCTGACGTGTCTGCAGTCGACGCCCAGCTCGCAGCCGAATGTCAACTCCGGTATTTTTTCCCTCATTAGCCGTCGTGTCCGGTCAACAGAGGACCGACTCCAATCGGCTCCACACAAAGTCCCATGAATCCTATCTCTGCCTCTTCACTCCACCAAATTCAATTAAAAAGAGAAATTGGCAATTAGATCACTGTTATGATCCTGTAACAATGATCTAATCTGTAATTCATTGGCTGGTGCTCCCCTGGGGTGGGTGGTGTGGGGGGGTTGCTGCTTGATGGAGTGGCTCGGAGACTCCTTGGCATTCACCTCGGCTCGTGGCGGCGGCGCACAAGGGCGCGGGCGGAGCCGCGGGGGTCCAGGTGCTACCGGAGGCCTCTGAAGCTCCACCGGTGGGACCTCGGTTCAGCCCGCGGCAAGAACACGACCTGTGACACGCGCTCGTTTGTTTTGTTTTCATATGCATGAGCGCTCGTTCTGCGGGTTGCAACGTGTAATGTATGTGCGAGCATGAGCGGCGAGCAGCTGATGTGCAGAAAGGCAGAAATCCACACAAACAGCAGCTCGTCTCATGGGAGGAGGGACATTTTTGCTCCTTAATTGAATTAAGTCAATTCCATTTGGTTAATGAAGGGGTGGGGGGCAGTTTGCCCTTTCAGGGGCATCAGGCTAACAATCACATTGAGACGTGGAGGAGGAGGAGGAGGAGGAGGAGGAAGGGAAGGGTGGGGTCACAATCTGCGGACTGGAACCGGTGTTTTGTCACCACCTTTGCGGCTGCAGAGCGGCGCCACAGCTCCACCACATGTGGACTGTCTGCTGCACTCACCGTCACCTCGCACAGCCGCCATGTTTGTGTGTCTGTTATTTAAAAACGCTTGTTACCGGGCAACTTTAATACATTAAAGGCTTTTTTTTTTATCATCATCCATCTCGTGGGCGCTTATATTTAGTCTGAGGGATAAATGCAGTGTCCTTTATAGCAGACACGCACACCTACACAGACACGGAGCCGGTGGCAACAGGAAAGCACAGCGACTATCATATATATATATAAATATATATATATAGGTGTGTGCAGGCTCGCGACACACACACACACACACGCACAGGAACAGTGTGATTGCTCTGCTTCGCTCGTTTAGCACTTCTAAGGCAGAGATCCCCAGAGGCCACCCATCACATCCAGTTACTGTGGCACACAGACACGACCGGGCCCCACCTGGCTGCTCTCACCTCAATCTGCAGGAGGCAGGAGGCACTCGCACCATGTCGCTCTCCTTTCTCACACACACACACACACATCACTCGCCAGAGATCAAAGATGTGGTCACACACACACACCGATATCTCTTATCAAAGATCACAAGGACTGTCCGCTGTACAGACTTTTACAAACTTGCCGTCACGCAGATAAACTTGTTGCGATTCGCCCCCTCGTCTTAAAAAAAAATAAAAAATCACAAAAGTACATTCCTATAACTGCTAACTGACTGTGTCGTAGTCACACTCAGACTTTTTTTCAGGGGAGGTGTGAAGAAGCTCATGAATTTGCCAGCCTGCAGTCCCGTAAGAGCAGACAGACTATTATCATTTTCGATCCCGGCACCCACTCTTGCAAGATTTTTTTACGTAATTAACATGAAATGAGTAAATGTGTCAGCAGTGAGAACAACGGACGGAATAAATAGTTAAATTAGCAAAAAAGAAGAGGCCTCTAATGAGACACAAGCGCTCTGACTGCTGAGTCATGCTGATGGCGTCAGGTGAGGCTGAGGTGGAGATGTGACGGCGTGCTCGGGGGTGATATCCCTGCAGACGCAACAACAAAAAGGACGGGAAGGCAGATAGCTGCAGCGCGCTGAGCGGGATGAAAGTGGGCGTAGGTGGGTAACGAGAGGCTAAAAGAGGTGGAGGTCGGCGAGCCGGTGATTAGTGAAGCTCCCCGTGCTGGTTGAGCCTGACTTGTCACAGGTTGACATGGGATGCAATTATAGAGGGGAAGTTTCCCAGCCCCTCAGGCATGTGCCAGCCACGCTGTCAATGCAGGCTGATGTGTGGGCTCTTGGCACTGCCAAAGGTGTCACAGGCGCTTATGTGTGCTCAAAACTGCTATGCTCCCATGAAAATTGGCCTTAGCTTCTCCCGGATGCTCTATCTGTGTGTGTGTGTGTGTGTGTGTGCAGCTACCTTTTGTTTGAGTATTAGTTAAACCCTACTCCACTCCCAGCCTTCACTCGGGTCTCTCACTTTCTTATTTCCTCTGAAGCTACAAGGTAAAGCCACAACACTTGTGATTCTGCTGGCTTCTCACGCTGTTCCCACATCTTCTCCTTTTCCCCTATCAGCCGGCGTATGACTCTGCCAGCAGTGCGAGTAAGCTCTATAAGACCCAAGGCAAATTACCTCAGCGGGACACTACACTTCTGTTCCCCATGCTTCTTCTTCCTCTTCCTCATCGTCGTCTCTTTCTCCCCCCCTCCCCCCCTTCTCTGCATGTCACAAATCAAAGTGTGTACCTCAGCACTGGCTGCACATCATGGGAGTGTAGCTTGAAACAAATTCAATATCCTCCACCAGCAGATTCATGTCTGTCCCACGGCGTGAGAAAAAAACCCTGCACCACCAATCCGCCTCGTCGCTATGTGATAAAGAACACGGTCTTTTACCAAAGGACACAGATGGTCATCTGGACTTCTGTCCAACCTTTCTCTTTTTGTCATAACCCCTTTTTTTTTCAGACGACTGATCGGTACAAAGACTTCCATACTACCATCTAGTGGCTTGAAAGCCATGCTAGTGGCCCATCAGGTGTGATTTTCCACTTCAGACAATTTTTTTTAGGGAGGGGAAATGGCCTGAAATTGGATCCTCTGGCAGCTCGCAGTTCCTCCGGCGACACAATACTTAAATGCACCCCGACTTTCTCTGCTATCATCTCCAGAAACTTTTTTTTTTAAAAAAAGATGCTGCCACTAATCCTGAGACGCGGGGTGCAGCGGGCGGCTCTGATGCATCTGCGCACAATCTAATAAATGATAATTGCATAACGTGTTCAGAGGAGCGTAATTAGACGGTAAGTGGAGGCATGAAAGGTGTTAGACAGCAACCTGTTAGCGGGCCTATAGGAGTCACCGAGGTCTGCCGCTGCGCCCTGTTAGTGTTGTTAGCAATAACTGGAGTCCAGGCGGCAGGACGAGTCCCCGTGTCCTCTACCTGAGGCCCCGCTGTGATCACACAGCAGGCGAACATATGATGCTTCTTCGCCCCTCACAGTTCGTAGCCCGACACCCCAACCAAGAGGGCCTGATTAAATCGGCGGAACAAGGCCTAATTAAGTAGGGTCTGATCAGGGAGGAGTAAATTATTTAACACTGCCCACACATACTGATGTCTCCTCTTCAGATCCTGAACCACACACTCTCTCTCTCTCCCTCTGTCGCTTTTGTCTCCTCCCGTTTCATTCTCCCTTCTTTGTCTGTCGTGTCTCTTCTGCCGGTGTTTTTTTTTTTCCTTTTACGACATCTGCACCGCGGCGCTTTCATCCCTGAAATGGTGCCATTCAGTAGCCAACGGTTCAGTCTTGAAGCAAGCCACCGAAAACAAATGCAAGGGCCAGGGCTGGTGGGAGATAACATTGTGTGTTGATTAAAGACACGGAGGGAGACACCTACAACATCCTTTTGACTCGACACAAGAGAGGCTGACAGAAATATCCCCCCGTGGACAAATACAACAATGGGACGGAGTGAAGATGTTAACTGTCGGTTCCTTCTGCTTTCACTCTGACATTTTCTATGAGAGGAACCCCCCCTCGCCGCCTCCACCCACCTCGCCCTAACCTATGCATTTTGAGATAAATAACCCTTCCTGTTTTATTATACCCTTTAGAAACCTGTAGACTGTTAAGAGTGCTTTCTGCTGATGCTGTGATCCGAGCAGCACGAGCAAAAGTTCACAGAGAAACTCATGTATTCATTCACTCAGCAGGGGATGGCATTTTCCATTTCTTTTCTTCAGTGCTGTGGTCGTTTTCTGACAGCGGTGCTCTCCCCGGGCCAATTTCAGACTTTCTGATCACCTACTGCACCATGCACATCTTTCACCTGCTACACTGGCGCTAACTACAAACCCTAAAGCCCACAGAAAATCACTGACCCGTGACAGGGTGGACTGCAGGGAAGGAAAAATGTGCTCCATTACAGTGTAAACACTGAATTTTGCATTTACAATCTGTTGTCATGAAACGATTAACCTTGAGGAAAGAATCTGCAAACGACCAGAGGAAGGAGACATTTGAATGCAGCACTCACACGTCTGCGATCGTTACGAGGCTTCTCCCGAACAAACTGAATGAATCAGTGGGTTTAAAACGACGACTGTGACTCTAAAAAAGGGGAAACCAGGAGGAGTGATGGTGCACAACTTCAGTTAGAACTGTGTCAACACATTTTGTTGGTTTTTAAAAAAGAAATGCAAAGAGCTGCGTACTGCAGACGTACGCATGTCGCTTCAAGTGCCAGAGAGATGACGAGATTAGGGCTGATTAATGTAACTAAATACTTTTACTCAAGTGCGTTTTTGAGGTACTACACTACATGTATTAGGTAAGTATATTAACTAGTTGCTTTGCAGGTTAACGTGCTGCATCAGAGCCAAAGCAGAACATCCTTCAATCTATTCATTTTATCGGCATCCGGATGAGAAACAAAATACAAAACACAGAGTATTGGATCCAACAATCAGCAACGGCGACAGTCGGTGGAACCAAAAATAGAATTCTAACTTGTACTTTTGATCCTTAAGTACATTTTATTTCAGACACTTTAACATTTTTACTCAAGTAACATTTGTAAATAACAAGTAAAAGTAAATAAAGTAGCTACATTTGGAAATACTGAAGTAAAGAACCTCAAAAATCTGCTCCAAATATCAGTTATTGGTTTTATTTTATTTATTATTTAACAATCCTTACCGGTACACATACTTCCCTTTGTTGGTGAAGGAGGAGCATTCAGTGTCAGTAACTCGGGCACTTGTGTGATTATTTAAAATCGCTTCGATTAACTTTCATTTTGTGTTGATTCTGGCGCCCCCTGTGGACGAAAGCGGTACGAGCACCTTCATCCTCCGTGTGTGTTGAGATCTCGATCAAGCATTTTGTTTTGGAAGTTTCTTCTTCAACACATTTTGCAGAACAGATGATGAAGAGTTCATGTGTCTATTTGTAGTTGTGTGTGATGTTGTTTCAGTGCCGTGCCACCAAACTACAGCCACTTCAATCAGTTCAATTCAGTCACATTTTTAGGATCGATCCGACCCGGACACTTGTTCTGATACTCGTCCGATGAGCCGACGGTGCAGAATCGTTCACATTAACGTCTTTAAGTCTTTAGGAATGGGGGCAGGATGAGTAATGATGCGGTCGGTTTGTTTTCGGGCCATCAGCGTTTTAAAATAATTCTGTGTTTATGGGTCTATTTTTAGATACTCAAAAGAGAACAATCGTGAGAAAATGTCAGCGCGTTATCCCAGAAGAACTGTGGGATTTGTCCGGGTTTCATTAAGGACATCGGTCTGAAGCAGCACAGAGAACGTGAGGAACATGAAAAGCATCTTTAAAACAACTCGTGCGACTCGGCATTACTTGATTATTAATGTGTCTTATAGCAGACGAAGGAGTAAAATATGTCACGAAGCTGAAAGACAAAAAGGCAGCGACTTTTAAATTCTGCTGAGAAAAGTATGCGATGGCTTTATAATGTGCTCTCGCTGCACCCAGACTGTATGGGGCCGTGTTGTGTCTGTGCATAATCTAGGGCATATTCATTATGAAAACAACACTTTACTCCAGTGGCAAAATGATGTTGACCTTTCAGCGAAATCGAATACTAGCAAACCGTGTCTCATTGTTCAAAGATAATAGCCGGGCAACATTCCTTGTAAGGCAGATGATGTTGCTGGCATGCTGAGTGCCAGCCTCGCTGCCGGGTGGGTGTCGGACCGCTGATGACTCATTCTTCACGCGCTTCAGAGAGACCTGGGTGACAGGTTTTCTGTTTTTTAAGCTCGCTGTAACAAAGTGTTTCCTGTCGTTTGCTGCATTTTTTTTTTTTACTCCTCTTAGATAAGTGATTGAGCCAAATCTCCTTTTTGTCTCTGCAACACCTACCTGAGGTTTACTCAGCATAGCATGTAAAAGAGAAGGAGGAGGATGAGGAGGATGAGGACGAGGAGGAGGAGGAGGAGAGTGAGAAAGGGAGAGCGAGGAGGGGGGGAGACAGCGTGCCAGCCACCCCTAAAGAAGCCTCGCTCATTCCCCAGGGAAATTGCATCACATATTGATCCACGGTCCCTGCATCTAATGGACACAGAGGGTGGAATTGCTGGTGGCAATTGGGAAATAGCTATGAGAGTAACAAGGAGTCATTAAGGCATAAAAGCCAGGTTAGTCACCTGAGGACCTCTCACCTGCCTTCACACGGTCCCTCTCAGTTGCTGCAGCCTCGGCGGCTACATGTAGCGAGAAGTTAGATTGCCAAAGCAGCAGGTTCGCCGGCTCAGACGAGCATTTGTCTCCATTACAGGCCCCTTACTCTGGCAAATAAACAGGGGAGACAGACAATCATTCTACATTACATCCATGACTATAGCACTTTACATTTTCTATCAGCGTAACAGACTCCCTGGGCCATCTCGCAATCCTCGCATTCATTTTTTACTGCTTCCCAGTGTGCACAGATGGAGCTTTAACCAGGGTGGGATTTTCCAAAACCACTGCTACAACATTCATGGCCCTCTTTTTTTTTTTTTTTTTTTCTCCAAGGCAAAAATTCAAACACAAGGTCTGGATGCTAACCCAAATCTGTCACGCCATCAGAGTTGTCGTACTACTTCAAAAAAAAACAAGAGAGTGAATGCAGAACATCGCCTTCAGAACCAATCTGCACCCACATTATTCTGCTTCCAGCTCGGCGTTCCGACCCGTCCGAGGGAGAAAGAAAAAAAAAAGGGCAGCGTCTGCGTTTCAACCCACCGCGGTTTCACTTTTCCTACAACAACAAAATGTATTCAAAGAGGGGTTTTTTTTTTGTTTCGGCGCTTGTGCTACGGCGGCGAAAAAGCAAAAAATTGAAGGCTAAAGCAAGAAAAAAGCAAAAGACGGGAGCAGCCTGTAGTGAGGGAATCTGTGATTATCATTGAAGTAGAAGGAAGTGGGAGGACCGGCTTCACAGTGATTTTTGGTTTGCGGGTCTCGCAGTCTGATGTAACGCTCGACCTTAGGGCTGCACAAAAAAGACCAATGTTCTTTTCTTTCTCCTTTTTTTTTTTAGTCCACTATTCTCCGGCTCTTTCCACGCCTAAACAGGCACAACTAAATATTCCTACAATATATTTTTAATCGTGTTCCCTTTCGGTGCAGAAGCACAACAGAAAGGACTCGCCGTCCTGCACAACCTCAATTTTTTAATCAATTTTTATGGCTCTTTCCAGCTAATAACAACTCTAACCATCTGTATCGCCATTCAAATACTTCTCCATTATTCTTCCAGGCGCGTGGACAATTTCACAGATATATGGCACTTTACCTGCATGTAAATTATTGATCACCTTTCAACCACTAAAGAAATGAATCGGCTCTGTGCATGTAAATAAGGGTGCCGCACTTAACGGAGGTGTTTTCAGCCCCTGGTGTCAGACCGGCGGTGATTTTGATTTGGTGCCATTTGGATATTAAGTGCAGTGGATATTGAGTGCTATTACAGCCAGGGACAGGCAGCACATCAATCTCTGTCACAGAAGTGGAAATCCGTCTCCAGACAGGAGCAGCCGGGGAGGGAAAAGTACAGCAGCAACACCGGCTGCATGAAAAACTGCAATCCCAGAGGAGCTGGGTAAAATATAGAGTGGTGTAATAAGCTCGGTAGACGCTAAGACACGCTGCAAAAGCTCATTATTGTGAGTATATTTGTCTGATTTCTGGTCAGAACATCTCATTATATCTTAAAGTAGCTTTTAACTGGTTATGAAACAGCCTCTCTGTGACCTACATGAGCAAACGAGACCATCAGGGAGAAGATGAACTCAGGAGTCTCGCAGTCAGGAGAGAGAAGAAGCTGCTCTGTAGTCTGGTGGTTCGGCACTTAAACAAACTTTATGGTAGCTGTTTATGTCTTTAATTAACAGGTCATAAGGCCCTAAATTAACCTTTAAGTACAAAGAACGGATCTATAAACTCTAACAAGGCTTTGCTCTTTCTCATTAGCAACAAAAACAGAGTTATTTGTGAATATCTGAGCAATAAGCATGTAATAATCTTAATAAAGCCATAAATGTGTTTGTAATGAAACTAAAGATTCTTAAGCATCCGTAAACTTAAGAAATGTCTTATAAATGCTTATTAATGTCCTTTAATTCAACATGATGATGATATTATTAACACTTAAATGGTCTTATTAATGTTAATTAGCATCTTATTTCGACTAATTACCCATAAACTCATGCTTATGCTAATATACACAATTATCAGAAACTCATAAAGCTTTTATTAACATTAAGCATTTTTAATAATAGGACTTCAAACGGCCTTATTACCTTTTAACCAGCGCTTATTACAAAGAGCTCGTTACAATCGTCATGTTACAGATCTGCACAGCAACAATCAGACACATTACGTCATCATGTTTCCTGCTAACAGCCGTTTAATAAATACAATTGCTAACAACATGTTTCTTTGCTCACTTTCACAATAAAAGCACGTCCTCGCCAGATTAAGATCTTCGGTGGGAGCAGTACTGCTAATGTCCACAGGAGGCACCAGAATCAACACGTTCTCTGTAGCGGCTTTAAAATCGGACACAATCATCTCAAAAATAGTATTTGGCTGATTTATAGGACACATGTTTTTAGAAAAATGCAATACTTGTATGTTTTTATATATTTACTACAAGCAAGGAACCTTCTTTTTTAGTTTTTGGGGGAGTTGTTGCCAAGATGTGCTTTCTTGCAGATAGAGAAATTCACTAGTTTGTAGCTGAGATGAAAATGAAGGATAAATATGATCCGAACAAAAATAGAAGTATCTAAAAATGTTCTAATGACTACATGGTAGTCATGGCTGGAACATCAGCATGTTGACAGGCGCTGCGGCGGCTGTGATCCTTTCGCAAGATGGCCTCTAGTTTTTCACTTTATTTTTGAAGTGGCAGTGTTTCCTGTGCATAGCATCTCATCGTGGCCTTGTATAATGACCTGTGCACAAGCTAAGCTATAGTACCTCTTCTTAGCCCTCAGGCACTGACAACATGACAGCTCCAATAGCAGGCTGCATACAGACTCGGCTAAAGATCTCTCCGGATCGGTGTCACAGAATCCCATCTCAGCATCATCATGCTCAAGTTTTGCTAGTTTACTTGTTGGCCCAGAGAGCTGCAGCATATGTGGCCAATTCTGGTTTGTGCATATTTGCTAAAGATCGACAAATCTCGGGCTCTCTTCCTGCTCTCGCAGTGCTACTTTTGGATTTGCCTCTCATGGGATCCCCTTTCCTAAAAAGTTACCTGATGAGCCACCGTCCTCACAGGAAACGGGAGGATGAGGTGAGGAAGGGGGGGAGAGGAGGTGGGGGGGAGGTAGAAACAGAGACAGAGAGAAAGAGAAAGCTCTCATTATTTCTCCCTAATTGCCCACGAGTGACCCTCCTGATTCCCCCCTCTGCAACCAGGTACGCTGCCTCATTACAGGCAGCCTCCTCAGTTCTCCCAGGAGAAAGCCATGAAAAGGCCATGAAAGGCCTCGTCTGACAGGGGCCAGCCAGACTGGACCAATTAACAGGGTTTTTCTGTGCTCTGACTCGCCACACTGCAGTTTGCAACTCATCTATGGTGTGAGACTCGCAGACGTCCTAGGTCAGGTTGGGGATGGTTTGTTCAGAAGGTGGAAGCGATAAGGGCATCGGCATCTCGCTGGTGGCTCCGCCGCCGTTTACATGATTCTCACGCCTCCTTTTTTTTTTTT
>CAEMYA010000137.1:916768-931281 GCA_903131615.1 Diplodus sargus | reverse complement strand
TTGAGGAGGAAAATTAACTGAAAATTAATTAAAGTTGAGAGCAGAGCCTGTTTTTAATTTTCCATCCAGGCCAGAATTAAAAAAAAAAAGAAAAAAGAAAGAAAAGTTGTTTATTAATTCTGGATTAGCACTCAAACGGTGACAGGTCATTGAGAGTTTAAAATATAGATGTTTTGCGGTCGCCCTGGCGTCATCGCTCCATGAAGGCTGAACGCAATTGTCTCTCAGCCTCCAGGTGCCAGGTGACTTCGTGAGCGTCTGAATAAATGACCCAGTCAAGGTGAGCGCCCGTGTCAAGCCAGGAGCATCAAAGACAAACCACGCAACCTTGCCAGCGGGCCTGTTTTCCTTTCACCTGGAGAACTCCCATTTTCACTCTCCAAGGTTTTGATGCATTCAAGCCCGTGCTGATCTTTGTAATGACTGGTCAAAAAAAAAAAAGAGGAGTAATTCAGACAGCCTGCCGTCTATTAGTGACATGAAAGACAAGTCTTTCAAAGAGCGCTCTCCTTCCTCTTCAGGTTTTTAAAGGCACAGACACTCTCTTCAAGGTCACATCAGTTTTTTTTCCGCTGGAGTGATTTAAAAAAAAATTCACCTGAACGTAAAAGAGTGCCGACTGAAAGGAGTGGGGGACAATGACGGGGCAGGAGACAGCGATACCACTCAGCGAAAGAATCTATGACAGTTGCGGCGACAGTTTATTTGGGGAGAGGAAAAAGGGAATGACGGGTTTGCGAAGGGTGGGGCTGGATGGAAGAGGGGTACTGATTGGCTTGCCGTCTCATGGGGTGCGTGTTTGCCTGCAGGGAAAGGTCACGGGAGGGAACAGGAGTAACGAGGTGTGAAGGGAAGGCACTGTCCTCGGCTCCTGGGCCCTGGGAGACATCCCCGGCAAGGTGTTAATGCAGATGCTGCAGCCTCCCTGGTTCTGTTTATTACACCTTTAGAGGGAAGCCAGCCTGGTGTTTCACCATCAGTCAATACAGCTGAAAACATGCTAATCAGAACCAAAAACTGGCAGCGAGTCTGACTTCCAGGTCCAAAAGCAGATAAACACGATACGAGGAAAAAAGCTTGGCTGTGTTTTTGTTTTTATTTCAGTGTGAACGCCTCAAACTGTAAACAACATCTTTTCCTCGCAAACTGTTGAACGGGATGCAAAACCTGATATGTTATTTTTGTTCTGTTCTCACAAATCAGCCAAGGTACAAATTCAGTTTACTTCTCCCTGAAGCTTTCCGCTCTCCTGTCAGAGTCGAAACCTTCAGCAGCACACTGTGAACTGTGACATGAACTGTGAGTGACTGCGCAGCTCAAATCGTCCCACACATGCTTCGTCTGTTTATCATAAACGATGAGGGAAAAAGTTAAGACAGTAAGTCGGCGTTTATCTTCCACTTGTGGTGTTGTTAAGGATCTGGACAACGTTTCCCCAGAAACTTAACTCTTGTTGCAGAGAGGATGTTAGCTGGCAGCGCTCCGTGTATGTTTGCTGTTCTGTTTTTCATCTCAACGTCAAACGATCGGACAGTAACAGGGTGCCAGTGTGACACCAACATATAGTCAATACCTCTGGTTTCACATTTATTTACAGCGGCTACAAGGAACTTTCATTTTTGTTGATTTTGGCGCCCCCTGTGGACAAAAGCAGTCTAAGCACCATCGCCTCCAGTCACAAAGACCTTGATGCTATTAACATGTGCATATGTTTTGTGCAAAATAAAGATGTAACATATTTTTTAGACTATTCTTTGTCTTTAACACAGATGTTGTGGTCCAACATGGTACACATGCTAACATGCCAACAGGCCGGTTGGGTGAACATAAAACACAGCACAATAATGTTAGTTTACTGTAAATTCACAGCAGTACACTGTAATTATTTTACAGTAACATAGATGTAAATCACAGTAAAATATTGTGTTTCTACAGTAACCTAGACACAATTTTACTGTGAAAATACAGCATGAATATACACTATGATACCGTAATAAGCATCTGTAGTTATTGTAAATATGTCAATTTACAGTAGCATTACATCAATTTACTGTTTTTATACATCAACTCAACCATGTTGCTTGTTAACATGGTAGCCTTGCTATCTGATGTTAGCATTCAACCACTATCTAGCATTACTGTTTAATAGTGTCACACAATGTGACAGGATAATAATAAAATAATTCTAAAATGTCATAATACACCTTGGACAGTGAAACACACAAAAGGTATAATGTAAACATTATTTTCAAACATTTCTAAAGACATTGTCTTAAACACGCAAGTACACAGCTCAACAAAATAACCAACAGAGGTCATTTTTAGACCCTTTATTTGGACATTTTCCATATTATATCGTTAATATTAAGTATATCTTTCATATAATTCATTCAGAAATTAAACCAATAATTATTACAGGCTTGTGTCAATGAGAATTTGCGCTTCAAACGGACAAAGTCGTAACAAAATGACCTTAACACAACCTGACACAACCCCTGTTTTGTTTCCAGAATATTCCCTGCAGCCGCAGCAAAACTGCTGTCTCTCCATGAACTCAACCTGAGAGAGGACCACATGGGAGACCGACCCTCATTATGTATAAAATATCATTAATTAACTTTATTGAATGAGTCACAGTATGGTTTCCACCACATGGTTCCCTCAGGGTCCCTTGCCCAAGACCCCACCTTGCACTGTTCGGAGCCAGTGAGCCAGCATCCTTCACACCAGCCCCCGTTCTCTTCGCCGGGGCTGCTTCTAGGTGACTTTCTCCCCTCTTGTCATTGCTTAGAGAGCTGCCAGTAATTTATAATGTTGTGACAGTCAAATAAACAGGGCTGCTGCTTGCTGGAGTGAAAAGTCCTGTATTAAAGGGAATCAAAACAGCTCCAAATGGTGCCTTGAATGGAAATAATCTTGGTGTAAGATCTGTTCTGGGCTGGCTAATTTAAATTTGTTCAGGGTGACAGCTTACTGGAAGAGGGACATAATGAAGTCCATTATCATCAGTGGTGCAAATTCTAAAGAACGAGAACTCTCATTATCAGCGCTTTCCTGTATACGAAGGAAATATGTTCATCCATTATGAAATGTGCTGAGAATGACAACATGGAGCAAACATAAGACAATGTGAGCTGTGACTCGCCTCTGGGAGGAAAAAAAATGGAATGGAGCTCGCTGGAGACCGGACAAGTCGTTTCTCTACAATGCCTTCACTTGCTTTATTTATGGATGAGGTGATGGTGATTTCAGTGCACACAAGAAGGCCATGGATTGGATTTTAGCACAGCGGAGACTGTAATAGGCTGATCATTTTGATATCTCGCAGAGCTGCATGTATACAGTGGTATGCAACAGCACGGCAGCCTGTGCTTTTTATTTACTGTGCCTTTTCTTGTGGTAATCTGACATCTGGTAGACCATGCCAGACCTTGAACAGTGTCTTCCCAGGCATTATCTCATAAAAACAGAGCCTTGATAATGCTGTTCCATTAGACAAGTAGCGGAAATAACAATAAGTCATTTTGGCCAGAATTAACTGATAAACAGGGAAATGAAGGAAGCCTCCAGATCTGTAACCCGCGATAACCACAGCTCCACTAAACATAGGCAGCGAGGACTTCAAGCTGTTTCTAAAATATATTCACTTCAAAGAGTATAAAAATACATTTGGTGCCAGAATAATCATCAAAAGTAAGTTCAGTGCCAGCAAAATGTGTCGCTGAATGAACTGGAGTGGAGGAAATGGGAACGCCAGGTGTTGGGGGGAGTCTCACACACACATACTAATGTGCCATTAAAAGTCAAGTGCACACATTCAGGGACAAGAGACTGAATCACACACAAACTGATGCGCCGGTAATTAGGAAATACTCATTAGAAATATGTATTTATCATGTTATTTTTGTTCAGTGTAAAAATATGAACATGTTTATCGCCAAACAGAACAGTTCTACTGTCGTCTGTAGCTCACATCATCAAATCAAAGAAACACTGTAAACTAATCCATCAACATTGATGTTCATCAGACAAATAATCTGGTAAATTTAAAGGTGTAATGAGTAAGAAGTGGCCGAGGTGGTTCCAGAAACTGCTTCTAAAGTCTTTGCTGTAGCTGTCTTAGGCTGTAGCTAGCTGCTGTTAGCTGTTAGCCACAGAAGAGTCACGCAGTGTTGCTTCAAGAAGCCAAAAGTAAGATCGCAGTATGCGATGTTCACAAAGATGCACACCGAAGCCAAGTCATTCAGGATGCGCAGATTATTGGTGACTGTCGTTCTTGAACTGCCCAGTATGTCCCTGTTTCCTATCTTGGGCTGTATTTTTCTGTTTCATAACATAAATACGTGTAAATGTATCTCCTCTGTAATCGCCTCTTTACAAACAATGGGTTACGAGACAGGACAGGCGGGGGCTAGCTGGTTAGCATGCTAACTTCAGTAGACATCTCACAGAAATCACATCACAACTGTTGTTTCTTCACACTCTGTTCATAAGATTAGCTCAGCTTGTTAATCCATAGACTGCAAATCACATTACACTACTGGTGAAAATGTTAAAAATCCATATTTTCCCGACTTCCCGAGCAACCTGAAGGTTGTGTAATCCATCACAGTGAAAATAATGTCTGCATTATGTTTTTTGTTTTTTTCTTTTTCTGCAAAGTACCATTATTGTTATGGCATTACCTTGTAATAATACTGAAACTTTGAAAAAAAAAAAAAAAAAGAGCTCGGCCGACTTAACATTCTCTGTGATGGATTACACAACTGAGAGGAGTCTCAACAGTCTGGTAATTGATTTCCGTACCGACATGAATAGAAATCACCGGATGCAAGAAATAAACCTTCAGACACGTTCAGAAGTGTGAAACTCTGCAGCATGCTTTTCAAAACAGTCAAAAGCCGGCATGCACAATTTATTAAGGGCCGACATAACATCCTTCCATAACTGGAAATATTTAATTATTGTTCTGACAATGGAGATTCAACCAGTACCACAATAGTCTGGAGCCTTTTCTTACAACAACTGTGGTTCTTCTGAATGAATACCTCTGTTATAATTATGTCACAGGGAGATGGATGCATGTAGGTCTCTGCTGGCATCACAAGACTGTTAAATCTTGTTGACTGTAATTGTAATGTAGCCTATGATTTATATTGTTTGTAGTTACTTTCTGATGATCAATACAGCCAATTTAAAAAGCACCTCTCTCTGTTCCTTCATCTAAAATAGGCTGGCAGTGGCAAAGAGCTTTCTGTAGGTTATTGACTTTTGAAATATTTATTGGAATTAGCAGCAGCTACTTTATTCAAATGTAATTCTGCAGAAATACTTTCTTAAATGAGGCATTAGGGTATAAAAAAAAAGGTTTAGGATGTCGGATGAAGTTTAAACAAGGCTATATATTAATGAGCCCCTGTGACACCTTGAGTAAATGCTTGGTGGAACTTCTGGGACGTCTGGTCACTTAACCAGAACATGCATTAAAATGATCAGGATTAGGTGACAAAACTACTTTGTTTGGTTTAAGTTAACAAAAAAAGAAAAAAATTATAATTGAAAAATTACACAAAAAAAAGCTTGGTTAGGTTCAGGCTACAAAACTACTCGGTTAGATTCAGGCTACAAAACTACTCGGTTATATTCAGGCTACAAAGCTACTCAGTCAGGTTCAGGCTACAAAACTACTCCGTTAGGTTCAGGCTACAAAGCTACTTGGCTACTTTAGGCTACAAAACTACTCGGTTAGGTTCAGGCTACAAAACTACTCGGTTAGGTTCAGGTTACAATGCTACTCGGTTAGGTTCAGGCTACAAAACTACTCGGTTAGGTTCAGGCTACAAAACTACTCGGTCAGGTTCAGGCTACAAAACTACTCGGTTAGGTTCAGGCTACAAAACTACTCGGTTAGGTTCAGGTTACAAAGCTACTCGGTTAGGTTCAGGCTACAAAACTACTCGGTTAGATTCAGGCTACAAAGCTACTCGGTTAGGTTCAGGCTACAAAGCTCCTTGGAGAGGTTCAAGCTACAAAGCTACTCGATTATGTTCAGGCTACAAAGCTACTTAGGTTCAGGCTACAAAACTACTCGGTTAGGTTCAGGCCACAAAGCTACTCAGTCAGGTTCAGGCTACAAAGCTACTCAGTTAGGTTCAGGCTACAAAGCTCCTTGGAGAGGTTCAAGCTACAAAGCTACTCGATTATGTTCAGGCTACAAAGCTACTTAGGTTCAGGCTACAAAACTACTCGGTTAGGTTCAGGCCACAAAGCTACTCAGTCAGGTTCAGGCTACAAAGCTACTCAGTTAGGTTCAGGCTACAAAGCTACTTAGGTTCAGGCTACAAAAGTACTTGGTTAGGTTCAGGCTACAAAGCTACTTAGGTTCAGGCAACAAAGCTACTTGGTTAGGTTCAGGCCACAAAGCTACTCAGTCAGGTTCAGGCTACAAAGCTACTCAGTTAGGTTCAGGCTACAAAGCTGCTTAGGTTCAGGCTACAAAACTACTTGGTTAGGTTCAGGCTACAAAGCTACACAGGTTCAGGCTACAAGGCTACTCAGTTAGATTCAGGCTACAAAACTACTTAGGCTCAGGCTACAAGGCTACTCAGTTAGATTCAGGCTACAAAGCTACAAATCTTTATGTTTTAGGAAAACATAAAGATTTGACTTTACATCACCATGCTACTTCTGCAGCTTCTGTTCCCACTGTACCAGCTACTGGGTAACACATTATGTACAGAATGTATAAAAACCACATTAGCTCGTTTAAAGAACTTACGGTTGACCTTCACACTGGACATAAACAGGCCAGAAGTTATTGTTTAATTCACATAATTGCTTACACAAGAGTAATGTGTTTATACTGCCCGCAATTGTGACACGTTAAATGATTATTGGCCCTTAAAATTTCTTATCTGTCTATCTCATCTACAGTAATCCATCCTTATAAAATGCACTGCAAGGTAGATAGCACAATGTGGTAACTGTCGACTGAACTCTCTGACAGGTTCATGTGAAAAAAAAACCTCAAAGCAGTGTTGAAAGACCTTAAAGGCGCTACCGTCATCTTCATTATGAAAATCAGATGCTAAACAAAAAGTCTTGGATACGAGTGACTTTCAAGGCGAGAAAGACAAAGGACACATATCAAACATAAACGTCCTCTAACACTGTTCAGTCCCGGCTCCATCTCGGAGGGATCTTCATGTCCCACACGTTCCTTTTTCACCCACTCCTTCAGGTCAATATTAGCACAAGGAACTCCGGCTACTTGATGTACCCCAGTCAAATTTACCATACACTGTTTGACTCGTTCTATTAAATCTGAAGATGAAAGAATCGCCAAGGGCAAACAGCTCCTAAGGCTGTACACCAAATACCCAGACTCTCTACTTTTACCAGTAAGGCACAATTAAGAATTTAAATGGATCCTGCATAAATGTGCTTCTGCTGTGAATCTGACTGACTTTGAAAATATCATAATTAGTGTCAAGCCTCGCTGACATTGTGCAAAGTGTAAAGTCCGGCTTTCTTCACTGATGTACCGCAGTGATAAGTTCATCCCTGTGATTACAGGGTAAAAACCAGGAAATATGACACGAAACGTACCTAAGAAAGAACAATATAATTAAGTCAGAGGAAGCTGTGGAAGTGTTCCCCTCAGGGGGGAGCCTGCCGGAAAAAAAAAACGTACGTCTATTTTACCTCTACACTATTTGCTTTCAAAATATAATTCCAGCTCTATTACAGGAGATAGAGAAGGACAAATATGACAGAGCAACAGACAAATGGGAGGAAGAAGAGCGAGAGAGGTGCAGTGAGAGAAAAGAGAAGGGGAATGGGAGGTGGGGGGAGCTGATAGGCAGAGTTGGGGATGATAAGGAATCACAGATAAAGCCTCTAGGGTGCAGAAGTGTTCCAGAGAGGAGTGACCAATCAAGATAGAGTGAAAGAGGGGGTAAAATTGTGATAAGAGTGATGACAGAGTGTAAAATGACTCAGTCAGCCCTGGCAATGGCATTGGCTCTGACCTCGCATTCCTCATCCCGGTTCAGTGGAGTCCTGAGGTTCAGGACGGTGCCAGCTTGGTTGTAGGACGCCGTTTGAACCTGCTGATTTCGACAAAAGCTAAAAAAGCTGTAAACCTCTCCAACACAACAGCGTTTCACACACAAAGGACGGATGTCAGCAAGTTGTCCGATCTAAATGACAAAAATGGTCGTTTGTTGTCGCCTTTCAAAAATGGTACAAGCGTTTCTGATCCCGCGGCCCGGTTATCAGCGTCATCCAACACACATAAGGCATGTTTTTACTGACTAACTGCAGCGTTTAAGCTTTGGTTAAACACAAACATTCAATCGGTTCGATTAAGGCAAGAAATGTGGTCACAGATAAAATAAACCAACACTGATTGTTGGTTAAAAGTGTTTGAACATCAGCCATTTAACGAGTGTTTGTCAGGTGAGGACAGTCGGAGTTCGACAAAAGCTAAAACGCCGTCAACACTCCTTTACAAAAGCTTCTCCACACACACAAACAGGACAGATGTGTGGAAAATCTCCAATCTTAACAACCAAACTGATCATTCGTCTACTCATACATGTTCTCTGATGTGACCTGCCATGATTATTAATCGGTTTGGGTTCAAAGAAACCAACACTGATCGTCAGTAGAAAATGGGATACTTACGTCGGTCTCTCCAAAACATGTGTTTTGATCTTAATAGCCTGTCGGCAGGACTGTATTAATTTCTCACAACACATTTTGCAAAATACAAAAAAGTAATCACGATTAAAAGAATCCGTCCTTGAGAGCAGATTAAGAGTTGGATCTGTCTCCCGTTTCTAAGATGCCTACTGTGATGACCAATCCAACCCGGACCTCATTTCAATCAGGGTCGTGTCAGTCACTTAAGTGTTTGAACAAACAGCCAGTGTTGTTGTTCGGCTGGTGGGGACTGTGAAGATGTGGACGCTCCGACACAAAAGGCCTCTTCAGACTTAGTGACAGTGTTTTACACAGAAAGGACAGATGTCAGCATGTCGAAATTGCAAAAATGTTCGCTTGTCATTGACACACGACACCAGAGCCAAACGTTACATTCATGTTTTCTGATGTATCACTGCTATAATTCAGCTTTGGTTAAATACAAACATTTCATTGGTCTGGATGAGTGAAACATTGTGGTTTTTATTGTTGCTAACCAATTGGTAGGATGGCATTTTTTGCAACATAAGACACTTAGAAAAAGACTGCAGTCATGATTTAAGACCCCGTCTCCGAGTGTACGTTGGAGGAGGGATGTGAACGTCTTTCTCTCGTATCAAAGTTAATCTACTTTCCAACGCAGCTGTTCTCTCCAAAAGCTTTCATCAATCATTTAAGTGTCTGAACAAACAGCAGTGTGGTTGTTGTTTTTCTGGTGAGGACAGTCTGAGCTCGACAAAAGCTATAAAGCTGTTAACGCTCCGGCTGACAGGCCTCTCCACACCTTTGCACTGTTTCACACACGTAGGATATAATCCTATGTAAGCACTTGATGATTTGCAGGGCAGCAGACATCCAGACGTCAACAAGTCCTCCAGACCAAATAACAAAACGCTGCTCGGTGTTGCTTTGTTTTGATTTGATTCCCAGTTGGCAGAGCATAGTTTGTCCCTGTGCTTCATATGTTTTCTGATCTGCAGCTGCTACAGAATGGTTCATACAGGTTAAAAACAATAACTACAGGGTTAAGGTCGGAGAAAGATATTATGGTTTTGGTTCAAAGAAATCAAATCTTTCCTTTCAAAGATATATATGTAATGAATAACAGATATCCAGGTCAGGACTTCCTTCCCCTGCTTCATTGTTTACAAGTTATTCAGAAACTTAAGATGCAAAAACTTTGATTTTTCGCCAATAAAAAGCTAAATGGCATGTTTTTTTGCTCTCATCAGGTCATCATCACTGTTTACCTGCATGCAACCAAATGGAAACCAGAAAGCTTCAGATACCAAAATCTTGTCCCTCGCCGACAAATTCTGCATTCACATGAAGACATCTGTTTATAGAGATTAAAATGAAACTGACTAGAAATAGGAAATTAATGCAAGCGGCAGTCATCCGTGTCGTGGTTCCCCACTTTATTCATGCCACCGTTCACACAGATCTGCTCTCTCTATGGTTTTGTTTGTTTGTTTTCAGTTTTTCAGCAAACTAGCCACGCTGTGGTTCTTCAGATATGGACGATTTGTGATTTTGACAAAAGCTAAAAGCTTAACTCTCCAAAATAAAAGCTTCTGCAGACTCTGACAACACCTCACACAAACAGGATATGCTATTATGTGTGCAGTGATTCAGTGACTTTTGTTTCCAACTGAGCTAAATGTGAATGTTTAGTCAAAGTTTCACAGACATCTTCATTAAGTATGCATGACAATTGTTTCATTAACTTCACTTTGAGATACAGTCAGCTCCTGCTTCATTTTGAAATATGGCACATATGTTTGTAAGTGGGTTAGGAGCTCCTTACAGAGGAGGGAGGTTTTATTGCAAGTTTTTCGACACATCCATCACCGCAGCTGTTGTGTAAGATCAGATCCTCTGGTGTATCATCCGTACTGAAACTGTAGCAGGACGCTGTCAAATGCATCCTCGCTGTTCGTGCACAGAAAAAAAGTTCGCTCATAACAAATCTGTGTGCAGCACCGTGAAGACTTTCTGGACACTAACCTTTTCAAATAAACAGCGACTGGAACAAACAGGACAGGAATGTATGGATGTCACCTTAACGAGGAGTGGGTGGAGTTTTAGTGGAGGTGTTCTGCAGCGTCAAGGAGGTGACATCCTGAAGTGCCTCAGACGGATCCTGGAAAAGAAATTGCAAATGAAGGCGCCCGAAATATTTTTGCAGAAGGACACTGGAGTCAGAGCTGACAGAAATTAAGTTGAACTGAGGATACTAAAGACACTTTTGACCGCCAAAAGAGAAGATGACTTGTTTTTATCTCTTTATGCATCAATAGGCACAAAGAGGATATAATGTATAATGTTCAGACACATTTGTATTCCTCTGGTACCTCGTTCGCTAATGCACATCCTCGTACTTACGCGACTGAAAAGGTTGGTCGCCAGAGACTCCCAACACGACAAATAAAACTTTTCTTAAAACAAGAGAAGCTGTTTCCTTGAACAAGCCATCAGGACTTCCTGAGGGTCTGAGATGCCACAACTATACAGTTTATGCCCTCAGCCACGCCGTCAGCACGGCGGCGGCTGCAAACACACAGAGCAGACCTGGCTTTTCAGGAGGGGGGTGTTAAAGAAACAGGCCAACGTGTCGTAATAAAACAATATATCACCGTTCACCGCAAGTTAAAATAACTTGTTTCTGCTGCATTCATATCACAACACCAGTGTTCAAATCATCTGCGAGTTGTTGCTAGTTTGTTACACTAGCTTACGCTAATATTGCTACTGCTAGCTAACAAGCATTAATGTTAGCTAACATTCGGGCTGGGCGCACACTGCAGAACCATTTCTAGTGTTTTTCTCCACAAACTGACAAGAATACCGAGACTATCGATCGCTGACGGTGTTGTACTATTTGCTCCTAAAAAATAACTCACAGGTGACTTTCACAATGGACAAACAGTGGTGTTGTTGGTGAACGACACATTCAGCTCATCCTCCGCCATATGCAGATTTCCTCCTTTGCTGCCGTAATAATAATTATGGCCTCTGGAGGTCGCCACATGACAACAAATGTTAATATAGCTCATAATAAGCTTCTTGCGCAGTCGACCTCTATGGTCGTTTATCTGATGAGGACTTTTGTTTGGTAAAGAATACAGACTAAACTATAAAAGCTAATTACAATGTTGGATCTGTGCTTTTAACGAGATCAGACAACATTGAGCAGATCAACGGTTCCATAACGCCACGTACCTTCAATCTCCTCATTACTGCACATCATCTGAAAAACAATTCCATTGTCGGAGCTTAGTGTAAACCTCAGTTAAATATACGCTCCATTTTTCTACCTGCATCATACATTTTCATAAGCAGTTGGAGCGTCGGGGCATATTTTGTTTTCTGAATAGTTGACAGTTGCAAAGTGCACACATATTGACAGTGATTAGAATCTGTGAGGGCTCCCTGCCAATGAATATTCACGAGCACCTGTCTGCTGCTGAACCCGCGGTTCAACAATGCGTGGTCGGAGCGTTCAATTGGAGTCTCTAAGATGGAGTCCTGCTCCACTCTATGAAATGAGAAATCACAAATGTGTGTAGGTTACACCACGCGGGCGTGCACAGCAGAATACACACTTTAAAAAAAAAAAAAAATCTGGTTGATTTACTGATGTAATGGAGGTTTTGTTGCTCTCTTAATGGATTTCATTTGTTGTGATTCTGCCTGTCTCGGTCGGCTTTTAGCAGTTTGCTCTTCAGTGTTTTGTCGGGTTGTTTATTTGTAATTTCCACTTTATTTGATGGTGATAGTCGAGACAGACAGGCCACGGGAGAGAAACGGAGGGGGAGATGGGATTCAAACCTCCTCCAGTGAATCAATGTAAACAAAAGGTGGCTCAGGAAAACAAAATGAATACAAATACTGAAGGTATTTTGAATTTAGGTTTGCCCTGATGGGCTCTTTCGTAGCGTTTACGTCTAGTGCTTTTATTGTGAAAGGCCATGGAAGAATCGTTTTTTCAGACAACCATGTTATATTATTTCATTAAGCAAAAATGCACAGCTTATAACCGCCAGCTACAATATTTATGAACATGAAAATGTTGTTACTGTCAACATCATTTTCATTCAGCTGCAGTTGGATATGGATGGTGTGGAAACAAAGGTGGGCGGTACCTGCTCAGACCAGTGAGAGCTAACCAATTTAGAGCAAACTGGAGGTTATGGCATGGGGGCGGGGCTTAAATAGACTAATAGAGGTGCTGCAGCAATGGACCTAACTGTCAGATCTGGAGGTGGAGGGGACGATGGTGGAGTTACAGGTGACGGGGCCAGTTTGAGACTGGGCTTCTACATTTGTAAGAGTGAAATCGCTGAATATTTTCACAGAAACCTCCAATTTCCTTGTTCATGGTGACAGAACCAGATCTTTATAACGAGACCTTGGGACATCTCCAGTCATGTTTGTGGTGACCTCAACAGGTATTTAAAGCCAAAACATGACCTTTTTCTAACCCTAAGCAAGTGCTTAAACCTAACCAGACCATAAGCACAGTGTCCTCACAGCATAACTGAACCTGAAGAGAAGTAAAGTTTCTGTGAATGTGCAGGTATGCACGTTGCCAACATTTATTCCGGCGATTGGGTTGCTATGCTCTTGCGGCTAAATGCGGGCAGACCACTGCAGCCAGGTTTGAAGCTCTGATGGAAAGCCTTCAAAGACGAGTGGAGGCTCCCCACAGCTTGTTAAATTTGATGGTTATGAAATGAGATGTAACAGAACATGTCAGCAACTTAGGGGTATAAACAAAAACGACGAGAAAAAGCCACAATCTTTGTTATTCTTGACACTAATCTGTCCCAGTTCTGCTGACGCGCCACCCGCTGTGCCTCTCCTCCACCTTTGGCGCAGTCGAAATTTGCACTGAGTCACCAAAATACCAAACAAGAAACAGGCGATACTTCTCCTCCAACAACAAAAAGCATCAGAAAAGACTCCTCGCTGAGGGGGGAAACTATAATTCAGGAATCTCTCTCACATGCAAGAATATTATTTCACCGCTTAACAAGACGGGAAAGCAGCAAGAGTGGATTCTGCATATTATAGTCCTGAGACACAATGAGGGCTCCCATCATTACATCAGTTTAATTTTATTTTAGTTGACTCATGTACAGTGATATAACCTAGTAAATATAGATCCATGTTTTGGATCCTTGCCTGACAAAGCCAGCTGGTTCAATTAAGTGTGTGATGCTTTCTCTGGCACAGAGAGTGAAATAGGTGGGTGGGCGGCAGTGAAGCAGTTTCAGGGTCTGGAATTGATATCATTGTTTGTGCAATTTAAATGATGATAATATTTGATAAACAAGACACAGAACACCGATGCGAGCCATTATCAGCAGCACTACGCACCGTCATTTACCACAAATATTCAATTTGTCAGAGCGATCGTTGGAGAATTTGATCACAATTTTAGGGAATTTGAGCTCCACGCTGCCGAGAGCGTTTCGTGTCCAGCTGCAAAAAAATAATAAATTAAATAAGCAGCGTTCACAACACACCGCCTATAAATCAGATTAACACAAGCTGTTTGTGCAATTTAGCTGTTAACCACTATCATCTGTGGGAAAAATGCAGTATTTTGTGTGAAGTGAACGCCGCTATAGATAGGAACTGTAACCCTGCCATTCTGTAACTATGGAAACAATAATGAGGTCACTGTGCTATTTTAGCTGGGTTTACTTGGAGATCATTACTGACATCACCGCACTTTCAGCTGAAGTTTGTGGAAGTTCAGTAAGACAGAACCTCGATGGAAACTTGGGGGGGGGGGGGTG
>CAEMYA010000137.1:847282-916651 GCA_903131615.1 Diplodus sargus | reverse complement strand
GAAATTTAAAAAGAAGGGGAAAGAATGAAAAAAAAAAAGTCAAAATATCAATTTTTTTATTCACAGTAATTACGTTTTGTTTGGCCTTCAATCTTCTCAGAAAATTCTTCCCCTCCAATTTAAATTATTTTCTGAATTAAACATTTGTTCGGCGGGAGACAAGCTGTGCCAAGAATGTGAGAGGTCTGATTCACCGAACGTATCCGAAGGTATTTTTTTTTTTTAATAAAAAGGTTCCCATCACCGACTAATTGAAGCGCTTTGCGTCGGGACTAAGAAGTCTAAATTGGAGTAAATTCCCGCTGCAGCATTTCACACTCGGCGGAGGGTTCAGCGCCATGTGAGCACCCTATGATAATGCCTCCATCAATTAAAGCATGCCCATTTAATAAATAACATAATTAAAGGGACACTCTGAGCCTAGAAGAGCAAACCCAGTATTATGCTTCAAATTACACCCTAAAAAAGACTCGTTCACCCTTCATTCATAGCCCTAATTTAGACTTCAGAGCAACCACTCAAATGTGCAAACTGGAGAATAGACACTGGTCTGCTTTTGTGGCAAACAAAAAGCAGGATGAAGGCTGAATGTGTTGCTCAAGATGAGTCACAAAGGGAGACGCCTACCATTATCTAATGATAAATACACAACTGTGACTCCGTACGACCTGCGAGTTCATGTTTTCTTTCCTCACCAGAAAAAAAGAAAATGACAGAATCTGTTCTTTGTTTGCCTGAAATGACCTATATTTATGTTTACCTGACAAGGACCTCTTGTGGCTATACAAATTATGACAGATGTTGCTGAGGAGCCAAAGCAGAAGTAGTGTGAGACGTTGTTATAGCTCCCCGAGACGCATTACAGAGGATGTCGGAGGGGGAGGGCGAGCGACCGGACAATTTGACACAAGAGACCGCTGTTCACATTCAGGAGCTGTTTTTGTGAAACCTAACAGAACGATGATAATGTAGTCGGCAGATCAGGAAAACAGTCGGATGAATCATTTTACAGCGTTCAGACAGTTGCAGTCATTTGTGTCACCGGGGAGGTGATGTCACGGGAGCTGTTTGTCATTTAGTCTGCATTGAACTTTTTTTTCCCTCGTGGTCGATGACACACAGAGCGCGTATCATCCAGCAGCCTGCTGACGGACGGGAATGCTGTTTATTTAAAGGTCCAGCGTGGAGGATTTAGTCGTGTGTAGCCGTGAGATTGCAAGATTGCAACCATGTGAGTCTCCGTGGATCCTGACACACCGGGTCAGCTGCTAATGTGGCGTCTGTTGTGTCCTGAAGTAATTTGTCAGCTGACTACACTGAATCTCGGAGGAGCGTAGGCTGCCGCCACCTGGTGGTCTGGAGGGTCGTCTCCTCTCAAGCAAGCGCACGGTGTTTCAGCGAGTTGGCCTTTAGCTGAAGTCTTCGTGGTGCGTTCAGGTGCTGGTTTGTAGCCAACGCATAGGCAAAGTGAGCCATTACTGAGGACCAGGCTGCCAAACAGTTTGAGGATATTTCTAGCAGTTTTTGTTGCGTCAGAAGTTGCCGTTTATGTGGCAACCAAAACCGGATATTGATCACAGGAAGTTGGACCATCTCTACCTGTGATTGTTGCAACCAAAAGCAGGTATTTTAAATCCAAACCACAATGTTTTCATCACGCTAATCAAGTGGTTCTTGTACCTAAATTTAAAACAATCAACACAGCATTTTGATGAGAGAGAAATAGCTAAATTTAAGCTTAAACAGACGAAAAGTTGCAACACAAAGAATCTTTCACTTTTAACTTATCCGCGGTTTGGCAGAAACCTACTTAGGAAACATTTTCTCTGGTGATTAGGTTGAAGACTCTTACCTTCAGGTGATTATACACTAATGAAAACATAATTATGAATATTATATTCCATTACTGCTCCTAAATGATCCTAGATTCTCTGGACCGTATAATTATTTATCTTTTATCTTAGTTTATCTGTGGATATCTTGAATATTAGGGGTAAAAATGTGAATACGAAAGGGTTTTTGAGTTAGAAAAAGCTTTTCTGAATCGATTGTTTTGCACCAGGTAACACATCTTTATATATTCTGTGGTGAAAACTGGTAAAACCTTGAATATGACAGTGAGATGGAGGGACGGGGAGGAAGTGAAGGTCTTGAATCGATTCCATTGTTGGTGCAACTGAACGAAGAATTATACGTGTCAAAACAAAACAGTTGCTCAAGAATTTTACCACAATCATCTGGGAATTTCGAGCTTCACGCCGATGAGTTGCATCAGTGTCCAGCAACACTTACACAACACAGATTATAATGAGCTGTTTTAGCTGTTGTGGCTGTAAATCAATGCTCAGAATTAGAAAAATTAGGGAAACAGATATTCAACCGCTGGTGTTACAAATCAGCGAAACCCTCGTTAACATTTCTCACCAACGGAGAGCGTCTGGAAATATAACGCTTATAACAGTAATTACACAAACATGTTATTAAGGTGTTGAGGAATGTGAAGGAGTGAACGAACTGAGCGGATCGCACATCGCAGCCCTCCATCTCCCGCGGACCCGATTGTGACTCGCAGATAACAACAATGAGCAGTTTACACACATTCTCTGCATCTGAGCGAACGCTGTCCCCCGTGTCTCGGCTCTGTCCTTAACCATTTGTACTCTGGTAATGACTCCCAACATGCTGTGTTCACCAGATCGAAAAGGAAGAGAGGATGGAGGGGGGGAGGGCGGTAAGAGTGGAGGCTTATCGTACAGTTAAGCTGCAGCTGCAGTTTCCATAACAACTACCTGCAAAAACCCTGCTCCCTCGACCATCATTAGAATAACATTTTTACTCGTCAAGTAAGCATTAGCGGAATCTACATGAGCAATGAGAAGGGAGTAGCACAAAAAGTGTCGGTGTCCGTCGGAGCTGCCGTTTGACAGTCGTGGTAGGAACCTTTTTTTTTTTTTTTTTTCCCCCTGCGTGAGGATTCCCAACAGTGTAATTACAGGATGTGTGAGTGTGAGCTGTGTAGTTTCCCTGTGAGATGAACACATGATGTGCTGGAGCAGGAGTTTAAGCAAATTATTTATACCGCCGGCTCGTCGGGAGCTCACGTTGAAACACGCCAAAATACAAAAAAAAAAAACACATCCTGCGCGTAGCTCGGGGCTTAAGACGCAGGCCCCTTGATCATAACCTCTCCTTCCTTTATTTTGTTTTCTTCCCAGCAGGAACTCCGGCGGCCGACTCAAGGAGAAAACGCGTCTCTCCCGTTCAGCCTCGCCTCTGATCACGCATTACAATATCAACTTGAAAAAGAGGATAATCAAGAGTTTAAAGAAAAAAAAAGTAAAGGGAGACGGAACGCATTAAGTGGTGGCTAGTCCGGGGTATCATTTAAAATCAGACCTGATGGCTTCATCGCTGCCAGGCCTGTATGGGGCTGTAACCTTGAGCGAGGGGCTGGTGGGGCCCTGGTGACCAGGGAGGGGATGGGGAGAGGGATTGGCTCTTTTTGCATTCACATTCTGCTCAGCAGGCACCCGGGGGCTATAACCCTGAGAATCCGTATTAGGTGAGCCAAAGTCACCATTAATATAGAGCACTGGGCCATACTATAACCTTACACTTCACATCTCTGGGGTGTCCTGAACTGAGAAAAAATGGTACTTTCGAACAATCACTTGGGAGGACTTTCAAAAGTGACCTCTTACCAAAGTCAATCCGTTTGCTTTCTCTCTCTCCCTCTCTCTCTTTTTTTTTTTTTATTCATTTTTATCTGTGTTTGCTGTTCCCGCTCAATCTCTTCCATCTCTCTCTGGCTTTGCGAGGGCCGGCTCTGGCCTCGTGCTCCATGGCCGGTCACGTCGGAGAGGCTGTTCCTCCTTCACTGGATGCAATTACAGATTAGGGCTAAAACACAGGTTGAGGCCATGCTGCTACCACATCTTCAGCCACTCCAAACCCTCCGCTGACTGTGGCAGAGGACTGAAAACAACACTGAGACTGAGAAACAAGGTAACGTTAAATAAACTTTTAAAGTGTAGCTACAGGTCGACTTAAACCCTGATAACTGCTCGTTCCCACGCTGTTGAACGGTGACTCATCGCTCCGAACATGTAGAAAATAAGTTGACAAACAAACGTTGACACCGCTGCAGATTCTGACCTTTTTAAAGGTTATTAACTTTGTTTTTTTTACACCACGTAGAAGCAGAACATGTGGTTCGTTTTTTAATTAACTGAGTTTAAAGTCGAAAAAGTAAATGTTTGTATCAACCGAACCATCAGTAGAAGACAAAACAAATCTACATTCAGCCAACTCAAACTTCCTTATTATAAGATAAGACGGAGGAACTTCAGCACAGTTTAGGGCTTCGACTTTGTTTCTTAAACTTCCCATGAAATGATTCTACATTTGTACTTGTTTCTTGTGCCTACAAAATTATTTATTTGTCAAGACTTAACCTGACGTGCCAGATGATTCTGTAACAAACTGCCGCTTGAATCTGTTTGGAAGTTTAGAGCAGGTATCACAATCTGTCACGAACCAATAAGATGTGCAAGAAGACTCAAACTCTTAGTCAATCAAATCAGATGAAGGGCACAAACTTTGGTGCCGTTCTTTGCTACGCTAACTTCTTGAGGTTCCACCATCGTTGCCTATAGTTGCCAGGTTGTAACGTTAGCAGGTAGCATTTCTGCAGCTACGTCGAGGACGTTATTAGAAGCCTACGAGGCTGCTAAACATCCGACCGCAGTTCGAGTCGCACCACTGGACATTTCCAGCCGTTTTCATGGCGTTGAAACCGGCTATTTCTCACGGGAAGTCAGACCATCTCTACCGGTGATCGTGGCAACCAAAACAGGTATTTTAAGCTAAACCATCATGTTTTCCTCAGCTGCTAGTAGCCCCTCATAGAAGCCTGGCAAGATAAGACCCCGTTATCATGAGATGATCAGCAGAAGAAAACCTAAACATCTATTATGCTTGAACGCGAGCTATGAGGCTCAAATGTTCTCCACAATAAACCTCACATCCACTGTTGTTACCTCGTGCATCAACCCCACATTTATTTTTAAACGCTGGTTCAATCACCATAAACAAATGAGATCATGGCAGAGAAGACTGAGAGCCTCCGCTGGCCTTTAGACCACACTGTGCGGCACCGGGGACGGAAATTTGGCTGGAAAAGCTGCTGGATCGTTTTTTAGGCAACAAAAAAAAAAAAAAGGGATTCTGCTTTACAGCACAAAAAAGGGAGAGGGTGCTGTTCCTCTGGCAGAACGACAACCGAAGCTTTTAGAGTTTCTGATAATAACAGATGGTGGAAGGAAAGCGTCCCAAGGGGAGGTGGGCACGGAGAACAGTGCTGTATGTGACAGGAAAACAGCGTGGTTTGTGGGTAATTTAGTGTTTGGGGAAAGACTCGCAGTGGTGTGAGATAGAGGTGATTTCCAGTAATTAAACTAATGTATCACGACGAGTTTGACACGATCTTAGAAGGCAGAAATAAAACAGAGAAATCTAACAAACTAGGTCACATATACGTGCTACCATCTCCACAAGTTTCCACTGCAGGATTATTCCCACCTAATCCTGACATGAGAGAGAATACATTTTCTTATATCGCTGAATTATTTCCAGATTTTGCCGTTGGAGAAGACTACATTAGAGGAGAACAATCACTTTGTGACAGAATCTATATTCCGTGCCGATGTTACATGGAGAGTGTAAACGTAAAGCACATGATGGTCGGCCCTGGGCAGGAACGAATACATGAATAAATAAATGAATAAACAGAAATCCTCTGGTGATGTGACACATTGTGAATTCAGGGTTTGTGTTTTTTTTTTAAAATAAAACAAAAGAAATACTCACTCGTGGTTCAGTTGCACTGAGTGTGCCGGTGTGAGAAGAACCTTTTCTGTGTCGTCTATGTGATGTTTTTCAATAGATCCTTCAAAAAGCGATGCTCCGCTTTCTTTAGATAACCATCCTCTCTTTTTGTGTCGTATCGTGGTGGCAATGAAATATATCTGAAAACAAGTTCCTCTCAGAGTAATCAACAAACCTTATTAACATGATTTAGGCTACAAGCACGCAAGGAAATGTTGGTTGTGGTTAAAAAATTTACATTGAAACCAAAATATTTAACTAAGAGCAACATCTTTTCCCAAGAAAATGTCTTTGAATGAGTTAACGTAACCTTCAAACAACCCAGTCGCCACAGATATGTTTAAATTTGTTCATGTTATAAGCAGCATGTTAACACTTCTACAATAGTTTTCACACCTGGCCGTTACAGGTCAGTGAGAAGGCTGCCAAGCCAGAGACCACAGTTCAAGACTGTGTTTTACTAGATATTTTTACAGGGATGTCGATTGTACATTTTCTAGCCGAGTAAGTTCTGAAACAAAGCAAGTATTTTAAGCCACAACCAGGCCAGACGCCGGTATCAGATGCTAACATTTTGAGCCTCTTTTGTGGTGAACAAAAAAGGGATTTTATTGACTAGAAGTCAGAATTCAGCATTAGTTATGATGACAAATTGATGTTTTGGACAAGAAGTTGTGTCATTTTTAGCCGTATTTGTGGCGACTGAACCAGGTATTTTAAACTAAAACACAATGTTTTCCTAAACCTAACCTTAATCACAGCATAAGCACAGCATTAATGAGAAGGAAATGTCAAGTTTCAAGTTATCTGTGGTTTGTAGAAACCTACATGACCAACATTTATTCTGCCGATTTTGGTGACCAAATGTTGCCATGAGTGGATATTGCAGAGGAGTGATTCTCCGACCCTCCAGCACGGGCTTTTAACTCACTGATAACACCCTGAAAAAGACAAGGTGACAAAAAGAAAAGGAGTTTTCTTCTCCATAACCATCTGATGACCCGTTGAAAATTATCCCACGACCTCCAGATTCAGAACCAACGTTGGAGGCGAACCAAAGATAAGTTGACACTGATCATTTCGCAGGTATGTTCAGTTGGAATGAGTCGACAGACAGATTGATATGTTGGTAAAAGAACAATCCAGGTGGTGTGACATTTCCTTCAAAAGGACTTTTAGCGGTACCTAATGTTTAGGAGAGAAGGTTGTTTCCCTCTCGACGGGAGAGTCAGTCTGAATAAATCGCTGCTGAAAGCCGTTTGTGACAAGCTGACAACATAATGTGTGAGATGTTACGCTGCTAACAACAAGCTACAGTAAACACTGCGATCCCACCATTTTTTTCAGGAATGTAACAGCATCAACAAACGTTTAAAAAAAGAAAAAGAAATAGTAGCAATCAGCTGCTCTACCAGTTTTCATTAACACCGCGGCTGCCTTTGGCGCCTGTTTGCCCTGATTTGATCTGGAGTTCAATTTGATTTCTGTCTTGCTGTCATTGGTTTAACACTGACCAGTCCATCGGGGAGAGCAATAAAGTTAGTAATTCATCTCAGAAAAGGGCAGACCCAGCCAATCGCTAAATATAATCTGGAAACCGGGCTCACTTTTGACCTTTGGCCTTTCTTGAAATGGGTAACCTTTGTCAGGTGACCCCCTCTGAATCCCCACACCAGCTGGGAAATGTGTCTGGGGTACATGAGTGGGAGAGAAAGGGGGGAGAAAGCTCTGCCTTCCAAAACCATTAGTTCCTACTGTCACGACGCCCTTGCACAAGGCAACTGCTCGAGTGTAAGAGCGTGCATGCTTAGCAGTGATGGGGTTAGAGACTCTTTTGTCCAGAGCTTGATGGAGAATAAGACTGCCAACTGGCTCGAGCGAGGGTCAAAGAATCTGCCAGAAGAGGGAGCAGATTAAACTCTCCTCTTCCTCAACAGAACTGCTGTGAAGCCCGCCACGTGCCGTCTGCAGGTTGGACAGGAGACATGTTGGTGGCTGGAGGTGGAGGTGGAGGTAGGTGGAGGTGGTGGTGGTGGTGGGAAGCTTGATTATAATGATTGGCACCTGTGAAAGAGGGCTTGGGCAAGTGCAGGGACCATATCAAAGAGGATCAGCCGGGGCACAGTGTGACCTGACTGTTATTAGGTGCCAAAATGAAATGGTCGCTCTATAGCCCTTCAAGAAATCATTTAACCAGTCACAGCTGAGAGAAATACACGCATGCATGCACACGCTCACACTCATAAAGTCAGACAAACACACACACACACACATTGTACAGTAAAGACCAAAGGTGGCTGGTGTACATTAACCATGCGTTGAAGGCGGGCGGCAGGTTGAGGAATCAGTTGTCGGGAATTGTGTTTGTCTACAAGCAAAGAGAAGTGAAGATATAAATCATGTGGAACGTTTCTGAACATTAGAATAAAAATGTCATGATTTAATACACAGAGGCTGTGACTGATACTGACCTTATGTGGCTTATAACGCCATTTTGTTTAAGGTATATGCTCGAGTTAGATCACTCTGCCTTCAGCTGCAAACTGGAGGTAATTTGCACATGTGGTCTTGTCTTGCGCTGAGATTACACAGCGGTGGCTGGAAATTGAGAAAATCCTCGAAAATGTTCCATCAAAGCAAAACTCTCTGACCAAATCTGATATTTTCCTCTGAACGGATAAAGAGATTTGATAGCCTCGCCATTACGGCAGCTGAAAGAGAAATCGTGAGGATCTCCCTCACACTCCTCAGTGGATCGATGAATTCAGAAGCAGCCTACAGTTTTTTAAAAAGACTCTGGAGCCGTTTAGGGTTATTTACACTTACAGTAATTCATACATACATATACTGATGGCGGTGGCTGCAGTGCAACGTGCCGATCAGCACATCAGGAGCAGCTTAACAAGACGCAGCCGAATGAATGAACACATTATTCTCAAAGGAAGCTTCTGACTAAGAAGTCACGGTAAATACAATACAAAAATGTCCGATGTCGGCCTGTGAAACTCTTTGTAGAACTCTTTGCAGAATAAAAGCAGTGGAAGAGAATCAGTAACAATAGTTTCGCTTCTACAAGGTTGGAACATTTAACATTTATATTTTTTTTTTTATCCACCAGTGTAAAAATAAGCTCAGTTGAAGACACTTGCATTGCCAAAAGGGAGTTTGGCATCCGTCTTTACAAACTTCTCCGGTTGGTCCGTCCTCTCACCCTGCAGAGTCGATTCAGACGGTAAAATAAACTGTCGGGGATGGAACAGTTGTTAACGGGTCAGATGTTCTGGAAAAAGAGGAAATGTGAGCGCACGTTTTTAGGATGAATGTCAAAAATGTAGATGCAAATATTGTTTTTCACTCCTTTTCTGTCAGATAAACAAAACTTTATGTAAGAACTACAACCACATTCCACGCTCGCCGCCTCTCTCAGAATAGAATTGGCCCAACTTCAGCGAGTCCTTGCCAACATATTTCTTTGCATTTTGTCTATTCTCCCGTCTGGTAACAACAAGCCTAGACTTTGCTCCTCCGTGTTCAAATGGCCTACAGTTTGTTCATAACAAATATTTCCTGTCACTTAGCAGCACCCCCACACTCCCAGCGCACCCCCTCCCTGCTCATCAGCCATATCTCTGTTACCATTTCCTCATTTGTTGTCTCCACATTGGCCGAGCCCGCCGTCCCCTTGAGGGACCGCTTCACTCATGACTTCCACTGTTGTGTCTCGGCAGTCCTCTGCCTTTTGCACAAACATATCGATCACATCCACCTCTCCTCCCTTGTCACCTTTTCTGTCCTGGGCTAAAAATACATTTTCACAACCAATCCGCGTCGCCGGCGACCACCTCCAATCCTCCTCCCTTCATCCTTTGACCCCTCTCCTTGGGCTTTAATCCTTTTCATATTTCTATCTAAAATGTTTGTTTCATCAAAATCCATCTCGCGACCTCCTCGAGGCACGGCGACCTTAAGATACTATCGATGTTGTCCCGGAGGTCGGAGCATCTCCTGTGCATTTCGAGGCCGGTTTGGCACTTTGGATTCCCTTCGTGAAAACCCACAAATGTGCTGTCTTCAAATAAATGCTGATTGCTGTGTTATTAGGTTCCTTTAGCTCATAAAAAACATGACAGCCCCTAGATGTTTACAGAGCCGGGCACTTTACAGGGGTCAATAAAAGGAAATTGCTGCTCAAAGAAGGTGTGTGAGCATGACTTAAGACGTACAAGTCAATCTGTGACCTGATCCAGACGGAAAGGAATAAAAGCGCCTCCCTCTCTGCGGAACAGAGAAAGTCCATCGTCACTGTTTAATTGTAAAGCGAGGCTCGGTACCGTTCCGCCCTGAAAAGTGTCTCAACTCTGCCCTCGTTTACCCTCATTGATGAAATCTCACCTGTGATCCTCTTATCTCTTTGACAAGACTGACAATAACAAGCGCGAAGGTCACCGCAAAGATACTGCTTTGCTCTTGAAATAACAAGTTTGGGGGCTTCATGAGGTTGGAGTAGTGGCAATAATGTCCAGATCAGTGGACCACACGCATACCCTTGGCAGTACAAGGAAGGTCTATTTGCTGGAGGCTTTTCGGAGGAAGGTCACGGCAGCAGAGGCCTCAAGTGAAGTGTCTCAATCACGGCAGTGCCGAGACGGGGGTCACCCGATGGCCAGCGCCGTCTGTTCCAGAGGGCACTTAACCCTGGATGAGTAGCTAATGGAGGGGAGTCATCCAGAGCAGATTCACCTAACCGATTTAAATAGGCATGCACTCACAAATGCATGGATAAGCATGGAACCGCTGAGTGCTGCCAAGCCAAAGGTGCTATTAAAAAGGAAAAAAATCCACAGGAGCTGTTTTTGTGCGAGTGTTTTAAATTTAAGAAGCGTAACGTAAAGAAACAATGAGGATATTTGAGAGTTTGAATTCGGATTTTAAACGTCCGAACGTCCGACGACTTATCGTTGTCGACGTATAACAAAAAAAAAGGGTGGAGGTGGAAACATGCAGTTAAAAAAAAAACTCGACAACATATTAAATCTGATCGCGCTGTAACGAAAAGCGAGCAGTGATAATAATAAGCTCTGATGGGGCCCTCTTATGGCCCATCGATTTCCAATAGCTGAGATCATAGAAAAGCTGGGTGGGTAATTACACTGTGCAAGCAGAGGTCGTCCTGAGCAAATATCATTATCATCAGATTAGAATGAAAGGCTGGCGCGGGTCGAGCGAGCGGGGGTGAAGGAGACCCAGAGGAGACGCTTCTCGGCAACACATATTTGACCCTTCATCTGTCTCAATGTCCCCGCCCACCCCCACCCACCTCCACCCTACCTTTGCTTCCCACCTCCACGGGTCAGCCCTACATCACACTGACACAAACAAGGAAGAAGGCAGGTCACCGAGGCACAACCATTCATCAGCCAGAGACAAGGCAGATGATGGGAATGATGCCTCAGAGTCACAAACAGATAAACAAGAGGACCTCACGCTGTAGCCGGCTGAGAGCAGGACGGCGGCGGCGGCCGAGGGTGCAGGAAGTGCTCTCCGGGATAATCGATCGGACGCTGGATTGTTTGTAAATGTTTGTTTTTCTTTGGGTAAAACTCCTGACTGTATGTAAAGATAGACAACATGGCAGCTGGAGGTAAAACATCGTGATCGCCCCCTGGTGGCTCGCTGCAGCACAGGTCTGTAACTTCCTCTCACACAAAACATTCAAAGCAAACTTCAAATAAAGATGTTTTCTGTCTTTTTAGGTTCTTCCGTTTGGGCTAATGTGTGATACGTTCAGTTTTAAAAGACATTTTTGCATTAAAACGTCTAAAAACGACTTGTGCTGAGCTGGTTTATGGTTCTCAAATCAGAGTAATCAATAGTTTTATTCTAGGAAATGTTGTGTTTTAAACATTTCTTCATCTGTGAGTCAGATCAGATGTTGTTTAACAATGAAGACAACAACTTTTATCATCACAAGCTGCTTAATATCTGTTGCTTTGTTCTTATCGAGAGCCCCCTACTGGCAGAAATGATATACTGTGTTTTAATTAGTTATTTGACGCTATAAAAAGAGGGTGTAAAGTCACAATTGGTAGCTGAGTCTGGATGTAAATATGACGTCACTGGGGTAAGATAGCAGGAATCTTATTATCCAGCGTACTTTATATCATATTGATAAACATAAATACCTGCTACTAAATTACTCAGATGTCAGAACATTGTGAAAAATGGCCTTTAACGAGTTCACAGAGCTTCAAATCGCTCGTGTTGTCCATCCAACGGTCCAGGATTAAAGAATAATCCTTTCAAAATGACTGAAAACATTAAATGTCAATGTTAAATTGACTTTGATGAGCTGGAACCAGGAAATGTTTGGCATTTAAGCTCAGTCATTGACTTCAAACAGTTGTGAATTATCATAATCACAGCAGATCGTCTGTTAAGAGTCAGTTCACCTTAAAAGTTACACTTTGGACAGTAAAAAAGTCCCGAGTAGTTTAAAGTTTTAATATTTTAAATGAACTTAAGTATCAAAAGTAGGAGTAAAATTTAATTGCACATATATTTACATGTATTTATTGTATATACTGGAGGCAGTGAGTCACTAATTACCTGTCTGGCTGTTTATTGGATCCAAAATTCAGCAGCAATGTGTTTTTGCTGAAATCTGTGTGTTTTTATTACATTCAGTCTTTGCTGAGTCCTGCGTGTCGTCGGGTCCATCAGTTATTCCAAGATGTTTTTATTTTTTTTTTATGAACAACACAACACGTGCGTCAAACATGAAGGCAGAACCCGACAGTGCATGGCCGGGTTTGAATGTAACTGTCAGGATCTGACCCTATCAAAATAAAACAGAAGAGAAGAGAGTCGGTATAAAAAATGCACATTTTTCAGAGACGCATACATTAAAAGCAGAGTCCTCTCTCTCTCTCGCTCGCTCCTCTTTTCTTCCAAGATGTCATTTGTGGTTCAAACGAAGTGTGGAGAGGTAGATGAACCATCCACACATGATTAGGTGGGAGGGAGTCCCAGCAGGCCCGCCTCACCTCACCCATCTCCCTCACCCCGGGTACTCCTCCACAGCCAAACCGTCCCCCTCCAGCACGCCGACGCAGGGATCCAGGGCGGCCCGGCGAGAGGTTGCGAGTGCCACTCTGACGAGCCTCTGACGTCTCTATCTGCGGCGCTCAGCGTGGGAGCTGGCCCGGGCCACCGACATTAACATAAACAAGGCGTGCTGCTGGGGTCCGCCTGTCAGGGGCTGTCACCGCCGAGGACAGAGGAGAGACGCCTCTGCATTAACCTCCTGGCTTATCTCGCTCTCTGTGCGTCCCGCGAAAAAAAAGTGGGGATTAGTGCTCAGTCAGGAATTGCTTTTGGGTTCTTGTCACTCCTGCACGATTATTGAACTCCCTCCTCTGTACTCAGACTATTATTCTCATCCTCCTCTGCCACCTTCCCACAGGGAGGGAATCCCTGGGGTTTTAAAATGGCCACCCGCAGGATCGGATCCTTTGATTGTGGTGACACCTTCGGCGATAAGTCGTCACTGCAGCGATTTCTGTGTTTACGTCGAGGTCGCGGGAAGAGCGTCAGGCTTTGAAGACAATTTGACCCGGCGTCCAAAACCTTGTGAATAAAACATCACACGATGCACAGGAGCACAAAATTACCTTTTTGTGAAGCTGCATCCACTCAGACTTTCAAAATAAAGGCACCAAAACTACTTTTGCTGTTCTCTTAAACTTCCTGCATCTCTCCGGACTCGTTCTCTGGTCACCTGGTTGCGATTGTCACACCTTCCTGGTGTTGAAAGCTCGTGCACGCCAGTTTTGCGCCCTTGTGAGACGAACCGTCACACTTACACGCTGCCCTCTAGTTGATCAGCGTGTCTAATACCGGCTTTGCTCTGAGACTAGCTGCAGAATTTGATCTCGAAGAGCCGCACGATTTAATGATTTTTCCCCCTCATTCAAGAGCTGAACGGGAATCGAGCCACGCAGAAGATTCTGGTAATTTCACGTTTTTGATCAGCTCTGGTAGAAAACGAACCCTTCCTCCACTCTCTGCCGTCGTTTCCACGAGCACTACGTGTTCTTCCGTGTGTTTCTACGACTCGCCCTTGTGTGTATAAGGTCCTTTCAAGCGGACAAACAAATTCAGCACTCGGCCTCTCGCATAAACTAAAAAAAAAATAGAGAGAGATGCATGAAAAATATACCGGAGGATAATTTGACTGGATTCAAAATGCGGTGGAGCTGAACAAACCCAGAGAAAAAGAGCAATCACCGGCACCGGCGCCGGCAGCAGCAGCAGCACGAAGCTCCTCCAATTAAAAGGAAGTCATGGTCGAAAAAAAAAAAGAATGATTGTCCAAACACTTCACTTGTTTCACACTCAGAGTCTCACCTGTGAAGACACATCGCACCTGATCAGAGCCCATAGAAACACATATTGACTCCAGACCAGGTGTGACACGTCGCATCAGGAACATCTCGAGCCTTCAACTACTGACTGATAATGACAAAATTAGAAAATAAAAGAATAAATAAAAGACTAGATAAATGAGCAAATATGTCGTCAAATGTACCAGAAATAATTTAAATAAATAAATAAATTTGGGACGCAGAATTGAAGCAGCCTCCTTCGTTGATAATCGGCTTCTTATCAATCGATTATCAGTCGATCATTAATAATATATGAAGTAAACAAGTTACTTGAATGACAAACAACATAAAAATAATGACTTTCAATGTTGTTTTGTGTTTTTAAAATGACAAATTATTCATATAATTAAATGCATTTCCTCATACTGGAATTTTATTTTGATATATTTGAGAAGGACGTATATTTGTACTTCGTTACAAGATTTACTTTCTGATTTAATTGTTGGTTCGTATATTTTGCTTCTGTATATTTTTTACTTGCATATTTAATCTACTTTGCCCTTTGTTTTTACCATTTTATTCATTTATTTATTTATTTTTAAGTTTATTTATTCATGCAGCGGGAAAAATATTCGGAAATAAATACAAAATGAAATAATTTTACATTTATTTACGTATTTATTTCAGTTTTGAATCATGTTTTTATTGCTAAAACGAAAAGGGGAAAATATGTAGAAATAATAACAGAGATACAATCACTTTAAAAATGTTTTAACTACATTCATTTGAATGTTATATCTGGTGCATTTATTGCTTTATTTATTTTTGATTTTGGTAGTTTCAGTTCTCCTAACTATTCGTCCAAAGTTACAATTGTCTTGCGTCCAAACAATCTCAGAAAGCATCAGCGGAGGTGAAACAAAGTGCTCAGGACGAACACTTTCCTCACAAATACAAGGCTACGAGAGGTTCAAGTGTTTTTTTTAAAAACTGAATTGAATTTCTGTCAAAATAAACTTGTTTTTAATCTCTTTTTATCAGGAGTTCTGCTGAGGGCGAAATTCTGTCTATTTATTCTGAATAGCGGTCGAATGAAAGGTTCTTTTGGGAAACGTCGCCGCCGCCGCTGCTGCTGCTGTGGACAAAAGTGCTGAACAAGTTTGAGAAGAGATTTGTGTGAAATCGCTGCTTCTGAGGTCAAGAATGAACTTTGAGACATTGTTGGGGAAGTAGAGAGTTTCTTTTTGTTGTCTGTTCACCGACGCTGCCTTATTTCAAGCTAACTTTTCTCGCTGATACATCGACAACAACATCTTTCTTTTTTTCCTGAACTTTCAAGTAAAAACTACTCCAGCGCTGCCTGAGGATTCACTCAGCAGGTTCCTGACATCTCTGCGTCGGTTTGGTTGGTTGATTTCTGTGTCCTCCAGCTCGGAGACGGCGCGCAACACATCAGCGTCACCGACAACGATGTAGCGCGAGAGGTAAATATGCTCCAGCTCGTCCGTGATGGGTGCGGGCTGCTTCACAGTCGACTTCTTCCTCGTCTCCACCCTCCTCTTCCTCCGCCCGTATCGGCCGCGCAGGCTCACGGTCGACCAAAGACGGCGGCGTTGTGAGAAGCCTAATCCATATCTCCAGACCTCAGGCCTAATCAAACAGACCGAATGTAGGGGAGCAGTCAATAGCTGCTTAATTACTAACGAGAGTAATGACAATAACAATCACGTTCCTCTCTGGCTGACGTAATTAAGGGAGGCATGAAAGGCACACCGAGGGAGAGCAGCCTCCAAGCAAGGCAGCAATTAGGGCAGGAGCTGTGGAGGCAGCTTGTGGCGAGCTGCAAACCTCGAGCCGCCTCGGCCTCGTTCTTTCGTCTAACGCCTCGTCCTCCTCTCAGGCATCAGTCTCATCAGTCTGGTGCCGTCCGCTGACAGCGCCGGGCTTCATTATATCCGTCCTGCCCATCGGTGCTGCGAACTCTTGTGTTGTTCAACCGGCTTCTTTTTTTTTTTCTGCAGCACGTCGCTGGCGGCTGCCATGTTTAATGACCCTCCTCCTCCTGTATCCAGCACTCAGTAGGCACAGCGTGAGACGTGGGGAAACACTCAATTTCTGTAATGGCTTGAAATGGAGTAAATATCACTCGCCCCCCCCCCCCCCCCCCCCCCCCCCCNNCCATCATCCTCCCCCCCCTCCTCCCCCCTCCCGCATTTGTTACTCATTCAAGCCCCGTTATCACTTGCTGCCTAATTTCCTGGTGCACTGACAAAGGCAGAGGGCGTTTCCATGGAGAGGGAACCCTTGCGGTTTTCCGTGCTTCTCTCAACTTGGCACTCTGTTCATTTCACAGCAATTATCCTGAGTCATTCCACACATTCTGCCACAGAACTCAAGGGAAGGACCTTTCAGCTAATTGCTTTCAAATGGAAATAAAAAATAATCACACGGCTACTTTGTCAAAATGACTCCTGTTATGCAGCATTTGGTATGGGGGGAAATTGATGTGGGATTCCTTTTTAATGTTCCCATTTACAATGCCTCCCGCTCTATTTCCAGATGAAAAACCTTTCTTTCTAATGCGTTCGGGATGAAGTCTTGACATTGCACGCACTC
The DNA here is from genome assembly GCA_903131615.1 of Diplodus sargus. Lineage (NCBI taxonomy): Eukaryota > Metazoa > Chordata > Actinopteri > Spariformes > Sparidae > Diplodus > Diplodus sargus. The sequence goes on along the minus strand of CAEMYA010000137.1, from coordinate 899,765 downwards.
CGATTCTTCAGTTTCCTTCAGAATTCCAACACGTTCGCGTGGACAACTTCTTTAAAGTCGAGGTAATTTGGTTTTCTACGCCTCGGATGTTTGGGGCTATTTTTTGTCTGGAGAAGCTCGCAGCTCTTTGTCAATGTGTATAAATACAGATTTCTTATTTAAATGAATATTTAATGATGTGTTTCACAGTCACTGACTCCATTTTTTGTTTACGTGACTTCCCCACAAGTCTGCGAAGGAATTCTGCAGGGTTTCTTTTCCCGCTAATATCCAGGAAACACAGAGAACATAACGATTTAACTGTGTGCGGCATGCAGTAATTAAAAGTCTGGCCACATAAATCATGAATGAGCTGCCAACACGAGCTCAATATGCTTCTGAAATACAAAATATGTCGGCCAAACGACTGTAAACAGTGATTGAAACGCAGCTGCTGTGAGGAAACGGGCCGCTTGAAGAGGCACCGGGTCTGAAACGCTGCCAGCGGACTGCGATGAAGACGCGTCTATTGTACACCAGGTTCAGTCCGTGGAGATCCTCTCTTTGTCCAAACAACAAGAGCCCTCCACGCTTTTATTGTGCGATCTCACAGCTTTATGCAGTCATTCATGTGAGGATATTATCCCCATGATGAAAATGTACAACAATCAACTTATTTTGATTGTTTTTTTTTCTCTCAATCTGAGATAAAAACCTTTAATTGTCCCATTTTTGGTTGAAACATAAACACAAGTTTAGGGAAATAATCGGGAAAAGAGTCCACCGCCACACTAGCAGCTCTGCTAAATGCTAGCATCTTATTTTATTATAAACATGCTAACAATGACATTGTTTACATGCTGGTGTGTCATCTTTTAGCATGCTAACATTCGCTAATATCCCTATTTACAAAGTACATCAGAGGACGATGGGAATATCATTTATTTTGCAGGTACTTTTGCATTAAGGTATAAAGTATTGAGGGATTTTTAGGGTCTTCACTTCACTGGTTTCAAAAAGAAGTCTGATTGTATGTGAGCTTATGAGAAAATGACCCTACTTCTCACGTGATTTATGACCTCAGTAATCAGTTTCCTAATGAGTTAACAGGCTCAATTTCTAGTTAATTATTAGAATAAAAACACAACTTTCAGGTTCGTGTCCTGGAATATTCTGTCAGCTTCACCCTTCTCATCCTCGCTACAACAAACCAAGATGGCGACGGACACAATACCAAACTGGAGGCCTCAAAACGGCAGTCTACAATGGGCGACATCACGCTGGGTTTACGCTTGGTGGTTGATCGTAAACTGAAGTTTCCAGCTCCAGATGTTTAATTCGACACCAGAAATATGAACCTCACGGTGGAACTAAAGAAAAGGTCAGGAGGTCTCCGAGGTCTTTAAGATTCATCATCTAGGAGCGAATGTCTAGTCAGAAAACAACCAATCCATCTCGTAGATGTGGGGACATTTCACTAACAAAAAAACAAAAATGTCAACCTCACGATGGCGCTAGAAGAAATGTCACCAAGTCGGCAGGTTTCGTCTCTGGGGACCATGAATGTCAATGCAAGATTTAGTGGCAATTCCTCTCAAAGTTGTTGGGATATTTCCATCCAGACAAAAGTAATGGACCAACCAAATGTCACGCTGCGACTGTGGGTTAATTTAAACTCCCCTCACTTCTGTAAAAAAAAATAAAAAACCATCTTCCTCTTTTTCTGCCTCCATGCTCCAGAATTATTTTTATACATTCCCCCCCAAAATTTTCCACTCAGCTATACACTCTGCGAGCTCAGTCTAGCTGCAACTGAGGTATCCGCCAGCCGGGGAAAAAAAAAATATATCTGTCAATACATATCAACCGCTGTAATGTGAACTGCGGCAGGCTATTCTTTCGGGTTTAGCGAGCCTCATATTTTTGGGTGTTTGAAGGCAGGCAGGCAGGCAGAGTGGAGCTGATGCGTTGACGTATGGTGGGAGGCAGGAAGAGGCAGCTGCTGTTCATCTCCATGAGAGGAAGGCCACTCTGAGAGGATGAGTGGAGAGGGGCCTTTCAGAAGATCTCTGAGTCAGAGCGAGTGGGGAGGCATCAGGATATTATTAGGGAGGTGTGCCTGCTGCCCTGCTATTATGGCTGAAATAAATGGCTCTGCTGCTTTAGACCGGAGATCCACCTGCCCTGCGTTGTTCCATCAGGTGTAAAACTCATCTGATAGTATTCAACCTGTAATTCCCGTCTGATTATAGAGTTAATAACACTTCTGACTGTTGTGAACGAGACAAAGGCCACCGGGTTGAAACCTGCTCAACACATGTGTAGAACGATGTGGCTGCTGGTGAGATTTATACTTAATAATATGGCAGAAATGTTGAAAAACGACACGACCTTCCACCAGAAATCCAGTCGTTCACTCAAGGAAGTTTTTCTTCAGCAGTGGAGGTTGTTGAATAGTTTTTTTCAGATTACTGTTCTGTATATTAGCCGTAAGCTAGCAGGCGACGAGTGTGTCCTCCTCCGCGGATCGCTGCTGCAGTCAGGTTGATAAACAGGAGTGAAGATAAATCCACTTTTTAATCCGAAAAGTTTGCCTGCTATTTCCACATATCAACGTTGTTTCCTGTCTTAAAACAACTGGATCTTTGTTGTATATTGTGTTGAGTTGCGTATTTACATTATTCTAAATGTTCAAAATCTAAATCCTCAAGTTTACGTTGCTGTCGTTATAATTTACGTGAGCGTCTGAGGAAGGAAGTCTACCAGTGGTGGTTGTTTAACGTTATGTTTACAGTCAGATACTTACAGCACGACCTGGAGTGTGAATCACCCCAAACAGCCGGGTTACTTTACTGCAGATTAGCCATAAACTAGCAAACAACCACATGCACTAAGAGCGTGTGTGTCTGTGTGTTTGAATTCAGACAAACCTCTCTCCTTGTAGCGTTACATTCATCAAGAAACATACATTTCCCCTCCAACATCACAGAACACAAACACCTGGCGATCACTGCTGCAGTCAGGTTGATAAACAGGAATGAAGATGTCCAAATATTTAAAGTGCTACAGATGGCTGACTGTTATTTGCTTCAGCATATTTACGTGTCTCCTGTAAAAACAGTCAGGTAAGGAGGGACTTGTTATTGTAGCTCGTAGCATTAGCCACGCAGCCACATGTCAGAGTATCCAACTCTGCTTCATCTTTCTGACATGAAATCTGAGATTAAAGCCACTGCTAGAAATTGGGGATTGATTAATGATATTATTGGTTGAAACTGGTTGATTCCAGCTGACATATGCACACGTGGTGGAAGAAGGAAGAAGACTTAGCTGGATTTGGATATAAAAACACAAAGAAATGTGTTTTCGGTGCACGCTGTGAACATGGATCTGATCTAAATTTATTTAAAAAAGGCATTTTTTCATTTCAGCCTGACTTTAAAATTAATCTCTGAGCTCCGCTTGAATGGCTGTGAATGGGCTCCGGATCAGAATATCTGGCTCCTGACCCGGCTCTCTCCTCCAGAGCTGGCCGGCTCTGATCATCGGACCAGCTGCTCTGCCCTCCCCGCTCAGCCCAGTTCTCTTTTCCCTAGCGACAAAACCACATACTGGGCGTTTAATAAAGTCATGAATACAGACTTTAGTCTTTGTCTGACGCTGACTGCAGTTAATTCTATTATTTCCTTGTCTTCAGGTTTGACTTTAGTATCCTGACACAGTTACAAGGTTTAACAGAGCCTCCAATAAAAGACAAACAAGTGGAAGCCTGCTTTTTATTCTCTTGAATTCCTCAGCCGACTGAGGCTCGACACTCTCCGTATTATCTCAAGTGAAACAGCCACACTGCACTTAATCTCTAGTTTAAATGCACTTAAATAAATGATTGAATGTATAGCGCGGCAACCGAAATGTCACTGATGAGCTCCTTTTTGAAGCTTTGTGTAAAACATAAAGGCAGAAAACGAAAATGTTAATGAATTGTCTGAGGAGTAGAAGATCAGAGGAGCCAAACGAATTTCATATCACACCTAAAGACCTGGCATTTAATTAAAGTGGCCTGAAAAATGGCTGCCTGGTTGGCTGACAACAGTTTCTCTTGAAGCAAATTAAAGAAATCAATTACTGCCGTGTGAAAGTGTAATGCCAGCACACTGGAGCCCCACAGCGCCACAATGAGACACCAGGCCAAGGGGGAGAGGAGCGAGGAGGAGGGCGCCTCCGCCGCGCCACATCTGACTGGCTCGGCTGCAGAGTTTATCACGTCAACCTGTTACAGGCAACAGAGCCTGAAAGGGCCCACGCGCTGGAATGAAGCCGCAAATCAAGCCTAGCTGCCTCCACAAGCCTGAGCCTCCTCCACTCTGCTCCCAGCTCTTACTCATCCTCTCACCTCCCTTCTTCCCTCTCTGCGTCTCACAAACATACACAGTGCACACATATGGTTCGCATGCTACGGATATCTCAGGGTAAAAATAATGGTTGTTTACTACATGTTGCTTGCTCATCAACGCTGGCAACTGATTAGACGCAAAAACATCCCTCGCAGGCTTCGGTTCTCCGTTCGAGCCTCGACTGCAGTCCAGTTTTATAAGAAAATATCATAAAACAGAAAGTAAAGATTTCCAGAAAACTCCCAGAGAACATTTGTGCTCTCCAGGATGAACCTTTGAACTTCTCACTTCTCTGCTGCCACCCTCAGGACAACTCGAACATGAGGGGCTGAAAAACTCCCCAAAGCTTAACGTGTTACTTTACAGAAGGAACAAACATGTTTACAGCCTGCTACAAGAGAAAGTTTTGCTTCAGCTGCTCCATTCATGACGACCGCACAGGGAAGAATGCTGATAAAACTCTGTCTCAGTGTCATAAAAAGTCACGATTGAGTTAAAGTAAAGATATCGTGTTATTAAAGGTAAAGTCAGGCACTCGAACAGCAACAAGTCGACTGATTTTCTCAATCAAACTGACCTAAAAGGACAAAACTATTTATCCTGTTATACTTTGTTTATATGTGGCGGACCCTGCCACAGTGTTCGGGGATCTTATTGTCCTCTGAGAGCAGCTTGTTGTTTATTCACTTGTGGAACAAACATCCTTCTTTTATTACCTCATTAATATTCTGAGTTTGTCTGAGATTTCTTCTGCAAAACAACAACGAGCGTGCTTAAGAATCAAAACTAATTTTCCGGAAATAAACGTGTAAGTATCACAAGTATAATTCAAAATAAGTTTGACATGTATTCATATACTGTGTACTATGGGTTTACTATTGTATACTATATAATATACTCAGAATTGTTCTGTTTTTTTCTGAATCTGTGTTTGTTTTCTTGAATCTGACTGCCGCTAAAATAGATGAATTTAAAAAGTGCTCCTTTGGCTCTGACGCAGCTTGAAATCTGGAAAGTATGCAGTAACTAAAGGGAAAGTAAAAGCAGTAAAAGTGCAAAATTTGCCTCCAAGTACCAAAAATTGTACATTACACGTATATTACAGTATGTAAATGTCCTGAGTTACATCACACCACTGTGTTTCTGACATTAAGGCTTATAGTTTTGCATATTTACGGTTGTGGGCACTTTGAGCGACACCTAGCAGCTAGCTGTCGGTGAACAGGCTTCACTTGGCCTCTCCTCCGCTCCACCCACGCTCCACCCACGCTCCACCTCTTCGCCCATTTTTTTAAAATAAGACACGGCTTGAGCGCAGCGAGGCATCGCCAACCTGCCGGCGCCTGAAGCCACCGCGCTGAGCTTCACATCTGGCTCCTAAGAGAAAACCTATGGGGGACACAATAGAGACCGCGACCATGTTTTATACCGGTAAAAAATGTATACAGCAGAATAGTCAGTGTGTTGTTTGCTTTTATGTTGCATAATGATCGCTGCAGCATGTATGGATTTGTATTCTTGTACTATTTATTTCATATTTTTACTTATCGTGCACAAAAACCATGAAAAGACCAAAATCTCCGTGTCAGTCTGCCGCAACACTTTGACAGTTTCACAGATTTTCAGCTGCTCACTAGTTTTTTATCAATCGTTGCTTCATCAGGAGAAAATGGTGCATCTGTTGGGACTATTGTGTGGCAGCAGGACAGTGTGTGTGTGTGTGTGTGTGGGAGTACAAGTAAACTACAGTGTGTGTGTTCGTGGCGATGAAGGAACGAGTCAAAGGAGCAGCGTCGCGGCTCGCCGATGTGTTTTTTTAAGTCCAAGTTTTTGGGACAAAGCGCTCCGTCAGGCCTTGATGCGCTCACGCGGCACTCAGCGAATGCATTCAGGCCGCTTTTGGCTTCTTTCTTTATTCGCGGACAAAAAAGAAACAAAATATTAAATATTCGTAGCCTCGTGAAAGTTTTCATTGTAAGCAAACTTGCTGTCTGCAGTCAAGGCTTCCTCGTCCGAACACATTGTGTGCTCGCTCAATGCCAAACAAACATATTTAACGCATTTTTCTGCCTCATAAAACATTTGTCAAACATTTCTCCGTGTTCAAACCAACATTGTTTACATCTACTTGTACTTGCTGGCGGGCTTCTACAGTCAATATGTATACAGTCCTCTACGGTCAGCGCAGACGACTATCGCATTACCGGAGGCATTTGCTATAATACTGCACATTATACACAACAGAAAGAAACCTGTTTATACTCTGCAACGCCTCCTCAGTGGAAGCTCTACAAGGTATCTACTTCTTTATTTACAGACGCCTGCATTATGTTATTACTTTGGTAACTTGTACAAAGATACAGATTTACTGTAAGAGCGCAAACCAACTCCTTTTCTAGAAGTACAGTATCTATGACGTCTTTTACGGTGAAGCCTTGAGCTGATCGTTAAATGCATTTCACAATTTTTTTAAACATAATGCACCAACGAATAACTTTGCTGCAAAACACAGCCACTGTAACAAAAGTAAGAGCGGCCGTGTTTACCCTGCAGAGTGTTCACGAGAGCGAAGGAGGAATTAGTGGAGAGGAAAGCTGATACACTGCAGGTCAGCAGCTGTGAGATTCAGGACGTCGGCGGACTGGAGAGAAAAAGGAGATTATGTGCCGGCGGTCCGCTGAAGGAAGAGCTTCAGTATTATTGGAATATCTGCTGTCATATTCCTGCTGTTCCATTTTAATACAGTACGTAACGTAACGCTGCGCCCGCTCAGGCGGAACTGACTGCCACCCACTCTAAATGTTAATCTCATTGTTATCAAATCAACGTCAACACGCATAACAGGAGCAGCGTTCACATATAGACTTTGTCCAAGGATACACACAGACACTCAAGGTCGGTCTGGAGTATAAATGCAGGTTTTGATTAAGTGCCGACATGGATATCAGGTCGTTAATGGTACAAAGTGTACGCCGCGCAGCCATAACTGTGGATGTGAGTGAAGCGGACTAAATAAATGTTCAGCGTGTGTTCACTTAAAGAACCCATACTGTGCTCATCTTCAGGTGCAAATTGATATTTCATTTGTGTGTTAACATGTTTTTTTTTTTCTTTCTGGAGCCTTTTAATGACTGTAATTCAACGACATGGCAGGTGAAGAGTGAATCCATGAAGCTGCTGCGACGACACAACCTCTGCACGTGTTTGCATGCTTTAATGTTAGGAAAAACAAACAATTGTGTCTGTTGCTGCAGCACCTCTGTTCGCCCCCTCTCCCAAATAAAGGCCAGTCTGCTCTGATTGGTCAGCTCTCACAGGCCTGAGCAAGCAGTGAGTTGTGACATCACAACCTTACAGAAGTCCTGGCGTCTCGTTTAAAGACAGATTCTCTGGATTGAGTGTTTAAATACTTTCACAGATCCGCTTTGTAATCAGAGAAGACATGTAAATCTCACTTTCTACCCAATCGGACCTTCAACGCTGGCTCTCCGGGCCTCGGTGCCGCCCTGAGCCCTGTGCTGTCATCACATGTTGCGCTCTACTGGATCAGTATAATTAACACAGACTGACACACACCGCTCTCCTCAGACTTTCTTAGTTTCAGCATGTCTGTTTGACAGCCATCTTACAGCCCGAAGTGACATCTTCAGATCCAGAACCCAACGACTCTTCATCAACTGTCAGTAATGACAGAACAGAGAAGCAAATCCTCACGTTTAAGAAGCTGGAACCAGCAAATCTGTTCACGTTTTTAGCATGAAAACTGACAGAAATCGACTAATCGGTTAAACATGACAGCACTACTCGAGCTGCCAGGTCACCAGAATAAAATATCAGCTTTTTATTGTTCTTGCAAAAACCACAGGGATGTTTAAACAGTCTTACCAACCAAAGCGGCAGCATAAATGTTGGTAAGAGTCACCAGAATACGGAGAAGCTTCAGTCTTCAGGCTGGAAAAACTTCTCAACTAATCCTCAACTTCTAAACCCTAAATGTACCTTGTCATGTATGTTCCTGTAAACAAAGGATATGTTCTTTATGTTGCAACTTAAGTTTCTTTAGGTACAGTTTTCTTTTTCAAGACTTATGCTTACAGTCTTGTTAGGTTTAGGCACAAAAAACTCTTGGTTAAGGTTCGGACAGAGCATGTTTTGGCTTAAAAAAACACTCAAAGATCACTGAAAAAGTCCTGATGTCCTGTTAAAAATATCCAGTGTTGTTGCCCCAAAGACGGCTGCAAAATATCCTTGTGTAATGTTAAAAAGATCAGCTGGAAAAAGTCCTGCATCACACAAAAAATATCCCATTTTGTTGCCCCAAAGTCGGCTGCAAAGATTACTAAAAACATCCAGTGGAGTGACTCTTACAAATGTTGAAACGCTGTCTCACACTGTGGTTCTCTTCTGTCCCCTCAGCATGGTTTATATGTCACGTACAAACGTTTATGGAAACGTACGTTGCCGACAGACTGTTAAACGTGTCGCAGAATCAAAGACATGCGTTCAGTTGGAGAGCTGTGTGTGAGAAGCGCTGTGCACTTCCTGCCGTTTGAAGTTTCACGCTTGGCCTTATTTGCATGTAACCTGATAATAAGCCGTTCATGCATTAAAAAGTTTGTTTGCTCACAATTCAAAACACATCGATCTCGGCACGCCGGCGTGAACTTGATGGTCTACTTCCAGTCACAGCAGGGAAAGAAGCAGCTTGCCATTCAAACGCCACAGTGAGCAGAATACCGATGAAGCACACAGTGTTTTTTCACCTATAAAGGACGGTTGAGTTGGTGTGTTTTTTACTTTTAGATCTCACTCCGTCCTTCATCTGCAATTCTGATTCAGGCGCAAACATTTCATCTCATTTATTTTATTTGTTTAACAGTTTGTTTGTTCGTGAGATGACTCAGCGGATGTTTTTGTAAAACCTAAATCCTCACCGTCGCACTCAGAGCTACATTTGAAAATGTTGTGATTTGGCATCATTTGCTAACAACTCTGCTGACATTTAGGTCTGTTGTTTAAAGATTAAATTAAATCCTTGCATCCATACAGCGCTGAAACACCTACTTGAATTGTCTGCAACTGAAAATGGAGCAGCTTTATTCTGAATGTTTGTTCAGAGGCACTTTATGTAAAACTAAAGAGGCTGTATCACAGTAACTAATCTTTAGAAAGTCGACAATATGTCATCAAATAACTGAAATTCATTCTCTTTTAAACAACTTTCGTCGTGTCTGACTCACAAACTATCAAATGAGAGGGAAACAAAATTAGGTCAACCTCAGAATCAAACAATCCACATCTGCTGTAACTTTCTTCATTTAAAGTGTGAAATTTGGTGTTTTTTATCAGCTGTTGTTGCCAATTTTCCAATTATTTATCTTCTGGACAATATGTCTCATGCACGGCAAAGTTGTTTTAAGAATATTTATCGCCATGGTGGCCCAGATCTGTCCCAACATACTGCGTGGAGTGAAGGCACATGGCCCGGGTCACACCATGGTCACGTGTCAGTCCTGGTCCAACTCTGGTCCACAGTTCATTTGTATTCTGGTGGGCTGGGTCCGGCCCAGACTTGGGAAGGTGCTATAAAAAAGTAGACAGGCACATTCGCCAACTGTCCCCTTTAATCTAATCAAGCCTTACATCAATCTGGATAGCTCTGCATCGCTCTACATTTCAAACTACCCGTAATTAACCGTAATTAAAGCTCACCAGTTCCAGGATCTGCATCAAGTATTGCTCACTCATAGATACCGGCCACTTTAACACGCCTGATCCAAAAGTATTAAAGAAAGTGAGAAAAAACAAAAGTTAATGGGGCCTTTTCTGGGCTGAGACCCGTCCTCTCTCCAAGTTTCGTAGAAATGCGTACAGTAGTTTTTGTTGTAATCCTGCTGACAAACCAACAATGAAATGAACAAATAAGATAATAAAGTAATCAAGTTTTACTTACTCAAGGTTTATTGCACTATTGTAAACAGATTATCAAATGAAAGTACAGTGAGATGATGTGTGGGAGTTGAAGAATGAAAATATAAAACAAATATTCTTTCCAAGAATATATAAATGTCCTTTGTTTGATCAAGTTCAGGAGTTTTTTTCGAGTTGTTGTGACAGATTCAGAAGTTTGTAGAGTGCACCTTTTATTGTCTTCCTATCTTTACAGATGTTGTAAAAGTCGTACACAGATCGGCCGAAGGTGTCGTAAAAGTCATGCCTCCCGACACTGAGAATATTGTATGTATTGGATCATATTGATGAGGTTGTTTTTTACATCCGAGCAAAGGTACACCCCTGCAGTGGTTGCGTACGAGCTAGCAGGGATCGCTAAAGGCGCACACACACACAAAAAAAAGAAACCCCTCACTTTTCTTCTTCAAGAAAAAAATGTGGGAATCCCTGCGGAACGTCTTTGCAGGACTGAGAGGGTCAGATAAAGTTTGCTCGCCCCCTCAAGTTCAGACTGTGTGTGTTTGATAAAGTTCTCATAGTGAAGATCTGAGCCTCGCACCGGTCTCAGCAGTCCTAAAAAAAAAAAAAACACTCCTCCAAAAACTTGCTGACGGTGGACGACGAGCGGATAGAGTTAATACGAGGAAAGCTAATGAATATGAATGAGGTAAATGAAAGCTGATGAATGTTATCCCTTATCTCCATAAAGATTGGACAATTCCCTTGAACCTCCGCCAAGGACACACACAATAAAGAGCGAATTTGAAGAGTTAGCGTGTCTGGCAATTCGATGGACGTTGATAAGGTAACATCACAATGCAGTGATATATATTATCAAGATGAGAAGGCAGGAGTGTGATCTGAGCTGAAACACCGAGGAGGGACTGCAGTTCACGTTTTAATAGTTTGTCCATCGTCGAGGCAATTGCTCCGAAAATCAATGTCGATTTTTTTTAACAATATCCCGAGGCTAATACACACGTTAGAGTTATTAAAATGAATATGTCTATTAGGGTCTTTCTCCCCCGAGAGACCACTGCCAGCTGACGAAGAGATATATACTCTCATTTTCCTCTTCATTTTCCCGGTGTCAGATCAATCATGCACCATCCCAACTCAAGGTGAAAGCCATCAAAGTGTCATTCCCCCATTGTCAGTGATTCACAGGAAACTCCGACACACAGACGGGCCCCGGCAGACAAACAGAAAGACAGCATCAACAAGCGAGTTAGGGGGGGAAACAAACAACCGCGATGCCCAGGGAGATTAATCTGCTTTACTGCCGGTACTCAAGAGCAAAACACGGGGGGAAATTCACTGTGAACACAACTCCCAGCCGTAAAAAAACAGCTCATAAACATCATCAGGCTGCGTGTGAGAGAGCGCTGAGATAACGTCTGTCCAATCTACGTGATAAGATAAGTTGAAGGGGAAACTTTGCTCGGGAAGCCTTCGAGACAGGTGAGAAGCCAAAAGGTTGGACCGGCTTCAGGATCGAGTCAGTTGACATCTGACGAAGCGTCTGTTTGCACCATGCTGTGGGCCGCCAGCCTCTGCCTCCTCTTGGCCCCGTCCGTCCTCGCAGCGCCGACAAACAAACCCAGACAGAAGGTGCTGTTGATCTCCTTCGACGGATTCCGGTGGGATTACGACCGCGATGTGGACACGCCGAACCTCGACAAAATGGCCGTGGATGGAGTGAAAGCCCTGTATGTCACACCTCCCTACCTCACCATCACCAGCCCGACACACTTCACCCTCTTGACAGGTAAAGTGTTTCATTTTCTACAACAGTGCTCCCCAGTTGGCAGGGGATCTGCATATCATGGCGGGGGAATAGGAAAACCCCCCGCTCTGAGTTTACTTTGGAAGGATTGAAAAAAAGCCACGGGTAAAAAAGGAATTAGTTGTAATTGAATGTCCCAGGGTCCAACAGCTTTTATAGCTGAGTAAGATAATTATGCTTGGATGACTGAGAGGAGGAATTCTGTGCTCCCTTTCTTATTTTGACTCTCAAATCATCAGAGCCAGCTAAAAGAAATTTAACTTCCTTGAAATTAAATTCCTCTAATCTCCGAAGTTGGTCATAAGACCTTGTCCAAAAGCGTCATGCCACTCAACCCGTTAAGTTGATAGAATTTTTAATGTGAATGTGTCACGCTGTGAATAATGAGTGCGAGCTTGTCGACTGACAGCGATTCTCCTCCGCAGGCCGCTACATCGAGAACCACGGGGTGATCCACAACATGTGGTTCAACACCACCAGCGGTCAGAAGTGGCCGTACTATCAGACTCTGTTTGTGAATGAGTGGTGGGACAATGGCACTCTGCCGATCTGGATCACAGCGCAGAGACAGGTCTGTGCAGCACAATTTCCATCTTATCACTGCGAGAGACTGTCGGGCTGTTTACAGCACTAGAAGCCATTTCTCTTGACAAAACACCTCTGAGAGCCCGCAGAATCATTCCAGCCCAGATTGCTGCAGTTACACTGCAAATTATTTTGTGGGGTATAGATGTTAACTGCATGCAAATGACAGCTGCTGTACGGCTGGCTTGAAGGTAAAGCTGTAGATTTAAAGGAGCAGTTCACGATGAAAAGTCAGTTATTGTCTCCTCGCTACCATGCTGATGGAAATGCAGGGGAGGTTTAATGGCTTTACGGCAAAAACAGCGTTGCAGCATTCTCCGAAACAACTGAAGTAGTTGGAGACACAAAATGGCTCCGCACAGCTCGTACACCATCATCCGAGCCTACAGAAGGCCACACATAATGTTGTTTAAACCCTTTTTAAGCCAAATTCTTGAAAATAGCCATAGAGCTAAATGCATTAGCATGTACCCAATCTGAAGCGCACAAGCTTGGCAAACAAGAGCGCTAATAACATCTTTTCAAATCAGTTTCCAATCCCGAGTCTTGTGACAGTGTTGTAGTACAGGAGCACCTAAACTGAAACCAAATCATGAACAAGAACAAGTCTGAGATAAGACCAAGACTTTGTAAGGCTTGAGACGGAGGCGGAGACAAAACCAGAGCGAGTCCCACACAATAAATTATGATAAAATGTATGAAGCCTTCGCAAAGTTGATCTGAAATATCCACAATGGCATAAAAACACCCACAGCAGACAAATGAAAAACCCTCTACATTCTTTTATTGCCATATATATTTATGTGGGTGCGCGTCTCTATAAATGTACCATCAGCGGTGTCTTAAAAAAAGAATCACCCAGCATTGAAGAGGTTGTGTGTGGGAATATTACTTCAATTTCAACGAGAAAACAAGTAAACAAACGCTCCTTTTTCCATGTTTTAGCACTGACCCGACACAGTTCGTTGGCTTCCTCAACAATTAAGTTTTCTGGGTGACTCACGTCGCAGAAACTTGTCGCAGAAACACCCGCTAAGTTAAGAACGTAGCAAACAACCGAGGCGAGACTGATTAAAAATGCAGCCGATCCCTTCAAAACTTATTTTTATGTTTTTTAAAAAAGTCCTCAGCTTCTTCAGTTGTTCAGGAGATTTCTTCGTGACTGCTTTTTTGCTCTAAAACTCAAATATTTTTGACTTCACCCGACTCTGTCGACATGGTGGTGAGTAGATAATAACTTTTGGATTAGTTTCATTTATGGGTGAAATGTTCCTTAATGAAAATGAACTGGTTGGTTAGTTGATTCTGGGGAGAGATAGCTGATGATTGAGCGTCGTTCCCCGGTCAGATACTTTGCTGCTTGATGTTTTTGGGGGCTCAGCCATTTACTATCTTCCTCCAGAATTGGCTTTCCTACCCTTTGATGAAAAACCCAGCGATTACTGCTTTGGCTTCCTTGGATGTTGACCCACAGTATGAAAAGATGAACTCCTGGTATCACAGCAAGCATGTTCAGAAACACGCTTCATATTCATGTCTCTCTTTCTCCGACCGTTTCAGGGTCGCAAAGCCGGCTCTCTTCACTTTCCTGGCACAGCTACCACTTACGACGGAGAGACCGCGACGATCCAAGAAGTGGAGCCAATTCTTTACGACTACAAGAACGAGACCGCTTGGCAGGTGAACACCGACAAGGTGATGTCCTGGTTCAGAGACCAGGATCTGGACTTCGTATCCCTGTACTTTGGCGAGCCAGACGGCACGGGCCACAGGTACGGCCCCGACTCCCCAGAGCGTCGGGAGATGGTTGCGCAAGTCGACCGACAGGTCGGCTACATCCGAGAGTCGGTTAACCGGCACGGGCTGAGCGACCACCTGAACATCATCATCACAGCCGACCACGGCATGGCCACGGTGTTACGCGGCAATCTGGTGGAAGAAATCATCTTGTCCAAGATCCCGGGTTTCTCATTCAGCGACCTGTCCTTCCACCTGGTGGATTACGGTCCTTCCGGGATGCTGCTGCCAAAGCCTGGCATGCTGGATAAGGTTTACAACGCCTTGAAGGGGGCCCACCCGCACCTCCATGTGTACAAGAAGGAGGACATGCCGGAGCACCTCCACTTCTCCAAGAACGAGCGTATCCTCCCCATCATCTTGTGGGCCGACATCGGATACGTGATAAATGGGGTGCGTTCTATCTTTATTCCTCAAACAAACAAACAAACAAATCCCAGAAATACAACTGCTCAATGTTACCGATCACAGCAGCGACCGAACACGTCAGGTTGTATGTTTTCTCTGACATTACCGACTCGGGTTTTGGCCAGAAATGAAACGTAAAGAGATGTGCAGCAGCAGTTTTCTGCCCACTGCAAGTCCTATTGATTTACCCTTTAAAGTCAACAGTTACCTCAGTTTGCCATTTGTGCCCCACCAGCGTGCCAAGTGCAGCTTTAAAAAAAACAGCACCGAATTGTGGAAAAAACATTACTTCAGCGCTGCTCCGACGCTCAGATTTCATGCTTTAATGGTACTTTAATTGTAACTTATTAACTGGAGTGAGTCATTAATGTGATTATGACCCAGTCGTAAAGAAATCAAAAGACAATGATACAGAACGGTTAATCTTTACATGCCATCCGAGTTTATTCTAGAAATAACCTAAAGTCTTGACTACATAAATGCTTAAATTAGCAGTTGAGCTGAGCGTTTTTTTTTTTTTTTTCCACTCACAGGAAACGGGTGAAACTGGGCTCTTAGCACATTACAATTTTAATCAAGAGCATTTGCACGTCCTCGGGATAATCCAGGCCTGGCTGATGACATGCAGTGCTCTCAAAATGCTTCATGGAGCTATTCATGCCTCAAAAAATTCAAAATGAGCGTTTCTTCTTTTTTTTTTTTTTGTTCATTCCACTCCACTGTGTGGTAACTTTTTGTGCCGATCGTGTCCGTCATTAATTCATTCAAAGGCTGGAATAATTAAATAAGAAGGATGTTTTCAAACGCTTGAATGTGAGGGGGAAATAATCAGTCATGATGAAACTGGTTATCTTGGGTCTATAGGTTCGGATTGATGATCGTGACTCTTTGTTCTCTTCCCTTTATGGCCACTTAAACTCCTTTTAGTGCGATCTGTGAGCAGGATAAGCACGCCGAGACTGTTACATAATAGCTAAAAAGATAACCGGGCGCTCACATACTCATATTTCCGTCGCATTTTGTTGATAACAGATAATATATACGACAATAGCATCAAAGGAGTGCATGTCTTATAAGTGTTTTATTAAAATGGAAATTCAAGAGATGGATTTTTAATTCTCGTTTGGCCTCTTTCATTGGCTGATAGTCGTCACAAAGAGAAAACAGGCTCCACTCGACTCGTTCTCTTGGCCAATACCTCCCTCTGGTGGCTAAACAGGAGCCTGCACTCTCCTGCTGATAAGGTCACGTTTGTAAAATCACTGTCTTATAAAAAGTGAGAGCCTGATTGAATCGTACAAACTGGGTCACTGAGGTTATGTCATCCTTCCCTGCGTGTCCTTCCGCAGTATTTTCCGGTTCAGTTCAACAAGGGCGAGCACGGCTACGACAACCAGGAGATGGACATGAAGCCCTTCTTCAGGGCGGTGGGGCCGGCGTTTCACAGGAACCTGCAGGTGGGGCCCTTCGAGACGGTGAACATCTACCCCTTGATGTGTCACATCCTGGGCATCGAGCCGGAGGTCAACGACGGCAACCTGAACCTCGTCAAACACATGCTGCTGACGAGCGAGGAGGCGACTCCAGAGACGACTCCGGGTGAGTTTGCGTCTGACTAATGAGTCTCTCCACGTGGCCTCTGGAAAGTGTGTCACTCCAACACCTGCTCCTCCATTATGAGGCCGTTCATCCATCATTTCCCTCTCCACACATGTTCCTACAGTTACATCTAGAAAGTAGATCTGGCACCGCTCATGGGAAGTTTGTAAAGGTTTTTAAGGAGATCTGATGCCAGGTGTCTGACGCTACAACAGAGACACTGCAGAGAATTGTTATTCTTAGTTTCCTGAAACAGCTGAACACTTTATAACAACCGTGCAGTTGTTGGGAACTATTTCCTGCAGCGGATGAATCCACATTTGGTGCTCGAGTGAGTATTTCCTGCAGTTGGACGGTGTGTGTGTCAGACTGAGTCAAAGTAAACTACGCTGTGTGTGTTCGTGGTGGTAAACTGAAGGACTTCGTATTTCCAAGCTTACAAAAGCAAGAAAATAAAAAAACTGTGCAGCCATGAAGAGGTTTCCAAAGACGTGAAACTGCTTCACATCCATCTCTTACTGCTGCAAGCTGCTGGAAATCATTTGTTAGGTAAAAGGTTAGCTAAAGATCCATAACATAACACGTGTTAGTTTAATAAATCCAACGTTGGATATACATTTATAAAACATTCATCATCATCCAGATGCTGTCCAGTCACTGCAGTCTACCTCCAGAATGGATGTGATCCTTTTTTATTCAATTTTCTTTATCGGGTTTGTGCTGAACACTTTGATTAGACACAGTCGGATTGGTCATAAATCAACATCCTGGTCCTTTAATATCGTCATAACGAGAAATGAAAGCAGACTAACCCTCGCGTCTCGGTTCGGTGGAGATCTCCACATGTTCGCCTGCTCTGTTACACTCATACCTGTCCCCCCTACAACGACAGCAGGTAGGAACTGATGTTAACTCTAAACAAGCGGATGTGAAAATACAACTTAAAAGTTATACGTGTAAATACAATACAACACATTAAATAATAGTTAAAGTGCTAAAAATTATGATGACATAAATATTGCAATCAGCTTAATTTTAGAAGGCCAAATTAATGTTGAATCATTCCTACTTATGTTATATAATTAATTATTTTATACCGTTTAATTTAATAAAAGCAGTATAGCAAACATGAGGAAAACGTCATGTGTACACAGTGGTGTTCGTAACTTGTTTAATTGCATCGCATTAATATGAAACGTGATGTTCTTAGTGTTTTAGCTGAGACAGTTCAACATTTGTTGTGTTGATTTTTAGATTTTAATCATCTTCACTGTTTGGTGACAAAACCTGAAGAAGCCAAGTACTTGTGTTAGTCGTGTTTCCATTTTATGCTACTTTTGTCGTCACACAACTTGTTGAGTTTCGTGCTGCAGGATCCTGATGACGCTGCAAAGTGTTTACAGTCAACGGGATCTCACTGCTGCATGAAAACTAATATAGGAAGAATGTTGTGTCTCCTTGGAAAGAATGCAAAAGCTGTTCTTGCGCCATCATGTGGTTAGTTAATGTGACTTACTGTCAGAGTAGAAGCAGTGATTTGGTTCAATTCAGATCCTGTTAGGGGGGGAAAAGCAAGAAAAGTAGAAGAAATGTAAACACTGTGGATTAAATGTTAAAACGAAATGTCAGTATAAGTCTAGAATAACAGCACCAGGCCTCCATTAACATATGATGTAAAAATTAATGTGTTATCTGTTTATTTTCTGTTTTTCTTTCAGTTTATACTCAAAACTCGACCCGGCACAACGTCTTCACTGGACTGGCTGCAGTGGCTGGATTTCTCACTATCGTTTTAATCGCGTCGTTAGCCAACAAGTTCATGAAGAAGTCACACAAAGACAAAAGGTAATGACTGAGTAATTAGAAACTGTTTTATTTACTTGTCATCTTTCATCCCTCAGCACTGAACCTACTCATTTCTGTTGTGTGTGTTTCAGAGAGGACATTTCTGACGATCTTCCAGAGAGAGAAGAAGAAGAAGATTCAAAAGTAACTTCGTTTTGATCATCATGCAGAAAAAAGACTCTGCAGTCTGAGAAACGGCTGCCTGTGGACGGTCCTTTCACTCCTCACTGATTCTGTTATTTATACCATGTAAATAATGTAACAATTAATTATTGCTGGTCCAAAAATGTAAGATACAAATGAGGAGAATTGGTGGAATACAATTAATAAAATAACTTATCAGCTTTGTTTTGTTTATTTGTTGATACACCTGATGAGTGGATGAGTGTTATTTGCTGCCTGTGTCACAACGTGTTAATATATAATACATAATATCATGTAATTACCTTTAGTTTAGTTGTGTTTATGAAGTTTAAATGTGCACAATGAGGCCATAAACATAAAGCAGCAGCTCAGCCTGATTGTTTAGACCTATATGACAAGATGTTTTAATTATTTTAGGTTATTTAAATGTGTTTTAATTGATGATCTGAGATGAGAAATCCTGATTTTATTACGTCTGTGTGGACATGTTTCCATTAGAGGACGGTGGCTGCTGAGGGACATTTTAAACAACCGCTTTCTCAGTTGCCCGCCTCTCTTCGCATAAAAGAGTCAAGTCAGGCACGATGGCGGTACACTTCCGGTTATGACTTTCAAAATAAGACTGCTTTGTATACATTGCTACAAATACTAGCTTTACAAAGTTGAACAGATTAAAAAACTTAATATCATTAACTTATTTGATTATGAAAAATTTTATTTTAACACTTAATATATAATAACATGAATAATAATAATAATCGAAAAAGCTGGAAACGTGTTGATCTAAAATTTAAAAATAAAAAATAAAAAAAACAGCCGTTTTGGAGTAAATCACAGACTCTGGCTTTGCCTTCGCCCCACTAAAGCTGCCCACACCTGTGTGCAGGTGCTCAGGATGCAGACATCCTTCCTCAGCTTTCCCTGATACACAGTCAGAGTCAACAGCTCCGCTTGCTGTCTCATGGAGGGGAAACTCCCGTGTTTGTCTGCTCATGGTGCCAACCAGGCTGTATAATACAACTATATAATAATTAACTTACAAGTAAATTCGCAAAGAAGCGCAGCTGGAGACCGCTGACACAGTTAGAGACCAGAGAGACAAAGAAAGCAGTAAACCGAGAAATGATGTGGTCAATATGACCGCTGATGGCTGAAACAGGTAAATTATATCATATTTTCTTTGTGTTTTGTGTAATTTATAGCTTATAAAAACTTTTCTAAATTCAAATACAGACACTTTTAGGAAAAGTCAGGTAAGTTAACAACAGTGCTGCATTTTTTCATTCAACAAAGTTATTACACATATAAACATTTGAAAACGGTCAATGGCCGTCTCGGCCGTTCTAGTATTAAAATCCTTCTTGAGGATTATTATCTAACAAGTAAATTATCTGTAATTGATAAGAACATTAATCAATATATAATATATTTTACCACTTCTTTATTACTCACATCTGTGTGATGAACAGCACCACTCTGTGTCTCTCCTTCATCTCCTCCTCGCTCACACTGACAGCAGCTTCTGGCTGTTGTCGAGTATCTACGGCTACATTCGGTGTCACTCGAAAAAAGGTTGACACTTTTGGTAGTTTTGATAAAAACTGTTTGCCATCCTCCTCTTCTCCGCTCCACTAGCGTAACTCCGCTTCATTTTTCTCAACTCAAAACCTGTGAAAACCGCGCCAACGAGTTTGTTTTGCTACCATCTTCCTGAATCAAGCCTGCACATGCGCAGTAACATGGAATAGTCCATTGCATGAGAAGGGAGGGGGGAGCAGTCGAAACAATCATGATAGATTAAGCATTTTTATGTATTTTTAAGCGCGCGAATTGAGACTAGAACAATAGTAATTGCTTTCAACTTTATTAAATCAGTTTTTATGAGATAATGAGTTTAAGAGATTATGAGTTTGGGGGCCCCTGGAAATCTCGGGGCCCCAGGCAATTGCCTGTGTTTGCCTAATGGTAAATCCGCCACTGGCAGTATGCGACCAGAATCAGAATCAGAATCAGTATTCCTTTATTGTCCCACAAATGAGGAAATCTGTTTGCCACAGCAGCCAAAGGACAGTAGCATTTAAAATAAAATAAAAAAGAATAGTAGTATTAAAACATTAACAGTATAAAAAGATAAGAAATACAATAGAACTTCTATATACATGCGAACATAATATTGTGCAAAATTAACACTGTTACATCACGTAGAATTTAATCCGTACGAATATAAAAACTACAAACTTACGTTTCATCGTTCAACACTGTCTTACATAAATGTCAATAAATGAACCTTCACAGCCAAAATTTCCTAACGTCCTCAGTGTGTAAGCTGCGATCTTATTTAGAAGGCCGGACCGCGAACATCCGGTCCCGCGCGAGCGTCACTGCGATTGGCCTGACGGCGCCTCTCGTGTTTCTGATAAAGGCTTCTTATTCGGGGCGAAGGAAGGCAGACATGGAGGAGCTGAGCGCCGTGGGAGAGCAGGTCTTTGATGCCGAGTGCATTCTGAACAAACGGCTGAGAAAGGTCCGAGCCGCGAGACTAACACCACTATCGACCCGCGACATGTTTCTAACGGCTGTTTTAACGAACCCGCTTCTTCTGTCGGCCTCTTTTCTTTCAGGGAAAGTTGGAGTTTCTGGTGAAGTGGAGGGGATGGTCGTCCAAGTAAGTACGAGCGGTGCTGCTCAGCCCGAAACAATGAAAACAACAACAACGTGTCGCTTGTTGCTCTCGGTCCGTCCGGGGCGAGCTAGCTTAAAAAAAAAGATGAAGAAAAAAAACACCCGCTCGGTTGTTTGAGGCGAACGAGCGACTTTAAAACTACAACATCGTTTTGTTTTCCTGCGGCAGTTGGTTTAAAACGCAGGACACCAATTCTGCCTTTTTTTTCAGTCGCTTTCTTTTGTTCGTAACATCTCAAAATTTTGGGAAGTTAGCGGAAAAGCTAAGAAAATACTCTGTTAGCCTGTTTCAGCTTATATGTTTGCTTTTTAAAACCCTTTTAACATATAATTCTGATAGTTAGCTCATTTTCATCCCACACTTTAAACAAGTTTTGTGTTGTGTGTTAGTGGGAGCCCCCCCCCCCCTAAAAAAAACAACCCCATATGTCAAATTTGCCAGGATTATTTAATATTAGATTAATAACCAGTTTATTCAGTGTTTGGATTCGTTACATAACTGCACTTTTAAAGTGTTTTTTATATGTTTTTTGTATTAATTTAATTCTGCATGTTTGCTGGTCCTTGTGAAGCTGCAGCCTGCCTTCATTTCTTGTCACTTGCCCTTTCTGTTCTCTCCACATTGTTGCTGTAATCCACCATCAATGCACACTGTTGCCTGCCAGCTCCATGGCTTTCTGTTAGAACCACATCCTTTGTGTGTGTGTGTGTGTGTGTGTGTGTGTGTGTATGTGTGTGTGCAGGGGAAAAAAAGGGGTGGGGGTTGATTATTTCACTGGTGACTGCTGATCAGAATAGGCTATTCAACCAACAAGTGATGATGAGAGGGAAAGGTCATTACACATGCATGTAGTTCACATCTGTGGACAGTTTTCAGTTTGTAGTTGTAGTTTGTTTTATTCTAACGGGTGCTTTAATTTGAAATATAGTGGGGGAAATATAGTGCGGCTAAAGAAAAGCAGAATAGGACACATTTTTGTTGGGTAACGTTAGATTTGTCATGATGAACAGGTGCAAATGGAAATAAAAGGTTGGGGTTTTTTGCCGTGCTGTTACAAAGCTGTTATTTTCACGACTTCCTATTAATGTCAGAGCTAAAAATGTGCTTCCTTCCTGGTGTGTTCAGTCGGGTTCTCCCCAGAGTTGTTCTCGCTGTGGAAAATTGAAAATAACCCTGAACTGCATCTGACTCGGTCGCTGTGGGAGGTTGTGGAGTTGTAAAGCGCCGTCTGTGATGTTTCACTGAAAGAGCCGAACTTTCCCGAAAAATTCCCCACATATTTCTGTAACAACACCCCCCCTCAGAAAATGTCTCTGGCCTGGATCCTTTATACAGCCTCGGAAAATTGAGCACAAAGCTTGTTCGAATTTCATTTTTTGGGACGTGGAATTCAAAGAGCTGGCGACCCTCTCGCTCCCTGTGCAGCTGGCCGGTCACGTTGTAGCACCGGGGCGGGACTTTGAAATTGTTTCGCGGTTGGAAATTGTTCCAGATGAAGCCAAAATTTGAATTGTGTGGGTTTTATTGTTGCAAAAACCAACATTTTGTTTTATTTAGATGTTATTTACAAGTGAGAAGATGCACGTCTGTGTCTCACTGGTATATGTGTATTTATGGTTTATTACAGTTGTATAATAGAGTCCTTGGCCTCTTTTGAGCCGACTTGAATGGTCTTTCTCAACCAATCCTCAGAAAAATTAGTCTCAGCTAACGTGCAGGATGTCATGGCTGCTGGAACAACCGAGTCTGTTGAACAGCCATTCTTTCTTAACTTGAGGTCACTGCTGATATGAGGCTGGAGGGCGGATTTAACCTTTCTGGGCTTCTTTATCTCGACTGCGAGGTTTGACTGTTCCTGTCAATTTTATTTCAGACACAACAGCTGGGAACCGCAAGAAAACATCCTCGACCCGAGACTGTTGGCTGCGTTCAACAAGAAGTGAGTGTCCTGATTGAGACATAAATACACTGATCTGTTTGTAGTTACAATGAGTAAAGATGTTGCATATTTGGTCATGATTTTGATTTGTTTATGTATTGTTTATTTCCTTTTTTCCATCATGTTTTAATCAGATTTAGTCCAAACAGTCCTCAAAAACTGTAGTTGATGAATACTCTTGAAACTCTCATTGAGCATTTGTTGAACTTTGTTTTTACAGAGAGCAAGAAAAGGAGCTTCTGATACGTAAGAAAGGAAAAAGGCCGAGGGGACGACCACGGAAAATCCTAGTAAGTGCAAATCAAACCAGAATGTGATTCTTTAACAATTTAGTGCACCGTTTTTAATGTTTTCTCTTAATTTTAGGAAAATGTGCCAGAGGTTCAAAAGTCCAGCAGCTCTTCATCCGGCTCCTCGTCATCGTCCTCTGATTCCTCGTCCTCCTGCTCCTCCTCTTCCTCCTCGTCGGACGACGACGATGACGACGACAGCCACGTCAAACAGGCCACCCCGACCACCAGAGCGCGAGACCTTCATCCCGTCCCGCAGAAGAAGGCGCAGATTGTCGTGGCAAAACAGGAGCCCCCAAAGAAACGGAGCAGGAAACCTCTGCCCCCCGACGTGAAGGAATTCCAGCAGAACAAGGGCCCTCGCAAAATGTCCAAAGATACAGATCTTCCAGGAGCGATCAAGAAGCCGGTTCACCCGGCGAGCTTCACCTTCATGGGCTTCCATCGAGGCTCGGGTCGGGAGCCGGCGGGTGGTCAGAACAGGAGCCCTGTGACCCAGGGCGGGGCTGTGAAAGGCTCTGTGGTATCTGGCAGGTCGGTCCCACCGGCCTCTCCTGCCATGAACAAATCCAACCCGAGCAGGAACGCCAGCGATGGAAAAGTGTCTGTCTCAAGCATGAACAGCGGGGCAAGTCTGGATTTGAAAGCAGCTGCGAGTAAATCAAAAGGAGTAGCAGCGATGAATTTGAATACATCCAAACACCCGACTCAAGGAACCACTCAGCATACACTAAGTTCCCCCAACGGACAAAAGAAACCCCAGTCCCCTGTGGCAACGCTGCAGCGGATACCCAATACTAAAGCAGTAGCAGCCTTACAGCCCAAGAATGCCTCCTCCAACCAAGGTTCTGGCATTCAGCCTCTCAACCTCCAGAACAAACTGGTGCAGAGCGGTGATGCTCCTGGAAACGGCACCGCCCCAGTGTCGGGCCTGAGGAATGCAACAAATCCAGCAAGGAAAACTGCTGTCACAAATCAGGAGTATAATCCTCCAAAGAGTCTGTCGACCCCGGGAAGACTGCAGACGAGGAAGAACCAGCCCGGAGCAGACAAGGTCAAGGAGGCGACAGAAATCCAGACCCCCAGAGTCCAAGGCAGGCTGGAGAAGAGCGGCGTGCAGAAATCCTCTACGGAGGTCCAGAGCCAGCAGGACAGATCGGCCTCCAAAGACGGCAAGAAAGCCAAAATGAACGACATGAGCACGGGCGAAGACGAGAGCAGCTCAGAGTCCGACCAGGACTACGCTGGACAGAATCCCTCGGTCACGGTCCAGAACCAGGACTGGAAGCCGACACGGAGTCTCATAGAGCATGTGTTCGTAACGGATGTCACCGCTAATCTTGTTACGGTCACGGTCAAGGAGTCGCCAACCAGTGTCGGCTTCTTCAGCATCCGCAACTACTGACAGAACTCCACACAGTGCAAACCAGATGGGATTCTGGGGGTTCGGATGGGAAACTGGATAAACATTTGGCCGGAGATTTTCCCCCCCCGAGGTTCATTTGCTCTTCATCTTCTTTTTTTATAGGAAAAACCAATTTTTAGGTTTAAACAAAAAGAAAGATAAACATCAGTTATTGATTGTGATTATTTATTTTCTCGTGCCTCGTGCAGCGGAGGAACAGAAATGCACGAGGAATGCATTTCAAACGTTACGATCCTGGAGACAAATAACTTATTCATCAAATCCACTTCCAAACATCAAGATAAAACTCCCAAATGTAGGTTTCTGAATCTATGTGAAACATTCATACACACATTCATGTTGCTCCCGATTCAGTTCTGTTACAACATAAGACACATTACATGAGAGGAATGTCTTTAAAGGGAGAGTGCGCCCCAAAAATTAAAATTCACTCATTATCTCCTCACCTCTGTGCTGATTTCTGGGTGTTTCACAGCAGAAGAGTGTTGTAGCATTCTCCTAAACAACTGAAGCTGCTGGGGTTTGATTTAAAATGTAATAAAACTGAAAATGAATAAATTAATTTAATAAGATACTGCTCATCTGGCATAAACCAAGTCTCTCTGAATTGAGAGCTAAGAGCTTCCAGAGACTTGGATGAGCTGCATGAAGCCATTTTTATGTTTATTTATCTTTTAAAACGAGTCCCCAGCTACGTCAGGTGTTTAGGAGAATGCTCCAACACTTTTATTTGCTGTGAAGCTCCAGAAATATTCTGTGGACTACGTAACTTCACCCGCCTTTCCATCGACGTGAGGGTAGCAGATAAGGGTTTAAATTTTGGGGTGACCTGTTCCTTTAGTAAAGAAGTAAGAAGGGCAGACATGAGCAGGAGGGCTAGCTTCTTTGATGGGTAGCAGACAGGTAGTTCAGAATGTGTCAGTGTTGTGAATCCATATCAATCAATAGCTAATGTAAAGCAGTTTTAATTCTTTAGTATATAGTATTGTTTATTTTTTTAATGTTTCATAAATTAGCTACCTCTTCTATGTTTATTTCGACGTTTGCTGCATATGTATATTCAATTCTCGTGGGACTGGACAGCCTCTCCCTCCAGGGTAAACATTACTGTGTCCATGTAATTGTTTTATATCGCTCTAAATGTATCGGACTCACGCTCTTTAGTACCAGCGACCCGCAAAGAGCCGCTGTGTTAAACTACGTGCCTCGAAAAAGAAGTTCATTCCACGGCGCGGACGGTTTATCAGCTTGATTTTTCTTTTTTTTTTCCCCAAACGGGCCGAAGCATGTGGAGGAGTCAGATACAGTATCTGTACTCCTCCCTGGTGTCGATAAGACCGGCTGAGGTTTTTTTTTTTTTGCTCTTCTGCTTCTGCATCACTTCAAGGTTTTCACCAGCAGACTTGTAAATAACCTGAGAGTAAGTGCTTGTGTTGACACGGCAGGATGATCACGGACATTACAACCTGACGAGGCTTCCAAGAGAGCGAGAGCCTTTCACGAGCCCTTCAGATTTGTGAAGGCGACGGCCTTTCAAACCGCCGTGGGAGAGGTTGGGTGTGGACAAACCCTGACAGTTAACCACTCGGCTTTGTTTGTCGCCCGCCACAAAAACACCAGATTTCGTTCTGTCTGTTGCTGCTGGTGATTCAAGACGTCAAGAACTGAAACACCAGATTCTTTTTTTTGTTTTGTTTTTTTAACTTGCAGCTGCAGACGTCTCATTTTCACCCGCCTGCATGGGTTCAGGAGCTGCGGGCCCGGCCTCCCAGAGAAGAAAAAAAGAAAAAAGGTTTTTATCTGATGTAACGGAAAAGAAACCACAACAATGTGCGCTACTTTCTGCTCCCACGAGAGGAGTTCAGCAACCAAGCACTTCGACTGAACTCTTGTGTCTAATCCTGCTCTGCAGACTGTGCCTTTCCTTTCTCTCAAAAGACTAAACACAAAGGCATTACCCCAAAGATAGCTAGAATTTCAGGTCGTTCAATAAAGGAGTACCCCCAGAGCATAGCACGGAGACTGCTGGACGTTTTTGTTTTGTTTTTTTCTTTCGTCTTTGTCTGTGTTGTTTTGAAACCGGAGCTGCACGACTTAGCACAACTCTGTATGGAACAGAGAAACATATTTGATGTCTTATTGAAACAATAAGACGGGTTAAAGATGGAAGAATACCTTCTATTCAGGATAAACTGCGAGACAAAGAGGAGGTGGATTCTCATATTACAGGTGCAAACGGTGTCTCCTCGTCAATACGGCTCCAGCGTATCCGTTTCAAAGATTAGTCCGGGCGTAATCAGACCGTCGGTTCTCACCAGCGTGCGATAGGCTACGGGGTAATGCAAGGTGTTTTATATGAACATGTTTTTTATTGTTTCTGATTTCTCAATGACAAGAACAAACTTGGCATATTTCCAGTTTCAGTCTTTTGTTTGTTTTATTTTTTTCTAGATCTACTAACCATCTCAATGGAATGTTCTCTTTACAATCTATTTATTTCAAATCAGAAGCCTTTTCAGGGTAGGACAGTGTCACCAATCCTTTTGTATTGTGCCACTTGTCAATTTAACTAATAAAATGGTACAAAAACTACTTTATGTCTCGACTTTGTTTCTTTTTAATCAGGCACAGAAATGCCAAACATTTGCTGTTTTCCAGGCGCGGCGGCAATGATAGAAAAATGTCTTTGGTATGAACAGATTGTACCGAGGATGAGAGGAATGTTATGCATGAGTATGTAGAGCTAACGCTTCGCAAATGACGAGCTGAAGCGAGCGCCGAGGGAAGCGGAGTCAGGGGGGATTCTCATGCTGTTACTATAGTTACTATCACTGGATACTGTGTGCAACGCCGATGACGGGAAACATGAAGCATTAAAATCTTTTTTTGTGCCTGTATTGTAAAGAATCAGTTGAACTCAGCAGGACGGCTGGTTGTAGCAGCTGCTATGTGACGTGTTTGGCTTAAAAAAAAAGGAGCTAATAGCTAAAACACAGTGTGAAAGTGAACATGAAGCTGATTTATCCACACGGTCAATAAATCAGCCGAGTTTGGACGTAAACATAATCTGAATGCTGATACTTTTAACTGATTACAGCGTCTCAAATTACTGTCTGTTTTGCACTATGTGTATTTTTACTTACTTTTATAATCATGATTGAGTATTGAGCACAATTTGACTGAAGATCTAAACACTTAATCTGCTTTTTTGTAGCTAATGAGACCTCTTCGATTGATCGCCTGCTATTGATAATGCATCAAACATCAACAGTGAGAAGGTGAATTAATACTCTGAGTAGAGTTTAAGATGAATACTTTGTACTTTGACATGTCAATATTAGTATTTTGCCTGATTATACATTTTAATACCAATAGTTTAACTTGTGAATGAGTGATATGTCAGTAATGTAACTGTACTCGTACTCTAGTCCAGACTTACGGAGCTGAGAGCTAAATAAATTAAACTAGAACTAAAATGTGCAACAATCAATCAAACCTGATCCAATATCAAATTTAACATATTTATTTTGATCTGCAGGACATTGTACTCCAGACTGACGCATTATTCCCTGAGGAAATGTCAAAAAACAAGTGAGAAAAAAATTCCTGCATCCAAATCTGCACCAAAAGTTAATGGGCTCTATAGAAGGAGGTGTTAATAAACAACATTTAGATATTTTGGGACGGTTCTGAGACGTCAGTGAAAATCTGGCTCCGTCCTCTTGAATGTGAGGAATTCAGATTATCTCTGTTTTATATCAACGTCCTTTAAATATCTTCTGATCTCTGGATTGTTATCAGACAAAACTACCAACTCGTTCCTGTCAATTTCTGCCATTTCAGACAAAATTAACAGTTTAAAAGAAAAACAAAACAGAAGAATGAAGAAAGTAACTGTTGTATCTCTACTTTTATCATCAAAACTTTATAAATGTTTGATTTATGGTCCTTAACAATGCTGAAGAAGTCACATCTGTTAAGGAGAAAACCAGATGTTAGAGACCAAGTGGACCATCAGATCTCCACCTGAACATATGGACACATGTGCTGCAGTCACCACTAGATGGTGCTGTTGCACTTGAAGGTAAAGACCCAACAGGGCTTCTGTTCCTTAATTAACCACAATTATGTAATCTGTCAGCTTACACACTTGAGCTCAGATCCTTTTATTTTAAGTAATTTTTTAAGAGGCAGCAAACGTAAACTTCAGTCTCGTCTCTATTATAATAAAACAACAACTCACAGGTTTGATTCCTCGACAATGGCTCCAGTTTTTCAGTTATCTTCGACCACAGTTTCTAGTTTCAGCTCGTTGCCAAGAGAAACGTGGACGTCCTCCGTTTGCACCGCGTCCTCATCTGATCATCTTGATAACGCGACATGCCTCCGACATGCCAACGCGCTGGCAGATTCAATTTCAGCCACTCATTCCATTTGATTTGCCTCAGGTCTTTATAGGTATTGGGTGTATGTATGAATTGGCTGTGTGTGTGTGTGTGTGTGTGTGTGTGTGTGTGAACCCACAGACTCTGAAGGGCCAGAACCGGGCTGACCGCAGAATAACTCGGCTTTTGATTTGGCACTTAGTCGTTCAAATCAAATAATCTCTGGGTAACAGCGGCGTGGCGCTCTGACAGGACGGAGGACAATACAGCCAGTCAGCTTCACCAGTTTCACCATCACTTCCCAGCAAGCGGAGGCCCGAAGCAAAAGGCCCGTTCTGTCGGATTCATCTCTGCTGGCTGTTGTGCAACATGCAGTGTTTTCTTTAGACATTATAAGCCTGAGAAACATTGTGGAGAGCGTCGACGGTTGTAGTCAGTCAGAGAGTTTTACTATCAACCTCTCTGGCTGCTGATTATTTATTATCTTTACGACTTTTTGTACACAACAAGTGAAGAACTGGTCCTAGTGAGGACAAGAAGTGTGATACCGACACGACCGGCTGATTAATCGTTTAGTTAAATGACGGAAGAATAAAGAACAGTTAGCAGACGGTGTGGTCTCATTAGGTATGTGTGGTTTACGCTGCAAAATAGGGCTTTTTTCAACATTTTCATTTATTTATTTGTGACTTCTTACTACTAAAAAATCAGGTGTGTTTAGGTGACTTGTATCGAGGCATTAGGACTGTTAACGGGGACTGTTGGGCCTTGGCGGAGGTATGCGCTCTACCGAGTGCCATTCTCAGAGAGGAATGTGATTCAAACGGCTCTTATAACACAAGCAATCATTTTTCTGACAATGTTTAACCCAAAACAGTGTTTTTTTGTACTTATTATTAGCATAAAATGGAAATATTTGACTTAAGTAAATTGTATTAAAGTCCAGCACTTATAAACACGCACAGAGTTTTAATATTTACAATATTAATGAGGTGATAAAACAAACTCTTTGTCCACAAGTGAATAAACAAGCTGTTCTCAGAGGAAAATAAGGTCCACAGAACACTGTCTGAAGCTAGAGAAAGGTGGCAGGGTCCGCCACATGTAAACACAGCAAAACAATATGAAAGTGTTTATTCAGTCATGAAAACAAAGAGAGTTTATTTATTTAGTTTGTTGAGTCAGAAAATGAAAACGTCTGCTCCAAAACTACATGTAAGTATAATTCTGACATGATTTTACTTTTTACTATAACTTTAGTTACTAGTTACTTAAAAGATTGAAAACATTATCAGACAAAAAAATTGTTTTTTACTTATTACTTATTTTTACATTTATTGTTACTTAACTACTTTTCATTCCAGACATTTGAAGACTTTCACTCGTGTGTTAATCACGACTGACTTGACACGACATCTTCTTAAATATATATGCGTATGTATATAAGTAGTCAGAGTACATTCCGGCGCTGGTTCTGGTGCTGAGCGGTGTGAGAAGCCCGTTCTGAAAGCATTGTTATTGTTCTGCTGAGGAGACTAAATGAAACACGAAAGTCTGCAGCACCTTTCAACACGCAGACACCCCTCTCCCTCTCTCAGCACCACCAGCACCACCACCCACCCCCGCCTGTATTTACACACTCTTAAAAACACTGTCACACAGCCCGACTAACTGACAGAAGTTATCATTACACAAAGCGCTCGATTCCATAATTTATAGAGATCCGCGTCCCGGTCATGTGGAATTCTCCCAAAATAAATTCAAGTAAACACTTACGCGACAAAGAGGCACTCACAGTGGCCTGGTATGCATAAACAGTATGAACAGTGTGACAGTGTAATCCCCCCCACACACACACACACACACCCACCCACCCTACACACACACACACACACACACACACACACACACACACACACACACACATACCCAACAACCCAGCCCAGCACTGACTTCAGGCAGGGGTTGGAAACGAGCCTAAACCTCCACCTCACCCCCAGCGCCGATGCACCAACCCCACCTCCTCCTCCACCTCCTCCTCCTCCTCCTCCTCCNNNTCCACCTCCACCTCCTCCACCTCCTCCTCCTCCACCTCCACCTCCCTCCACCTCCTCCTCATCCTCCTCCACCTCCACCCCACACCTGACTCCTGGCAAAATAAGCCAGACTCCAATCCATCTTCCATCGCAATAACACACACCCCCCTAAACCATGTTGTTTTGAAGAGCATTCAGCAAGTTCATCTCCGGGGATGTCTTCTGTTTTTTGTTGTTTTTTTTTTCCTCCAGGACATCTTATTGTTTTAGCAACACACGCTGCCATAAATCAATCCGCTCTTTGCTTAACGCTGGCCTTTGTTTAAACGCCACAAATAAAGCTTTTTCCATGATGCATTGTTCAAAGTAAGCAACTGATACGAACGGATGCAACCAAAACTGTGACTGGGGACTGAATTTTTACTGGAATTTACATTTGCAGGAGAGATTTTTTCTTTCCTTTAGAGACAGATGTTCTCTGCCGCATGAATGAATCGTATAAAATACAGAAAATGTCCTCAAAACAGGTCGAATAATGTTTTTTAAATAGTCATCAACATATGTGGCGACGCGATCTCGCTCCCAACTCGTCCAATCTGGCGGCTTCGTCAGCGGCCTTCAGCTTCAAACTCTGACGATCTGAGTCGACAGGATGAAAAGTCAACAGTCAACGTTTCATTTAACTACAGATACATTCAGACGTACTGTATATGTCGTAGGTTACATACGATATTGACATTTGTAGAAAATGTGTTGTATAACGTTCACAATCGCACGTTCGAACGTTACCTGATGACCTTCACATCGGGAGGAAACGCTGGGAGAGTTTCAGGCGACGAGGCGTAATCGCAGTTCAAATCTGTGTTTCAGACAATTGTTAGTGTGAGACCACTAAATATCTTAGATGGTGTTTTAAGACAAGGTGACCGCGGCGCTTCAACATTTCTACACTTGACACCGCTGGACGCGTCCGGAGGCGCTCGGGACAATTTCCAGTCGAAAAAATTTGATTTCTGACGGGAAAAGTCAAGCCACAAAAACAATAATGTTCCCCTGACACTAACCGGAGATTGAGCACATAAACAAGAAAGAAACAGAGAATTTAAACATAAAGAAACATTAAGTTTAATTAATGTATGAACTTCAAGATACCATTTATACGTAATATACTACGTCTAGTTTCACACATTTTTGACCAATTGCGACTTTCAGACTGTTATTTACGTTGTGAAACAGTCACAGTTTGATGAGGCGGAGGCACCAAAAACTACTTTGTTAGGTTCAGGAAAACATCGTACTTTAGGTTAAATTAACTACGTTCACTTTCGTAACTTAAGTGACGTAAATTATATCATTTACTTTGGACTTTTCTCCCTTTTTGGGTCAAACTTTGCTGCATTTTTCGCGCTGGGAGTGAGAACAGGCTGATATCTCTAATTCGTTGGATACATTTCTTTGTACAACTTATTTTTCAGACTTTTTAACAAAGTTTTGTCTTAAAAATTGAGGGGACAAAAGTGTAAATGACACCTTTTCTTGCTCACAAAGTATCAGCGCGGCTCATAACAGATGTTTTGTATTGATTTATGATCTCCACAGCAAACTAGAGGCACTTTTTCTCCTTCTCTGCTTTTATGGTTCAGAATCCCGGCTGGATGTTGACTAATAGGAGCATTTAAAAGGCCAACGCCGCCACTGATTTTTAATTCTCTGTGTTTGTGTTTGTGTTTGCCCTCGTCTCCACCTCCAGGGATTGTAACCGAGCGGGGCTGGTTGAGTTTAAAACGCCTGGGATGGTTTGCTATTCGATTTCAAAGGGAATGTTTAGAAACCTGATCCGACCCTCCAGCGAGCATACCTTCTCCACCCACGTCTCCCTCGCCCCTCATTCTAAATCACTCCACTGCAGCAGTGTAAACAAACTTCAGTTTGCTCTCTGATATTGAGAGGTTAAGACAAGCGGCAATCCTCCACTATGACAACACGGCCTCAGACAGACGATGTCATCTGTCTTACCTCACTCTCCATCCATCACTACGGCGGAGTCGACATGTCTGACAGTCCCACTCTCGCTTTTTCTCGCTGGCACAGGCCTCCACATCTGTCACATTTTCCTCCGAGCTTTACTTTTATTACACCCCGATGAACTCCGCCCCCTCTTCCCCCCGTCTCTCTCTGAATCCACGGACACCTGAAGGGCAAGCAGGCAGAGAGAGAAACCTATTGATTAGTCACGGTATCTGATGTCATCCCGGCTCCATAAACACTTTTTTTTTCTTTTTAAGTTGCTGCTCAGCAAACCTGTAAAACACGAGAGAGCAGCGTCAGATCACCACGAGACTGGAAGGATTAAAATACGAGCAAAGACATTTAAATATGAGGAAACTTAATGACTGAAAAAGTGAGAAAAAATTTATTTATTTGGTTTGTAAGTAAAGTTTTATAAGTCACAAATACTTTGATATCAGTTTTATGGAGTGATTTCAATGTCGGTAACTCGATGCAGAAAAGAACTGATAAATACAAATTGAAATAATTAATAAAAGCCACAGATCAATCAGTTTGTGTCTGATAATATCAACTTCTTCTGATTTTCTCCACTCGAACGAGAGGCCATGTCAAAGTTTGAGTCCCGGCTTTATTGGAATCGTGTTTAGGGAATCCTAAAATACTTTAAGTGTTTAAAGATTAAACATTAAAAAGACCAAACACTGAGCCCTGAGGCACACCGACTGATACGTCACACCTCTCAGACAGAGAGGATGAATTCAATCTCTCAACAGATCAATTTATCAATCATTTCTGTTTGTTTCTTGGCACCTAAATTAATTTGATTTCACACCTGGTTTCATTTGTTCCTGTCGTGTGCAAACAAAGTCTCAAATATCTGTGACAGAGCTGCAACTATGGATCATCAATTTACCTGTGTTAGTTAAAAAATCTCTGATTCCAGCTTCTTCAATGTGAATATTTTCTGGTTTCTTTCCTCCTCTGTGACAGTCAACTGATTAGTTTCTGGTTATGGACATCAAGTGACTTTTTCTGATCAGTTAGTTGGCAAAATAATCAAATGTGGTTCTACTAGATTTACTGGAATGACGATTTAAGACCAAATGCCTGAGAAACTGATAACACTCCCATCAGCCTTTCATGTACTTTGTATTTAGAGCTCATTAGCGAGAGGTAGCGCGCTCAGACGGCGGTCGACCTCAGTCAAGGATAAAAACCATCATAGGAAAATGCTAACGCAGGTACAGAGAGTAGAGAGAACGGGAGAAAGTCGAGAGAAAAGTGAGTCAGAAGGTGGAACGACTCAGAGTCTGAGGAGTTATTACACAAAAGCGGTTTCTGGAGATGAAAAAGCGTCTCTTCCAGAGAGCCGTCTCTTTTAACACCCACGGGGAAGGAATAAGGAGGAATCTCCCTCTGCTGTGAAACTGAGGTAACAAAGTCAAACTGTATCCAGCAGACAGAAGGTGCCAGCGGGAAGTTTGCCCTTCTGATCTTGGTATAATCTTCTCTGGGGAAGACACAGCTACTCTCCTTACCGCCTTCAAAGACTCGTCTCCTTAACTTTGAGCCTCACATCCTAATCTGATTGAGGAGGAGGGAAAATATTGACTATTTCGCAGGACAAAGCAGGGCAAATATTTGAAACCACCGCTATGATACACTAGTGGAAATGAAGCTCAAACGTTTGGCATTTCATCCAAATAATTCAGGAACAAACACCTCAGATGTTGCTTTTCCGGCAGATAACTTCATTCAGTGTCAGATTTTGGATTTTTTTTCCTGAACAACATGTCAGAAAATGATTAATAAAGAACCTTTTCAAACTCTGACATCCACAAACACCGCGTTAATTTCCCCCAAACTGGGGTCCTCCGGTCAACCCACATAAAACTCCTGAAAGCCAGTGGCACCAGGAGAGGCGCGCTGATAAATCAGCGGCAGGCCGCGAACAAGGCCCGGTGCCGGCGGACCTGTGTGCAACAGGACAAGTCTATCGGTGAATTTCACAGGTCATTACTCTGGCTCCAGCCATCGCAGCCTCCAGTGGCTCTGGAGACGGCCAGCTTTTTCTCAGAGACAACAGCTTACCGGGCTTTGTGCTAGCTAAACAAGCGTGTCTGTCTCACAGCAGTAGATTAATGTCTAGATAGAGGCTTTGCTCCTCGGGAAGACCTGTAGAGGAGCCATCCTTCAACCTTTGGAGGCCATTACACAATAACAAAATAACAGAATCTGAAAGAGGGGCTCATTGACCGAAGCCCGTCCTCTGAGGCTACGCAGAGGGGGAAAAAAAAAGCTTCTCATTTAAGTCTCACTAGAAAGAGACGAGGGATGAATTTCCTCACAACCAGAGTCGGCACGTAGCAACAGTTTTTAATGCTCTGCAGGATCAAACGGATGTGAATAATCAGAAACAGAGAGAAAAGATTAGAAAGGTGATTATTTAACGACTGATGAATCTTTCAAACATCTTAGAGATTTATCAATTAAATGTTTTGTGTAAAGAACTAACTAATCGATGCAGCCGCGGCTTCTCACTGCTGCGTTTAAGAGCTGCGAACATTAATTAATTACTTTGCAACTTTTCTGCAACATTATTTAATTGATTCTGTATGTTTTTATGGTGACTCTCTTTACATTTCTATGTCGGCTTTTATTGTTTCATGATTTTGTTCGTGTGCCTACATCTGTGTAATCTGCAAAAGTGCTTTTGGTTTGCAAATAATCGGATTCAAGCTTCTTAAATGTGATTATTTTCTTCTTCTTTCTTTCCTCTTTTATGACAGTTAACTGAATATCTTTGGGTTGAGGACGAAACAAGACGTTTGAGGACGTCATCTTCAACATTTTCTAACATTTTTGAGACCAAACCACAAACTGATTAATCAAAAACAATGAAAAGTTGTTATTAGCTGCAGCACGATTTTGGTTTTCTGTGGTAAGTTAAAACCATCCGTTGAAGCTTTGACCTCAAACATTAAACCTTCTAAGTCAAAGTCTTCACGCAGCTCCATCCAAGCTCCGACTGATCAATCAAGAAATATCCGACAGATTAATCATCAATTAAAAAACAACTGTTGGTTGAAGCCCGAGAGCCTTTTCATTGAGTGTCATCTGTGAGAGGGTGTGTGTGGTGAACACACACACCCTCAGTCCTTCACATGAATGACAGTAAACAACACAGGATCTCCGGCTGCGCCCCCACCTCCCTCCCTCCCTCCCTCCCTCCCCCCCGGCCGCCCCACCACCCCTGAGGAGAAAGGGGGTCACACAAACACAGCATCTGACTGCCTCTTAATTTGTTTAAAGCGGCCCATTCAAACAGGATCATCAACAGAGAGAAAATCTCGTTTCCAAGGCTGTCGCCATGGCTCGCGCCGTGTTGTTTGGGAAGGAGATCAGGACGCCGCTGACGACTCAGCTGACTTCCAGCACACACAGCTTCACAGAGGCGCCAGGTTGTAATTAACACTTTGCAGATTACGTTTACAGGACCAACATGGTCTGCCTGAGTTTTATTACCGCCTGGGTTGTGCTTCAGCCCTCCAGGGATACAAAACACTCTCTGTTTGACGTCGGGCCGTCCTGTGTGAGAACGTTTGACAGGTTTAGATGGCGGTGAGACACTTCTAGCTGTTCACAGATAATGAGAATCTCCCCCTTCGCTTCTGCCAGTTTTCCAGCTATGACTGGATGAAGACACACGCCGCAGTCTGACAGTATTAATCTATTTCTGTCCCCCTATCTGCAGCTTTCATTCATTTATTTGAGCTCACGCTGTTGGTCTAACAGTCTTATTAGACGGGCAGTGAAACTAATCTATTTCTTGGCAGCGGGCTGCAGACAGCTGGCCGGTGAGGAGTCGCAACAAAGTGGCTCGTATAATTGCGGTGTAATCATTTTCATGCAGCTCCACGGCTTCTTCTCAGACGGCAAGCGGCGCTTCAGGTTAACATGCTATGGTAATAAAGCGGCCATTAACGTGCCGACGACCTCGGAATATGAGGGCCGAGCCGCTCGGCTTTCATCAGACGCGCCATTTAGTGCACATTTCTTTGAGCCAACACAAAGGGAGTCGTCTTCAAACACACGCAGACACGCTCGGTGTTTTAAAAATGTAAATGTGATGTGTTTAAAAAAAGCCTCTCTGAAGTCACAAAAAGCTTTATAGATGAAGCTCCTGATTTACTGCGTCAGAACGCTTCAAAGAGATTCCTCAGCGTTAGAGTTCGATCTAAATATATCAGATAAAAGCTGAGCTAATGTCCAGCGCTAATATTAGCCCCGGTTAGCATGCTGAACACTTGTGCTTTTTAATCACGGCGCTGTGCATCATCGCCGAGACAGAGCGGAGGGAGGAAACCCAGCGAGCGACACGTCCAGTGCAGCAGCAGCAGCAGCTGTGGAAAACATCTGCACACATCTGCACCACTAGATGGCAGATATCCCTCTGAAATCCTCCTCGACTGCAGCTCAGAACAAAGCAGCTGTCGTTAATATTCCCTTAAATGAAAGTCCTAAAGTGATGGCTTCCAGTCGTGTCAGGGAAAAAAAACAAAAAAAACAAGAACGTTTGGGAATTAATCTGAAGTTCAAAACAAGACATGCTTCAAATACTGAACCAACATGCAGTAAACTTCCACTTCAACCTGTCAACAAGTCACTGTGACTCCTGCGAGAGTTCATTATGGATCAGAGGACGGAAGGTGTCAGTCTCCACGGAAAAAAGCCTGGCTTTCCCATTTATCTCCCCAAACCACACTCGTGTGTCTTAAACACTTCACGCTGAATTAAAGTGAAGTGGAAACGCCGCTCTCCAGACCAGCAGCACTTCTTTCCACTCGGTGTCGCGGTGATAAATCTAGTAGTCTTCCATCCTCGGCCGCCTGCTTCCCCTTGTTCCCGTCTTTTAAAAGCCTCCTTCTCTTCTTCGCTCTGTTCAGGCGGCGGCGAGGCTGTTTTGATCACAGAAACAAAACGAAGAGAAAGGACTGAAAAACAGGACTCAGTGAGTTTGGATCTGCAGAACAATTGAGGGTATCGGCACATGGAAACGTCCTTGAGCAAGGCACAGCTCTGGTGACGATGCAAAGCAAAGCACAGCGACACTGATGATCTTTTATGTCATTTTTATGGTTCCCTGAAACAAAAAACACTTAGAGAAAAGATTATGAGATCTGCAGTTTTGTATCCAGAAAATCTGTCCAGGTTAAAGGTTTTCGGTGAAATGCACTTATTCGCCTTCGTTCTGACAACAGGGTGAGGAAATTGGTACCACTCTCAAGTGTGTTAAGAACAGAGCCGAGCTGTAAGGGGATTAGCTTAGCTTCGCATAAAGACTTGGAGGAATTGAGAAACAGATAGCCCGGCTCTCAGCAACACCTAAAGCTCGCTAATCAACACGCTGCATCTTGTTTGTTTAACTCACACACAAACAGAAATGTAAACGGCAATTTGTGGTTTTGGAAGGTGTAACAGTTTTATCTTTTCAGTCAGAGAGATGTACAGTAAATAATAAAGGCATCTTAGTTGTGAAAGATATCCGGGATTATGCCTGAAGTGGGTTTCCAACCTGCACACAACACATACAGTATTTACGCGACATGTTTGTGCAGCACCTTGACAGAAAGCAATTATATCAGCAACCCACAGGCGTGTTAATGATGGTGCTCTGTCGTCAGGATGGAGACACCAGGTTGGTTTAGTCTCAGCTTCTGGTGCTGGAGGGCGTTTGCTCCTGATAACCTTTATGTTTTAGGAATTTTGGTAATCTCGCCTCTGAGATAGTCAGATAATCTGAAGCTGCCGCGTGAGTTCAGCTTCTCTTTTGTCGTTCTTAGACATCGTGGTGAAGATTTCACATTCTTTGGACACTTCTAGTCAACTTTTCTTCAATTTTTTATTGGCACAGCACCTTCTTTTCCTACACAGCAGCCTGTTGTACCTGTTTTCCTTCTTTATTGACAGACGACTGTTGGTGGCATGTAAGCTAGCAAAAGGCCACTAAGCAAGCATCGCTACCACGTCATTACACAACACTGGATTTCTTGCATGACCCACCAAACTCCTCGATGGCTTTGTGGTCCTTTTACTCCACGCTAAATGCATCCATGAGGGCGAGAAAGTCGGCAGAGTTTGACATATAGATGGCTTCTTCACGTCACAATAGCTGAATAGTCACGGAGCTGATAGAGCAGATTGTGAGCTGTAGTTTCCCCAGTAAACACACCGACCTCTTCGGATGTCTCCCAAGAGGATCAGCAGAAGACCGGGATGGAAGCGGAAGCGGTCTGGGTGTTTACCGGGGAAACTGCAGCACATAAAGCACCTTGAGAATGAAAACGACGAAGACAACCAATCAGAGAAGGAGAAGGACCCGTGGGATCCATAATATCGCATTGTTAATATCAAGTCTCAAAGTTTAAGTAGGGATATATTTTTATACAGCATCCAAACCAACCAGACCAGAACTCCTGACAGACCTGGACTTGATACAAAGATACAAAATGCTGCAGCAGATGCGGCCGTCAACACATAGTGTTCTCCTGCAGTCATGCTTCTCAAGCTCCCACATATTAAACCTTTTAAATTCCTGTTGAACCGAGTTGAGCTGTCTGTTTTCAAAAAAACAACAGTATTCATGTAATATTCGACCCCCAGAGAAAAGGAGGGGAACGCAAAGACAATCCAGCTGAGCCGATCCAGGAACGAGGCCAAACTTATCCCCAATTTTCCAAACCAGAAACTTCGCCTCCTGTCATCCGACCGCTGCCAGGACTCCTAACGATAATGAATTGTGCCGAGCCACCCCGAACCGCAACCTCTGGGCAAGGACGAAGACTTTAAGACACGATTCGAGTTAGAAAACAAACCCAGCTCCATGAGAAGCTCTCAGCTTCCTCCTGGATGTTTCATTCCTTCTTCAGTTTTTCTCCAGTTGGATCTCTGGATTCAAACCAGCGCTGTGTTACATTGTGGACCTGGAGGATTTTGCAGCCTTTGCACCCTGACTTTCTTTTTTTTCTTTCCAATATCATGTTGTTCTTGGTATCAAGTGAATACTGAATCCGTCTGGTATTTTAGGAATCAGAAAGAAATATCGACCAGGCAGCGCTCCTTTGGTATCGCCCTCTGAAGTTATTGTAGGTGAGAGGCTAAATCAGAAAGAGGTGGACCTGGAAACAATTTGCAGAGATCCTTGCAGTTACATCTGAGAATCTCCCAGACCTCCAGAAATGATACTTAACATCTGATCAAAGCGCAGCCAAGTGTGAATTAATAAATATCCCCCGGCAGCTTGTTTAGTTGTGTAAGATGACAGAATGATAGGAAAGACTTGGCATGTACTCGGGAACGGGTAAACCTGCCAGTGGAAGAGAGGGGGAGGGAGGGTGGCGGCGGGAGAAACAGGGAGACACGGGAGAGGAATGATGGACGGCTCACACGCCAGCCATTGTGAGAAAATTATAGCTAGGTGCCGCCAACTGAGGCAGCGTGGCGGCCGGCCAAAGCCCCGGGAGAGAACAAAGGCCCCGGATCCCTGTGTGAGTGAGCCCGCGGAGCCCCGGACCTTCATATTTACATGCGACGCTCAAGAGTTAATTGCAGTGAATTCCTGCGCTGGGTGCAAAGTGGGGGCTGTTGTTGCTTTATTTTACATAACAAACACGCCGTTTTCTCCTCATTCTTTCTCCGTTTCCAAGGAACTTGAACCAAAAGAAAAAAATTTTAAAAATGCACAAAAAAGGGAGTTTTGAATTCTTGCAAAATCAACTGTGTGTTCATTATTAATTATCGCTTGTTGCAGGAGTTTAAAAAAAAAGCACAGTTTTTATCAGAACGATAATTATGGCGAGTCTTGAAAGTGCATTCGGTTTATATGTTCTGGGTTATCACGGGGCTTTCGTCTTATAAACTGCAGCGGCGGCTCCCCGAGGAAAACATACAAGTTCCACACATTCCTCCAATTAGCCTGTGTGTTTGGGAAAAGATTTCTATTTGATTCGGCTTCTCAGGAAATGTTCATGTGTGCGCTTTTTTTTTTCCTGCTGCAGGAGAGCTAAGAGGCCCCCCTTTTAACAAACCAGACCTCATCCTCACAGTAGTTGATGGACCGGAGCCAGAATGTGTCAGGGTTGCTACAGTTCCTGATCTTTGCAAAACGGACGGTGCCCTCTCGACTCTCCAGACTTGGCAGAGCCGGCCCGTGCACATCAAAGTCGGGTCTGACCTTGCATACCAGATGAGGTTTGGATTAACGAGCTCTGGACATCAAACAGCAGGATCACCCCCCACAAGTCATCAAACCCGGCTCGCTGAAATTTACAGCGGACAAAAAAAAAAAATGCTGGAAACATCAACATCAACCTTGCCACGCATCGCAGTCTGAACATCGTGACCAGGACGGGGAGCAGCAGCAGCAGCAGCAGCAGCAGCAGAAGAAGAAGAAGAAGCAGAGGGAGGATATTTCAAAAGCCTCCAATTATCTGATGTGTGGGAGAGCACAATGAACTGGGCCGCATGCCAAACAGCATCCTTTACCAAACAAATAAAAAACTTTTGACAGGACGTGTCTGCCTTTCAGAGAGACTGCAACACCAGCAAACTGCGACAAACGCTGTCTCGTACTCAGCGCTCGCCGATTGATTTAACTTAATTTAACAAATAATCGTCATAGGTTTTATTAAAAACAAAAGATACAAGACGATCCGGTTGGAGCGACCCAAGGTGTTAAATATACTGAAAGGTACTGAAATTAATCCCTTTCTATCGGAAAGGAATCCGCTCTCTTAATCCCAGAAATGTTTTTTCAGATATCAGTGGGATTTGGTACAAAGTAGACACCGAGGAAGTGGTGACTGAAGACAGAAATGTTCTGGTTTCAGGGTCGCTAGGGATAATGGTGTGTTGGCAGTGTTGCTGATGGTCCGGTTGGGTTTAGGCACCAAAAACCACTTGGATAGGTTTAAGAAAACTTCACTTTCAGCTGGTTCTGTCCGCTCACACGGCTGGAATTTCTGGTTTTGTCACCACTAACACGGCTGGAAAATGTCCCGACCTCTACCTAAAGGAACAGTTCACCCAATATATGAACAATTCAGTCATTATCTCCTCCTTCCATGCTGACAGAAAGTCGGATGAAGTTTTTTTGTAGTCCACAAAGCATTTCCAGCAAAACAGCTTTGCAGCATTCTTCTAAACAACGAAACCCAAATGAAAAAACATAAAAATGGCTCCTAAATCCAAAGTCTCCAGCAGCCCTGAGATCCCTAGTTGATTTAATAAATACGTTATTTACACCCTCAACATGCGGTTGAGCTCGAGATCGAACACTTTAGGAAAATTTTGATTTAAAAATGGTTGAAAATGACGTCTCAATTTTTGATCTTGGGCCTTCTGAAGACTTGGATTATGCAGGACGAACTGTTTGGAGCCTCTCATGCATCCTTGTTTTGTTTTATGCTCCCATGATGTTTTGTTGACTTCTCAACTTCACCCAACTTTCCATCAGCATGATAACGACTGAAAAAGTGATCTAACATACATCAGGTTTAACAGCTAGCATAACGACGAGCTTCGTTGGCAGAAACTGATCACAGCTAGAATAAACACGGTACCTTCAGATGGAAGGTAAAAGGTACTTGTCGATGTTTGTTCATGTTAAGAACTTTCTATTCGACAATCAAGAGGCTTTAACAGAGCGACACGTTCACATATGAGCTGCGTGAGACAACAGAAACAGCTGATCTCTGTTCCACTCTGACTGAACACCTGCCTTCATTCACCGCCGGACATCTGGACAGTGAACGAGGAGCAACTACTTCATATTTGATCATATTGACAGATGTACAGGGAAGAAACCACTTCGGTCATCATAAAGCAGCGTTTGTCTCCACTGACGAGCCGTTAAAACCGAATGACATGGAAGCTAAAAAGGTTTGTGACGGACTGCGAGGCTCAGATGGAGTCAGGCCAAAGATATTTTGGAAATGTGTGCAGACTTTATATCCACATTCGTCCAAAGTGCACCGTTTTATAGACCAACTAAACAAATCAATCAACCACTTATGAGAAGCTGTCAAGAAAATGAGACGATAAACATTATTTTCTTCTGACTTTACGACTGAATTCTGGCTGTTTGTTTGAAAGTTTAATGACGTGAAATCAGGAGTAATAAAAACTTATGCAACTGTAGTTTAATTCTGCTAACTAACTAAAAATGATATATTTCCTCTAGGTTTGATTTAAACAAATGTAGTTTTTTTAACTTCAAATGACAACTATTCCAAATATACATTCAGATGTTCTTGTTGGCTTTATTGGTTTTCGAACCTACACCGAGATTCATAAATTAAAGACATGAGTCGAGCTTCATTTGTGACCTTCGAAAGCAAAATATTAACTTGAGATTCACTGACAACATTTCAAGTTTTCCTCATTTCCATTTCCAGCCCAGTTGCCAGAATAAAATGTTTGCATTTTGCGTTTCTTGAAACCACAGATCCGTTCAAATTTGGACGCATCACACGTATCGTATCAACAATACGTGTCATATCACGTTCACAATGTATAAGAG
The DNA here is from genome assembly GCA_903131615.1 of Diplodus sargus. Taxonomy (NCBI): domain Eukaryota; kingdom Metazoa; phylum Chordata; class Actinopteri; order Spariformes; family Sparidae; genus Diplodus; species Diplodus sargus. Next base: position 855,928 of record CAEMYA010000137.1, on the reverse strand, counting down.
CTGAATTCAATCCTTACATTGAAGGGATTCGGCCTTACTGCTACGGGAAAAGGCTACAAAGCCAGAGACCACCGTTCGAGACTGTGTTTCAACATTTGTAAGCGTGAAACCACAGAATATTTCTGTCGAGACGTCTGTTCGTAGCAACATTACCAGGTATTTCAAGCCAAAACATGATCTATTCCTGACCCTAACTACACGGTTGTTGTGCTTAAAAGAAAACAGAACCAGAAGAAATGTAAAGTTTTAACAAATTCATGGTTTGCAGAAACACGTTTACTCTGACAGTTGGGTTTTCTGTGGCTTTGTTTTTAGCGAGCAAATTATTCAAAGATATATGGAGATATTGCAACACTGCTGCTAAGCCAGAGACCACCATTCAAGTCTGTGTTTCAACATTTGTTAGCGTGAAACCACTGGGTAATTTTTACGAGACATCGGGACATTTTCAGCCGTGTTTGAGCCAACAAAACAGATATTTTAATCCAAAACATGATCTTTTCTGAACATACAGAAATGTCTCACTGCCGACATTTATTTTGGGGTTTGCGTTGTCTCTCCTCATGAAGGAAGCTTTCTCACGTCTGGATGAGTTTGTTGTGGATCCGAATTCAGAATTTCCCGGCACATTAAACTTGACACGGTGGGGTTTTTTTGAACAATTTCAACAAAGCTTTTTTTTCTGCACAACATGAGTTTGTAAACAGTCATTTTTCTTTTGGAATAATAAATCATTTCACCTCCAACGTAAACATCGTTTTATAAAACAATAGAAGTGGGCGGATAGAAAAAGTCGCTGCAGTTCACTTTCTTTTGAATTCTTTTTTTAAAAGATTTAAATGACATATTTTATATGAACTGTGTCTCAGAAGTGGACAGTTTCTCTTCCCAGTGAAACTTTTCTCTGCTGCCAGCGTCACGGAGATCAAAAGGTGGAAGAGAAAACGTTGTGTATCATTTTATTACAGAGCTGCGGTCCAGACGCAGCGACGAACACATACTCAGAGCGCCCGAACCCGATCGTTACAGAACATCCTTTCATCTGCTCGACGGCATTATTTAAAATTTGTCATTTTCATTGAATAAACAGTCTGACTCTTAGAAACTGAGCTGGGTTTGTTATCGTATCCGTAATGAAGGTGCCACAGAGGCTACCTCTGGCCTATTAATGAGCCGGTCCAAGTTATTAAAACCAATTTTTATCATCCCGTAATGAAAAATGAACGACTCGTGTTTGATATCGTTGGCAAAGCTAACAAAGAGAAGTTTGCTTTGATCAGGAAAATATCTGAAGCCTGTAGCAGAATTTAATCAGCGGCAAGGTTTTGGCTTCGGAATATCTCCACAGAGAAGAAAAAAAGAAAAAAGGGAGAGCTGATTAGGTTAAAGTGGGGGAGGGAGAGGAGAAGCAGTAAAAATGAGCCCGTTACCCAAAGATATCATTAAGTGAATGGATTACTGGAGGCCGGGAGCGTCACGCCGCTGGGTGTCCGAGGGCTGCAGGAGATCCGCGGACAGCCGAGCGGCACGCTGCGCGACGAGAGCCAGCGCAGGAGTGACGAAGGGCATTAGCAGCCCTGCATCCTCCAGTCTGCAGCTGGTATTAGCAGGCACCGAGCGCTCTGTCAACACGTATTACTGCACACACAAATCATCTGACCGGCGTCAGCACTTAGTCTGCACTGCAGCAGGAACACTGAGGGAAGGAACCGGAGGAACTCCAACAAGAGTTTCTGGTGTATGGGTGTAAATAACGAATCATAGGAAAGAAACTGAAAGAAGAAGGAAACAGAAGTAGTCCGAGTGGGACACCTGTTACCTAAAATAACAGACGGAACCGAGTTATAATACAGAAGCAAGTACAAGAGACTGTTACGCTCCAAATATGTACAATTGTCCCTTGTATTGTTCTTACATTTAAGGCACAACAAGGAACATTTAGCTGGTTATGAAACTGTCTTTAACACTGATTCCTCTCTGTGACCTATATCAGATTACAGCCTGAGCAGAGAAGCAGCTCAGTGGTGCGATGATACGGCACAAAAACAAAGTTTACTTCTATTCATCATCGTCATATTACAGTTATGAATGAAGTACCCGATCAATATATGCATCCTGCAAACAGCCGTGTCTCTAAAAAGTGTCTTTCGCCCGCTTTCAAAACCAAAATGCCAGCGAGTTCAAGATCTTTACTACAGGAGGCGGTGAAAACACTTCCGCTTGTGTCCACAGGGGGCACCGAGATGAGCACAAGACGAAATCTTCCCTGTAGCCGCTAAGCTAAAAGTGTTAGCACCCCTTTTGTGAATAGCGTCTTTTTAAATCACTGTCAGGATATCGAGGCTTCCAAAGAACGCCTTCAGTTGTTTAGGAGAACGCTGCAAAGCTGCAACTTTACTACAAGGAACGATCATTTGCTGTTGATTCTGGCGACCCCTGTGGACGTTAGCGGTAATGTTTCCTCCTCCTGGTTTTGTAACGCTCCTGATCCGACTCGCACCTGCGTTTATTCTGCAAGCGAGCGTTTTGTGTTCGACACAACGTCACCTGACTCTCCCTTGGTGGCACGAGGGTGAGAAGATGAACTGTTCCTTTAATACGAGACACAATCTTTCTTTTGTTCCATCAGCAGATTTGTTTATTTTACTTATTTTTATTGCGAGGTGGCATTTTTACTCCCATGCATCACCCGTTTCTGTGGCAGCTGTTGGCCGTCCAGCCTTTAATCCCTCCGGGGAGCTTTAACGCCTGACGGTGACACACGAGACCTGAAATAGGTGGACATCCACAGAGCTTGTCGACTGACCATCACGAGCTTTACGCATCAGGAACAAACAGTATCATGGAAAAGACGAGAGGATCACTGTCACACACACACACACTGAGGATCCCAACACACACACACACTCACCAAAAGCTATTTATTGTGTTTGTTTAAGCTGTACGGTGAGATCTTCGCCCCTTACGTTGCTATCCGGTGACAAGTAGAGGGATTTGTCTGCTTGCATGTGTACGTGCGGAGCTGCCTCTGAGGCTAAGGAGCATCATTACGGACTAAACACAAGTAAAACAAAACACAGGCTTTCTGGTGCCCCACAGTCTGCCCGACTGAGGCTCTGCTAACAGAGGGAGGGGGAGTTAGTCAGCCAGAGGGAGAGAGGAGCCGCTACGCAGACGATTACAGCCACTAATTTATTGAAAACGATTATTTCTTCTACGTCTTAAATCCTTTCGTGACCCCACGACGGCTCCGTCTTTTAACAAACTCGCGTCGCTCGTTCCAACTTTGTTAAAAAAGCACACGGGCGCTTTAACTGTACGATTCTCTGGTGGGAGGAGAAGATGTGAAAGTTTCCAAAAAATAACAAAAATGTCAGTTTGAATTTTGGGGGGAAATGTTCATGAAATAACACGCAAGACTCGGAGGGGATTTATTTTTTCCTTTTGATGTCGACGGTGCCGCCGCCGGTCGTTTAGAAATACGGCATCGTGGGCCTTTAATGACGAAAAAAAAATTGTGGAAAACATGTAAAAAAGAAAGTTGAGGGAAGAGTTGAAGAAGAGATTAATCGTTAATCATCACATTCGTCCGTAAACGTGGCTTATTATGTGGTCGGTGGTCAAAATGAGAGAGAGAGAATCCGACTGCCAAGATGTGAAGCAGGCGCTGACGTCTCGAGCCAGAAGGACGTGAGTTAAGCAGCGGTGGAGAAAAAACTACAAGTCCCGCATTCAGAGCTGTACTCTGATTACTCAAGTCGAGTAAATCAACAACAAAATGGACTTATTGCTTTTATTCCTCCGTTTGTGCTGCACATTTCCAGTCTCTAGAACTTCTTTTTCTTTGGTTTTTATTCTGTTATTTTGTTTTTCCGAGTTTCTAATCCACGTTTTTAAGGCTGCAACATCAATAAAGTCACTTTATTCATCTGCAGATTGTACCGAAGTTAAAGTTTATCGTACTTTTACTCAACTTTAGTTACTAGTTACAAGTTATCTGAGCCAAACTAACACATTTCAAAATTAATGGGTTTTACTTTCACTTGTACTTTTCATACTTTTGTACTTTGCATACTTTTTCTTTACTCAAGATACTTTAAGACTTTTTCCTGAGTAATATTCATATAAACAGTATCGAGTTTCCTGCAGCTTGACGAGTACTTTTACATCATTAGATTCATTTTGTGTATTTATGTATTTGTTTGTTCGTCTTGTTTTCTCTCTCAGAGCTCCAGACAACATAAAGCTCTCACTCCTGGACTTTTACTTTATTAAGAATCAAACTGCAGGACGGTTTCTATTACTGGTGTTTCTACTTTAGTCACTGCGAGTAAAAGTAAAAGTGTTCGTCTTCCAGCTACAGTCCAACCTCAGTACGTATGAGCGGATATGAATGTGTGTTTATCTCTTGTATAGTTTAAATAGATAACTGACACCGCAAACTAAAGAATTTCACTGCATCAGCTTCTTTATTTCTGCATTTGACAACAATCCTTTGAATTGTATGACACCGAATTATATTTTTGCTGATTGTCGTTTGTGTTTCTGGACACTTCGGTCAATCATTTGAGGAAAACATTCAACAAAGACTCATATTGTGTCTTCAACATGTGCAATTTTAGGCAAAGTTATGAGTTGATCTTATGAGGTGAGAGCGAGGGGACAAAACTGCAGAATGGCAACTCAATATTCATTTTGTCTCATTTGTAAATTAACATTTTGACTGTTTATGCCTATTAAAAAAAATTGGTTTCGACGTGTCTCCAGCGGTTTAAATGACACCGATGATTCTGGCTTCAGTGATTTATTTATATGACAGATTGGAGCTACAGGAGCAACATCAGCTTCTTCTTCTTCTTCTTCTCTCCTCAGTTCAGCTCCTGCTGGGCTGCAAATGTGGAGGAGGAGCTGCTGAGAAGAAAGAATGAGGAGCTGTTAGCAGCTGCTGATTCCTTCAGTCTCTTCAGTCTCTGCCTCTCTCCTTCATCAGACTGGTGCTGATGGTCTGATGTGACTGACAGCTCCACACAGATTAACACACTGCTGGTTCACTACTGACCACATGTGGAGCTAATATTAGATTATAGTCCCAATAAATCTGCTTCCAAGTTCATCTTAATCCTCTCTTGTTTGCTATAATTACCAGCATAAGCTGCGCTGCAGCGTGGAGCCGCACACGGTCAGAATATAAAGGTCATGATTGTGAAAAGTAGGTGATGCGTAAAATGGTGTTAGCGCCGCTGTGGCAGGTGACTTTTTAAAATAAGACTGTGAACAAAAAGAAAAGGAAAAACATTTAAAATCATTTCAGTGTCGGTTTATTGTCACGAATATAAAGAATAAATAGCACATGTCCTTAATTTACAGGATAAAAACAAAGTCTGGATCACAAAAAAAACAAAAGCCACGTTTAACTCTGAGGTCGAGCTGCTTCATCCAAATATGGGAGAGAAACAGCGAAGTCCTGACGTGGCTGTATGCGCCATAATCTCCATAAATACAAAATATATAACCAATATTCTCCACAAATAAAGTAGACTCTGGTTACAGGTAATACTGACTCTGTACAGTGAGCTATATAAGAACTGCATGGCACCGCATATACAGACAATTACATTCCTACACTCGGTAGTGCACGTGAGAGAAAGAATCACAAAAATAATGAGCTTATAATTTATTCTTTTCTTTGTTTTTTTTAGAGTCTCGTGTCCCTTCCGGTTTCTAGCTGGCGCACGAGCACTTGCAGTCTGTGATGATCGGGTACTGCACAGGTATCCACGCGCACTTGAGTCCCCCTTTCCTCTGCACGCACCTCCACCGCAGTACCGTCAGGTGGGTCGAGTTGGCGGGCTTGCACACCATCCCCTCCGGCACCGAGCACGACCTTTTGCTCAGGCAGCTGCCCGCGCGCACGAACCGCGGCCAGAACCTGTTCCCCAGGTCGGTCCACGTGTACACGACCGGGCAGAACGAGTACGCCCACAGCCACTGCTGCAGCCGCCGCTTCAGTTTCTTACTGGGCTTGTGCTTCTTGCCGAACTGCACGTCGAAATCCACCGCCCGGATCTCCTTGGGCAGAACTCCGCCCGGCTTTAGCACCTCAAAGTCATCCAGCTCGTCGTTCCCGGGGTATTTGTCCTCCACGGGCGGTAAAACGGACAAAAAGCGGCTGTCAAAGTCCCCCAGGACGCTCTTCAGCTCGGTCTCGTTAAGGTCCCGCTCCTTGGGGTCGAACACCGGGTCCGGGTCCTCTTTTAATTCCACAAGCGGCAGACTGTCACTCGGGATGGGGCGCAGAAGGTAGTAGTGCTGACAGATCCCTCTGTCCATGAGAAGCCCGAGGGACAGCAGCAGCAGATACATGGCCACACACTGCTGGGGGTTCTGATCCATGTCGGGACAGGTTGGAGATCAGCGCGCACAGGGAGGAGAACTTTTATCTTTCTTGTGCGCAATTACGCGTGAGCCGTATCCAAAAGAAAACCTGCGTCTTCAAGTGTCCCGTGAAAAGTTCAGTTTCCCATGTTGAAAAAAATAGAAATAAAACTTTATTTTCTCGTGACAACGCTCAGATGTGTCCTCGGGCTCCGTGCGCGCCGCCTCGGCATGATGCTCCCGGTGTCTCCCTCCGACAGAAAAGCGCTGTGCGTAACGCGCCACCTCCGTTATATCCTCCACACGGGGCGTGACGTAACGCGTGTGCCCCTCTTTGAATGTGGGTTTGTTGTCTAGGAGGAGATCCCCAATACCTCCTTCTTCCACCGCACCGGAGGAGGGAGGGAGGGAGGTGAGGGAGGGGGTGTGCAGGCAGAGGAGACGCCCCCTGTCGGTTTTCCAGACGTCCTTAAATCAGTCTCACAGTGGGGATGATTGTTTGAGTCTTTCATCTGGAGAATCCTTCTGCTGGAGCTGCAGGACGAGGCGGCTGAAGGAACCACCGCAGAGTCTGAGCAGCCAGAAGCTTCTCTGCTGCGTGTTGTTGTAGATTCAAAGTGTATTTTAGGTAAATTACCTCCTTCTTCGCCTGTTTACACGTTAATATATGAGCAGTAATATTCTACTTTCACTTTGGGTAACATGGAAACTAAACTTTGCCGATTTCTGTTCCCCTTCACACATTCACTTCGTCCCGTTTCACCACTGAAGAGTTATTTTACATTGTGGTATTTTCTTTTTCTTCTTTTCTCAAGTGAAAGCAGATTTCTTTCACCACTGGTATAAAAAAAAATACAAAAATACATTTAGTCTGGACGACAAGCTTCATTTCCTTAAGAAGTTTGAAAACATGTCACATCTGGATCAGAACCTCACTTTTTCTGTTTTCAGCCCAGAATCATTAAACCTCTGAGCTCATGTCTTTTCTGTCAGAGCCGAACTGGGAACATTTCTGGTCGTTTTTTAAAAGTCAAATTCAACTCTGAAGAGCACAAATTTAACTGGAGTGGCACTTCAGTAGAGCGTATACCTTCACCGAGGCCCAATATCAAACCCGACAGCCCTGAATCAGTCCAGATTAATGCGTCGCCATAGTTTAAGATCGCCTAACTCGCCGATACCAGAACCTGAATTTACCTGATGTTTTTCATCCAGATTCATGGATCCATCCTTTTATCCGGATCAACACCAAAAGTTCACGCTGTCCACTCTCGGCTGAGACTCGTCCTTCATCTTCTCCGCCGCGTAGATAATCAAAGGCATCGATCAGCTCGAGGTCGACCACAGCTTGCAAGGAACAATTAAAGTCTGTACATTATTGATTAAACGAACAGTGCATGTTTGGAAATGTTGTCGTCTGAGTTCCTCTGAAGGTTTCACCGCAAATACAAACAATGTTCCGTTACGTCGAAGACGGTTTGAAACTCTGTGTGCTGCCAAACTTTCTTCAAACCCACTTATCTGTATTTTTAAATTCTATTGGAGATCCAAAAGTTGCACCAAATATGTCAGATTGATGTTTATGGAAATGCGTATAAAAAAGAAGATACGAGGGATATTTGCATTGGACGAAACTGTGCCGTTAAAAGAGTTGGTTTTAAACAGAAACCAAACGCAGAAACATCCGGATGCAGAATATATGATGTGTGTCAGAGGAAGTTTAGTGAGACGGCTCAAACAACCTGAAGGTTACAGGGACACAAAAGGAAACCTGCAGTGAGCGCAGCGTTTATTAAAAACGGTTTAAAACAATCCAACAACTGCACTCGACACCGGAAACTAGTGAACACATCAACCAAATGACCAGAAGCGTTCACTTATTTGAAGAAAGTCACAATTTACAGCCTGAACAGGAGATGAAACGGCCTGTTAAGTGCACTTTTTGCAGCGTATTTTACAGCCTGTGTCCAACTCAAGTGGGACAATATTTCTGGCTGTACCGGTGCCACAGCGAGCCTTCTCAATAAAGCCGGCCAAATTAGCTCCCAAATAAACAACGCTCGCTAAGCGGCAGCCATGGAAAGTATCACAATTTGCGAACCTGTCTAAACTCACGCTCAGAGAATCATTCTCTGAAAAAATAATTTAATGGAAGAACTTAGCCAGCTGCTACATCAGCCATAAACCATCCGCGTGAGATAAATGCATCTCTGTTTCAATTTGAATGAGCTAATTCACACAAGCACTTTGAGCACACGACTCATTTAGTTT
>CAEMYA010000137.1:836483-847225 GCA_903131615.1 Diplodus sargus | reverse complement strand
ATCTGACCGGCACGTATCATAAACCAGCGCTCTGACAGATAGGCTCAATCCAGAGCTTTCACACGCGGAGACGCTGCCGAGTGAAACGCTGCACAGACGCGCAGATACAAACCTGATGTCAGCCTGATAAAACCTCAAGCTAACACTGAAATCAAACATTGAGAGCAAACACTTACTTTCTTATTGTCAATTTAAGGGGATTAAAATCAGTTTTGAGGTTTCGGACGCAAAGAAAATGTCCATAACAGACATTTAGGTGTTTGTTTTAGTTCAAATCTATATAAGAAAATAAGTGCATGTTTTAATTAAACAGCCTCATTTGCAGTTTTAAGCATAAAATATTAGAAAATTTGTCTTAAAGGTCCAATTTGGAGGAAAAAAGGAGCTCGTTTTACACTTTTTAGCTTTCTTTGGCTGTAGCGACTACCTGCCATTAGCATGTAGCTCAGTTAGCCAAGAAGCTAGGCTATGAGCTTACAGGAGTCTGCCTGGATCGTGACCTCAGACAGGGGAGAGTAACAGCGATCAATGACACACTGGGATTGATTGCCGATATCGACAGACACAAGATTGATTGAAGACGAGATAGGATACAGAGGCGATTTACAGACAAGGGTGGAAATAACGTTGTATTTTCACGTCTGTGAATTTAGGATTTATTTGGACCAAACCAGCAAAGAAAGACTGTTCTGGTGAGCTTGATCTATATCTATACTTGATTAGATTTGATTGAAGTGTGGTATAAAATGGTATTAAAGAAGAAGGGCTAGCGTGTTAGCATGCTAACTTCCGTAGACATCTCTGTGACACAACACGCATATGTCAACAATGTTTCTTCACATTCTGCGTTAATCTTTTTAATATTTTTAACCAAAAACTTCCTCTGTTAAGAAATTAACTCAACGTGAGTTTGATTTCCACAGTGATTTCATGATAGCTAAAGCTGCTGTTAGCTTTATTTTCTTACTAAAATAGCGAAGAAGAACAGTTGAAAAAGGCAGAAATCTCCCTTCAGCAGCACTTAAACTGTCAAGTTTTACTCTTTTGTACAGATTGGTTTATTTAAATATTATTCACAGCATCATTATGAGCATTTTATTCCTAAAAACATGCAGAAAATTGAATTTTATGGCTGTAATGAAAAGAGAAAACCTTTGACTTTGACACGTCAAGAAAACATGAGTTTATCCAACGTTCAGATTTCTGTTTTGGGCGTTTGGATGTTTGCAAATTAGCGCATTTTTAATTGGATTGTGACTCAGCTTAAGATAAAATATCTTGTGGAGGTTTCACGTTGACATCTATCAGTCCAGAGGTTTAACCCGTTCACCTGCAGCAGTCTGGCACTCTGATTCGAGGGCTTCTCGAACTCGACCCGGCACGTTAAAAAAAAAAGTATTTCACACGCTGGAATATTTCATTTCTAATGTGGCTGCATGGGTGAAGTCCAAACGTGGTTCTCATTAAGTGTCATCAGCACTGCCAGGCTCATTTAACGCTGAGTTGTTTTTGTTTCTTCTAATCCCTTCCTACTGTTTTACCACAGGAACATTTTGATAGTGAAATATTCCTCCTTAAGAAGACAGGCTACTTGAGACAGACGCCTGCCTAATGGACGAGTTAACCAAACACAGTTCCCCCCCCCTTTTCTTTTGTGCTATTAAACCCAGGCCCGGTGTAATGACCTGGGTCTGGTTCTTCGGGAAGACGTTTTAAAACCTTTAAGGATACGCGTTCAAAATGAATCCGCCTTGTTCGAGCCGTGCGCCGGGTCATTGTAGCCTTCCCCTGCTGATTTCTCATTTAGTGAGGAAAAGCAGACTTCTCTCTTGGCAGACACCTTCAGCGCCGGTACCAAGAAGGTAGAAACACACACACACACACACACACACACACACACACACACACACACACACACACTGAACTGATTCTGATCCACTCTCATCCAGAGCACAACCACAAATACCTGAGATACTTTTAGAACTCCAGGAGTCGAAAAACAAAAATCAGTCCGAGCCGAAGCCGCCGCCGCGTACGCAGGAGGTTATCAATGACAAGAGAGGAAACACAAAGCACCTTTCACGCGCTTTATCTCCCTCAGTACGCCACTTTCACACCTCCGGCTAATTGAGGCCACATTGCCAAGCTGAATACACACAGACACGGAGTGGGTGCTATTCTGTTTACTCTGGCACTCGGGAGGTGTGCAATTTGCTAGTTTGTTTAGCACTTTTTTCCATTCCTCTGCAATCCAAGAGCACACAATCACAATAATCACTCCTGCTGGGAGCTTAATTAAAATTAATTGCCGCCTCGGACCGCTGACCATGAGCCGGGTGGCGCATTTGCATTCTCGCGAAGTCGCATTTTTTTGTTTGTCGTCACCTTCCTTCCTTTTTCTCTCAGAGAGTCAGTCGTAAAGCAAAAAGAACAGAAGAAATTCAGACTTCCTTCAACCTGACGCACAAAATCAGCCCATTAATCGCATATTTTCTCTCTTGGAGTGTATTTGAATCGAACTCCAGTCAAATCTTACGCAGAGTCATCTTCGGGTTGAGAGAGAACGCTCATAAATATCTGCGGCTTTTAACGAGCTCTATAATTAGCACATTTAGCTCACTTTTCCCACAGGTTGCGGAGTCGATGCTCAGAAAGCAGCAGAAGCCTGGTGCGAGTGTGTGTTCCTTCCATTCGTCCATAAAACGCTCTCACAGACAGAAAACTCTGCATCCAAACAAAGTCATTAAACCAGAGAAAGTCAGAACAAAGTGCTCAGTGATTACTCAGGAGACTGGATTTATACTTAAGCACACAGGTGACTGAAAAATATACTTTGCTTTTATTTTTTTTCTGCCTGCAAAGAACCCGGAGAGATTACGTGGAAGATATTGAGGCGTGGAGCTGAAGTACAAGTACACAAACTGGTCGACTGTTGGCACGGTAACAAGTATTTTTACGAACTCCTTCTTTGGCTCATCGAGCGCGCTGACTTTCCTCTTTGCATCATCATTTTTCCAGTATTTTGAATTTTACTGAACTTTTTGCACACAGTACACTGACTTCCCTAGATTATTGCGAATACCAGGAGTTTTGATAACCTACATTATTCTGTGACGTGACGTAAAAAAAATAAACACAATTAACGCCTCGTTAATGTCAATTGTTGCAGTGCCGACAAAAGATCCTCCACCAACAATCGTCGGACTGAAATGAAACGATAAAACGAGAACTTTCAACATCTCGCTGGTAAGTATTAAGTTGTATTTTCCTCCTGCGAGTTCTGTAGCTGCTGCTCCGTCACGTCGGCCAGATTTCTTAGATGACTTTGCAACACGTACACACAGGAAAAGTGTTGGATTTCATCCTTTTTCAGACACGTTTCTCCTCCGCTTGCACAAATAAGTTCCCATGAACCCTCAACACTTAGGACTCCTGCAGACTCGTCCACTTGTCACGTTGACTTTGTGAAACTTTGGAGTTGAGGACAGTTGCATTTAAATATTTGCAGGTAACCTTGCAAATATTCTACGACCTGCATCGACTCTAATTAAAGACAAGAATCTAAACTCGAAAGTGATTCCGAGCTTTGCACGGTGTCTCCCATTGTGTCAGTTATCTGTGACGTGAAGCTGCAGAAATAGGACTTGAACTCACACAGATGTGGACCGCGACTCAGCTTGTACTGGGTCAAAACCTCGTATTTACTTATACCCACAAATACGCAGGTACACACAACCGCCGCCGCGCCCTCTCTCACGTTGCCATGTTGGCGTGAGAACGAGCTCAGCTCAGCCAGCTTTCGATCAACCTTTATTTTACTGGAATCAAAGTAAATACTTGTGCTCTTGATGGATGATTCAGCACTCAATCAACCCGCCGTGCGACATAAATGAAGCCTGACGACCGGCACAGACGCACAGCAGGCGTCTGCTGCAGCTCGCGGGGGCGCGGAGGCGTTGATCCCCACATGGCGATCTGGCCGCGTTTCCACAGATCATCAGAAGCCAAAGCTGCAGCCGCGCCAGAGGCTCCTGTGAACGAGCGAACAGGCCGGGAGTCAGAGCGTAGTGGTGGCGGCGGTGGTGGTGGTGATGGTGGGGGGATGACGGGAGGTCGCGGCGTCTCCGAGCCCCTCCAACACAGACGGCTGTTTGTGCCACGCTGCCCCCCCTCCGCCCCCGACCGACCCCACCTCGGTCTCAAACTCTCAGCTCCTAATTCACACTTCATAAATCAAGATGACCCGTCCTCATGTGAATTCATCTCTCTCTGCGCCGGATAATAGTGGCGCTATTGTTCCACGGCGAGGATTCATTTCAGGGACATAAACTATCCCCGAGGCCGACGCGCAGCCGCTTGATAGCTATAGCAGCTCCTGGATGTCCACGCGGAGACGTCGGGGTCTGAAATTGCAGTCCTCCGTGTCAGGCCTCGTCTGGCCGGTTATATTTTCAACTCCTCTGGCAGCTAAAATAGTTCCAAAAATAAGAACACTAATTGGCCGGTGTTTATTTCTGTACGGGAGAAATACTCTAAGTGTTTTTAGCAGGTTGTTTGTGGCACGATGGCTTAACAGTCGGGGCTCTCTGGGAGGTACGGCTCAGTCCACTGCATGGAAAAAGAGCCAACGCTCCCCTTTTTTTAATAAATAAGGTCTTTTATAAGAAAATTGGTACTACAGTATAGTTGTGTGTGAGGCTGGCAGGGCGAGCGTGTGACATCATGAGTGTTGACTCATGAGCAGATGAGTGATGCACACTGAGCTTTTTGCCTCCTCTCAAACTCATGTTTAGTGCCACAGAAACAGCAGTAAAGCCTCTCTCGACTCCTGTCCGTCTCCCTGTCTCCCTCTCTACAGCTGGAGGAGGAGGTGGAGGAGGAGGTGGAGGGTCTGGTAATGAAGCAAGTGTTCCTATGCGTTGCGAGGGGGCTGTCAGCTCTACACACAGCAGACCTCTGTCACCTGTTGCCACCAGCGGGAGGCTTGGGCGACGGGCGCGGGGCCAAGCCTGGCGGCCAGTAGCCGGGCCCTGGCTCCACCTATAGACAGCTCAGCGGGGTGATTTACTCTGCCTCCACGCCGAGGTGTCTACGGACACTCATGTGTACGCTGTTATAGCAGCAGCGGCGGCGGCACGCGGCCAGGCCAATGTCTGACTGTTTTTTTTTTCTACACCCCGTCGTCGTCGTCTCATGTTGACATGAAACAAAGTGCAGCTCTCGCCTTCGGATTGTCTGGCACGGCGACAAACATCAAATGGACGGACGGCTAATTAGTTCTTTCTTCGCCGAATTAGGTGGGAAAATAACGTCTGCAGGCGACGCTTTGAAACAGGCCAGTCAGGGTTCAGTGTACTGAAAAACACCGAAGTGTTTATGTCTGTAAGAAACGGTTATGATGGACGGCGGGGCGAAAAGCTCGCCATCGTAGACGCGCCCCGACTGCATCTCGCTCTCATGACTGTTTTATGTGTCCTGGTAGTTTTTAAGAGATTTTTTTTATTATAGACAAATCTGTTGATCATTTTCTCCAAAATCAGTTTGTTGTTTGGTCCAAAAAATGTCAGAAAACATCAAAAATTTAGACAGAATTACGACTTCTTTTCTGTTAACTTAGTAGCTGACAGCTAATCGATTAACCGACTGATCATTGCAGCGCTGCAGCACATATTTTCTGTTTATCATGTTGCTTGACGGTCGGTTGAACACTCAGGTAGTGTAAGTGTGGTTGTGTTTGTGTGACGAACGGTACAAGAGCTTGAGAAAGATGTTTGATACTTTGCTCCTGAGTGAGTGAAGAAGCCATGCAAAGTTACAAGACTTATCAGGTGTAACTCCCCCAACTCAAAGTCACAGAGGCGTCCAGGGAAAGTGTTCAACTATCAGACGAGCACTTTATTTGAAGCTTGAAGTTTGTGTGAAGGTTAATGCGTAAATCTCAGGTGAGTGTGTCTCACCTCTATGACAACAATATCCTGACGATGCTGCTGCATCATCGACTTTGTGGTTTTTACGATCAGTTTGTTTTTTATTTGACATCAGAGTGAGGAGGATGTCGGTGCATGAAGTGAGCCGTCAGAGACGAAAGTACAGTGAATGAATTTTCATCTTGACCACGAAAAAGAAGAAGAGTGAAGTCGACGTCTGGAGATTTTCAACTGGAAACGCTCGAAGCAGCTGCACAAAAAAAGGCAGATTGCTCAGAAAAAAGACGCTGGGTGTTGCATCTTTCTCTGGACGACGGCTGCAGACGCTCGCTGCTGGTTGAAAACCATTGAAAAAAGACGCTGGCACTCATGAAAAAGAAACGCTATGTGGACTCAGGGCCTAAGCGAGCTGTTAGCCCCACCAAAGAAATCTTTGACACCGGTTCAAACCCGGTTCTTGCTGGTCCTGCTCCTGGTTTTGTGAGGTTATCCTCCAAAAGGATGCCGGCGTTTAAAACATTAGTCGTGCGTGCCAACAGACGTTAAACCCGAGGTGAGAAGAAGTGCGGTATGAACTGTGCAGCTCAGTTTAACCCTGAGTTAACAATGTATGTGTGGCGAAATCTGGATCATCACACTGCCGGATTTTAACAGCCCGTCACCTGGACCCATAACTTACACGTCTGGGAACCTTGAGAGGCTTCAACACTTCGTCCTTTATTTCCAACCACATACCAACGACAGTATGTCGAGAACAGTCGCTATAACAATGTAGCTTTTTTTTTAGCGCTCCATTTGGCAGACGAAGGGAAGTAATAAGTGTACGACACGTCTGGAGAATAACGTGTCACGTTCGGTCTCGCTGCAGCTGCACGACGCTGCCTGTGATTCTGACGGTGCTTTTAGTTTGAGCGACAATGAAAGACAAGAGTTTTTCTTTCTTTCCTTCTCATTTTGCAAGTAAGTGATTAGAGTCAAGAGGATGGAAGGAATAAATGCAACTAAATCCCCGATACCAAAAAGATAAAAGACTTTTTTAGGGTATTTTCAGTCAAATACAGTTTGAAGTCGTGATATTTAATTTGTTTTCTTTTTAAAATATCCACCCATCATTATTTTGATGCCTGCAACATGCAAAGTGTTCAGAATCAGTAACTTTTTGGAGACCAGCTTAATTTCAGTGCAATCAGGAAACTTGCAGACGAGTGTCAACTTTATATTTTGTATCTCTGAACAATCGATATCAGCCAGTTTTTTGTGTCTGCACATTATTTACAACCTCATTCGTCTTGACTTGTCAGTGAAAGCTAAAGTTTTCCAGGTGAGCCGTCCGTCCGTCTGTCTGCGAGGCTGAAGAGGGAAACCGTGCAGCAGTAGATGAGACGGAGAAATGAAGACTGACAGCGAGAGGAATGAGACCTGAGTTGGGTGGAGGAGGTGGAGGAGGGTGGTTGAGGGGTTTGGGGCTGGCCAGTAGCAGTCGGCGCTGCAGAGGAAAGGGTTAACGCGAGACAGTAAAGTGAATCCAGATGTGCTGTTATTATTAATATCTCTGGCTGATGAATGGGAAGGTAAAATTACAGGCGCCAGCCAGGGAGGCCCCGTGTGTTGCCCTGCCACCCAGGCGCTTCCCAGCTCACCTCCACAGCTCCGGCGGCCGCAGCGGATCAGGGGGTGAGGCCGTGATCGGGGGTGAGGGGGGTGAGGCCGTGAGCAGGGGTGAGGCTGTCAGCCGGCCTCCACGTGGCTTCAGCATTGTCAGGGAACCGGGAGGTGAAGCCGTCAGGTAGACGGTGAAACTAAACATGGAACAATCTATCAGTCGATCATCTGGTTCCGGCTCCGAAGACTTCCTGTTGTTCTTGGTCCGGTACGACAGCGGCGGGCAGGTCAACAGAGGGCACTCGGGCGCCGCTCCACTACACTGACAACCAGAACCATCACCAGAAAACATGCAAGATGACTTCAAATCCACAGATTAAAGGTCACAACTCTGAATTTACGTTTAGGCACAAAAACCACTTTGTTAGGGTTAGAAAAACATCATGGGTTTGATTTAAAATACCCGTTTAGGTCGGCAGGATCATGGATGGAGACGGTCCGACAGCTGGTTCTGGTCGCAGGTCTCCCGATACAGAACACCTGATGTAGACACAACAAAAACAGATTCCTGGCGTCCTTCAGAACTTCCACTTTGTGTGACTTTGTGTGACCGTTGTCACGTCCACCTGGATGTATTTGTAGTCTGCAGAACAGTGAGTGACTGGTTCTGGTAGCTTGGACCGAACCTACCAGACATCAAAACATTCCTCCATCTTTTTTCAAGCGCCGGGTTTATCAAGAAGTTTTGGTTTCTGCTGTCTGCACGCAGCGATGCCAGTTCTTTATTCTGCTTTCGCTCCTTTTTACAAACATGAGGATCAGAACCGGCCTGGATTCAGACGGTGTGACAGATCTAAACCCACCAGGAGGCTGGTTCGGTTCTGATCCACTTCTTACACAAGTGTGATGTGAGATCTTGACTTTTTCCAACATAAAGACTAAATTATTCATCATTTCATCTAGAAAATAATCAGTTAATCACAGACGTCATGGAACAAACAATCTGAATGAATTAGAATAAGAACTTAATTAGGTCAGATTGAATCAACAGGTGATAAATTAAATAAGATCTGTGTGTTTGTTTTGCCTCTCAGCTGCTGCTGGACTGAGCCGTCTCTGTGGACTCTGATAGGAAGGAACCAATAATCACTTTATTGGCTCTGTGAGCTTCTCACACCTCCTCTAGTTCACACCTCAGAGAGGCCGACCTCTCTCGCGTTGGTTCGACGAGCGACCGCGTCGCTGCTGTGAATTCAAACAGACGTGGAGACGGACGGGAGCTCAGACCGGCTCTGGCAGACAGAATCGTTTTTCTCTCTCTCTCTCTTTTTCCCCCCTTTCATCATAAAACGAGACAGTGAGGCCGTGAAGTTTCTGCGTTGTGTTATTCAACAGGAGGTCGGCTGGTTTACATCAGAACGGTGTCAGAAACTCACAAAGCGCCTCAGACTTTGAGTTGGGGAGGAATATTTGTGCTAACAGACACACAAACGGTGAAGATTCAGGTCGGAGACGGCAAAATAAAATGCTGTGATGTTTAAGGTGTGGTCATGAAGACGAGGTCACAGTTTTTTATGCATTAAAACAGAAGACGATAATCAATCAGAGAGTTTAACGCTGCAGAAATCAAACCGTTCTCACCAGCTGATCCTTGTTCCTCTGCAACAGGTGAGAGACCCGGAATAAAATAAATCTGTCTATCGCAGGATGATGGAGGTCATGCAGACTGAAAGAAGAAGAAGAAGAAGAAGAAGAAGAAGAAGTCTACAGCAGCGAGTCATTTGTTGAAGACGACAGGCCTCAACATCAACTTCTTGTCAGATCTTGGTTACCATTTTTGTTCACCTCATATTTTGGGTAATGAAGAAACAACACAGCGGAAAATGTGACATAAAATAAATATCTAAAGCTGCCTGTCGCACACGAGTAAAAGCACCAACGTACGCTCAGTATTTAGTAAAAACTTCATCGCTGCAACACTGTTTTGCTGTGAAGCTCCAGAAAATGTTAGACAACGAAACCTCACCTGACTTTATTAATTCGTTTTTCATCTTGGGGTGAACTGTTCCTTTAAGCTCGAAACATGAAAAACAAACAGCCGATTGATTGTTCTAACTGCTCTGAGGATGAGCTGCAGTGACAGTGAACGCACCGCCTCTCCTCAGAGAGAGTTCCTCTGGTGAGTGTTTACTCCAGTAACCGAGAGGGCATCTGCTCCGGCCCGGCCCGGCCCGACCCGACCCGACCCGGGCGTCTGTATTAGGTTGCGCTCTTAACATTTACACACTTGGCAGCGGCAACAAAGCAGCCATTCCTCTGGCAACCACCGCCGGTCATTAAGCATAATTTGTCTGGTATCCCTGTGTTGGAAATGCACAAAGGAGGGTGAGTAAAGCCAGCGTGAGGTTGTCTTCTGAGCTGTCATGTGGAGGGGGACGCTGGGGGCCCCATGCTGGGTGGAGGAGGAGGAGGAGGAGGAGGAGGTGGAGGTGGTGGTGGGGCAGACAGCGACAGAGAGGCTGGCTGGTTGGAGCTCCCACAGGACTGTTTGGGGACAGCAGCAACCCGAGAGGGACGCCCCCCCAACACCACCCTCCTAAAATCCAACCTACAACCACAGCACCACCCCTCCTCCTCCTCCACCTCCTCCCTGCTGCCGTGTGTCTGACGGTTAAAACAACAGCCCCTGTGGCCAGCCAGGCTCCATCGCCCCTACTGGATTTACGCTTTCCCACCACCACCACCACCACCCCTCTGCTACACCCTCCTTCTGTCTCCTGCTCCATCCTAAAGGAAGCCTCCGTCCGAGGGAGCACTGACACTGACCCAGCCAAGTAGAAGTTTAACTTTTGCATCCCGAGCTCAATTAATTCAATTCAAACCTTTATTTAAAAGTCAAAAGAACTTGAAGTGTTTGGAGATGGTCGTCTTGATCTGACCGGGGCGATGAAAGCGTCCAGCTGAGGAGGATTTTGTACAAACGCTAAAAGGAAAGTTATCAAACTTCACAGTAAATCACCAGGAGGAGAAGTGGAGCTGGAGTCTGATCTGCTGCCGTGTTCCGGTCCAGTCCGGTCCGGTCCAGAAGAGACGTTCCAGAGGGATTTATGGACTCTTTCCTCGATTGTTGTCCAAAAAACCCCCCAAAAAACAATCAAAAAGACAAATTGAATAAAATAAACTTTGACATCATTTGACATTCAACAGGCTCAA
>CAEMYA010000137.1:761492-835872 GCA_903131615.1 Diplodus sargus | reverse complement strand
TGGAGATCGTCGTCTTGATCTGACCGGGGCGATGAAAGCGTCCAGCTGAGGAGGATTTTGTACAAACGCTAAAAAGAAGGTTATCAAACTTCACAGTAAATCACCAGGAGGAGAAGTGACACTGGAGTCTGATCTGCTGCCGTGTTCCGGTCCAGTCCGGTCCGGTCCAGAAGAGACGTTCCAGAGGGATTTAGGGACTCTTTCCTCGATTGTTGTCCAAAAAAAAAAAAAACATTAAAAAGACAAATTGAATAAAATAAACTTTTCTGTCAGGGAATTTGACATCCATTCAACAGGCTCAAATTTAATTCACTTAATTAATGTATTTGTTTGTTTTTATTGGTTTTATGTGAAGATAATTCTCTCTACCTGGACAATAATCTTCCGTACTGAAATCCTCTGATGATAAAGATAATTCTGCATTTGTTCTACATTTCATTTCTTGTTCTCAAACTTGAGAGCGAAACAGGAAAAGTATCACTGTGAGAGTCTCCGCAGAGTAAAAATGTTCCCAGCTCTGATTTATCTCCGGCGGAGTTGAATTACAAAGCGTCTCCAACAAACAGGAAAATGTTAATTGATTTCTAATCAATGTAACTGAGCTGTGTGTGTGTGTGTGTGTGTGTGTGTGTGTGTGTGTGTGTGTCCTGAGCTAGGATTTCGACTAATTCCAGGAGTCTGAAAAATGAGGAGTGGCGGAGAGAGGAGACTTTTTAAAAAGCTTGGAGTCAGTCTGATTGCTCCCCAGGGAGACATTTCCACCCCAGTGTCCCACAAATGACATGTTTGTATGTAACGTAATCTGCTTTCTTTAAGAGGTGACGCTTTACTGGGAGACACATTCTTCCCCCAAGGGCCCTGCAGCCAAACGCTTAAAAATGTGTCGGTTGGTTCTACTCCATCTTTCTTTTGTCAAACACTGGTGAGACTTCTTACCTGCTCAGGTGGCTGATTAACTTTGATTTATGCCCGCTTGCAGATTCCCAGAATTCCTGGATCGCCTGCAGGAGCGTAAAGAAGTCGCTTCGGTTTACACTCGTCGCTACACGCCGCGCGCAGAGTGTCAAGACTCGCATTAAAACTGGAATCTAATCTGATCTTTGCAACGCTTTGCTTTTAAGGCCCCCTGTGGAGTTCCTGACCGCTATTAAAGTTCTGCAGTAATGGGTTTTGAGGCGCGTGCTCGTGAGAGC
This sequence comes from Diplodus sargus, assembly GCA_903131615.1. NCBI lineage: Eukaryota > Metazoa > Chordata > Actinopteri > Spariformes > Sparidae > Diplodus > Diplodus sargus. Next base: position 834,679 of record CAEMYA010000137.1, on the reverse strand, counting down.
AATGGCGGGATCTAGTGGAAATGTAGCAACCTGAAAAGGAAAGGAAGAAGAAAACTGACAGAGATAAACAATGATGTTAAAGGTGCAACATGTAAAAACAAACAACACTCAGAAGCTCCTAGCCTGGGCCGCTAGCTGCACGGCTAAATGAGCTGGTAGCCGTTATTCTGCTGATCTACTGCCCCCTGTCTGTCTGGAGTATAAATTCAACTGGGCCATTTGTTAAACTGCATATTTAAATAATTACGCTTTAAACTTTGTTTCATGAAGAAGGGAAGGCGTTCAAGGTGTTCGTTACACCTCAAAGACGCAACGTGCTTTGGTACGAAACACTGAAACTCTGCAGGCTTTATTTAGTATTAATAACAAACTATATTGTGTGAAATATTCTAATAAACTGAGTCAGAAAACAGAGGACTATAGCTGGAACAAACTGTGGAAAAATAGAGAAAAAGCTTAATTGTCTGCCACATTTCAAGGTTAAATGCTTGCGTTATTGTGCTAGCTGAATAGCATAAACAATCAAGAGCTGCGTTCAGTCGTTACAAACCAGTTACATCATGAAAATAAATAAATAAAGATATTGTTTGTACATATTTAAGATTCTTTTATCACTCGCCTCAACTACGAGGCACGCAGAGCGTAAAAAATGGTCAAAAGATCAGCTGATCTATCGTCCCGATATGTTGAATGTTTAATTATCAGCCGAATATCTCTGTAAATAGAAATTAATGCCGATAATTAAAAGGCGCAAAACGCAATAAATTAACCTACAAGTCTGCAAATCTTATCAGAGCTGTGGAAGATTAAATCATCCATCTTTCCTCAACAGATCGAAGCCTTTCTTACACTCAGCTGTGCTTAAACTGCAGGTTGTGAACTGTAAAATGTGAATCTTCATGGTGTCGAAGTTGAACTTTGCAGCGACCTCACAGGTTCTTCCCGATGTTCTAGACATGAGTGTTAGATAGAAGGTGAAGGTAAAATATGCTGATTAATATGCACTTAAAACCTCCTTATATCTGTCTACACTCAGATTACAGCGCGTTGAATCGAATGTTTATCTGCAGCTTATAAATGTTAAACTGTGGTATTTAAAGTAAAGCGTTGGGTTCTTGTGGGTAAAGTTACTGGACTATGAAAATAGAAACATCTGCGCCTCACACAAACAAATTAACAGGCAATTTGTACCAATGAGATCTGTTTTAGTTTAAATTAGACCGTCACGTAAACACGGAGAGAGAAAAGACATTTTCCACTGCTGCGGGCCGCCGAGCTGTTTGTTTTCTGAGGCATTTTTCTCACGCGGGGACGAAACTTAAAGACGTCGGACGGATAACGACGTGAAGCTCCGCCAGATGCATCCGTGGAGTTGTAGAGAAAAAGAGGATTTAGGTCATTTTTCGGCCCTGATGTGGCTGCAAGATGACGGATGCAGTCGTTTTCACAGCAGATAATAAAGGAAATAAAGAGAAGAAGTTTGTCCTCACTTGCATTTTCTGTCTGTTCTTGTAAATCAAACCGGACCTCAAGAAAAGCACAAAGACTGGTTTGCACGACCGCAATATTTCATGTTTCACTCTGGCATCACTTTTCTGGAGGTTTGGAAATTAAAACGTCAGGATTTTGTAACTGATTTGACCGCAGAATTTCAACTATTTTTCCCCAAATATGACTCTTAAGAAACGCAGAAACCAGGACCGCAATGACTCTGCTGTGTGATGAAACCTTTAATTTATATATTTGACCCTCGATCGATTTCCTTTCTTTGTAAATCTTTTAAACAACGTACGTGAGAAGAGAGACAATACCAGTGAGAGCGTCCAACTATCAGAAGCCATCGGGTGAAGTTGAGCTTCATATTTTAGGGAAATTACATGCTGCAAAGATGATAACGATCATTAATCTGTAATTCAGTGTTCACATCTCCTCCCGGGCCAAAGAAGAACATTTAAATTAGACTTGATTTATATTTGCAGGGTCTTGAACGCATCCTTGTGTTTGTAATATTGGAATTACTGATTGTTTCTTCAGCGTTTTGTTTGTAAGACGTCAGAAAATCGTCCGACCAACCGTCCAAAACCCAAATCGGCTAATCAATTAATGCACTGATTGTTTCCACACCGGGTGAAACTGCAGAGTAAGAAGCTGCTGCAGGGATTCGTTCCCCTCTGCGTCTCATCTCCGAGCAGATAAACGTCGCGTCTTCGATGGGGGAAAATCTAGATTGATAGATGGTCGGCCGCGTCGCGACACGGCAATTTGGCGTGGAATGGCGCACTGTCGCCGAGGTCCAGTGATCAAAGCGGTCGCGAGGGGTCAGCAGGACAGTTCACAGCCGTCACACCCGAGACCTCCGTCACTATCACTGCATGTTCCTCCATCTTCTCCCCCGCCGTGTGAACTCAAACCCCCTGTTCTCTCTGGAAACCATTTGAGTCGTCTAACCGAGCCGTTAGAAGAACTTCAGACACATTTAAACATTTACTTAACGACCAAACGTAACGCAGAGTTCAGCACGACGAACTGATGATGAAAATACTGCATGTTAATGTGCACTTAAAGGGTAATTCCACCAATTTTCCACATTAAAGTGTGTTTATAGGTTTCGAGGAGTTCTGCTTAATGTGTGAAATTAAAAAAAAAAGTAGTGTAAAGTCTTTTGTGGCTCCAGAGGAAGCTGCGTGTAATCTGATAAATTACCCTCCAGTGGTGTCACTCAGTGGCTGAGTTGCATTGTGGGTAACGTAGGCGCCAGGTTTGAAACGAAGAATGTGTGGGATAAAAAAAATTATCATTTGTATTTAAACTTTTTGCACAACTTGTCGACTGCTTCTCTAAATCTGGTACCTACATTACCCACAATGCAACAGAGTGACATCACTGGAGGGCAATTTATCAGCTTACATAAACAAATAAACAATTAAATCCTTTATAAATCATTTACAAAGTGATTGTAAAGGTTTATAAACAACAAGCCGCAACTTCAGTTCACAATTAAATGATTCATAAACTATTGATCCAATCAATCTAATCTAGTGTGCAGAACTTATATATGTTCTAAACATTAGAAAATATATATATTCATATTTATTTTTTTCAAAGGAAAGAACTGACAGTATACGTTTTACTAAATTGTACTGAATAAAGTTATTACCGCGACTGAAATATTCAGTTTTACGGGGTTTGTTAACAGTTAATTAACCTCCGACTTAAGTTTAATGAACCCTAAATGTTTGATTTAATAATGATGTTGTTATGAAGTGTTACCGTCGGGTCACACGGCGTCAGGAGTCTCTGCAGGCGCTGTTCAGTCCGGAGTGTTTTTCCCAGAGAGACCAACCTCACACTCGGTATTTACAACCACAATAAAAACTTTAATGAACTGGATGCTCATCAAGCCACTGCAGCAGGAGCCGAACAGATATTTTCCTCTTTTAAACTATCGATTGTCTCTTTTTTTTCTCCTGTTGTTGTTGTTGTTGTTAGTTCAGCCCCTCCGTCACTGACCCGGCCCGGAGGGGAGGCTGTTCAGTAGCTCCGTCAGATACGAAGCTCTTTCGGGGAGGATCAAAGAAATTCTCGGCCAGCATGGTGCTGTTCGACTGTGAAAACTCAACGCCGTGCCGCTGACTGGAAGGGATTCACTGCGAGATAGAGACGAGGAGCGGATCAGCGGCCTGCAGGAGGAAGAGATGGGGGGGTTGAAAGCAAACAGCCTTCTGCCAGTGTGATATATGTTTAAGCCCACTGGGTGCACAGCAGAGACACCCAGCTTAAGATCTTTAACTCGTCTCAGCAACCGGGATGGTCGATCTCAGCCCGGTGCTTTATTAAAGAAAAACACACGCTGTGCTTAAATGCCCATATGAAGGCAAAGAGCAGAGCATTGTCTCCTCTCTCTGTCTTTAAATATACGTTCCATTTCATGAAGACGTTTGAGACGCTCTGAATCAATAAAAAGATCTTTACTCTCAGTGAATTCCTCACCGGCTCTGAGAGGGTTAAATTATGTAACTGCTGCTGAGCTTTTATTGCTAAAAATGTGCGAGTAATACTTCTGAAGAGTATTTTTAGACGGAGGGAGAACGTGCTTACTGAGTTAACATCAGCATAATACTCAAGTGCAGAGAATGAGAATGAATTTACTGATATTTGATTGGTTTGAGTCATTATTTTACTAAATATGATTATTTTCTGGTGTCCTTCCTCCTCTAGGACAGTAAAGTAAATATATTTTGGGTTGTGGACAAAACAAGACATCTGAAGGGAAACAATGATCAACATTTTATAGACCAGCAACTAATCGATTAATCCAAAAACTAATCGAATAATGGAAGTAATTGTCGGCTGCAGCCCTGGTAGTTTTATAATCACAGAATCTGAATATTCTCAAACTTTAATACTCAACTTTATAAAACGCAGAGAAAAAGTCTCCAGGTCTGAAAACTGAAGCCAGACCCAGCAGGGGGCGACGCCACTGTTCTCAAAAAAGAAGTATGTAAGCTTATGAAAAAGTGACCCGACTTCTTACTTGATTTATGAGCCTTGTGATCAGTTTCCTCGTGAGTTTATGGTCTTAATCTTTAGTTTCAAGTCTTCTTCAACAGAATATGATGTTAGTTTTGCAAATTATGGTTCTGGCCCGGCGATAAAGCACAGAACGATTTGGGGCGTGGCTACCCTGGTGCGTCCTCTGGTTTTCAGCTCCACCCCCGTCGTCCTAATATCGCCACTTCTGGCTCCAAAAATCCAAGATGGCAGCGGCTGTAATGGCGAACTCGAGGCTTCAACCATGAGGTGGCGTCACACTGATATATGAAGGGGAACAAATAATGCTTTTTACGGCGCCAGGAATCATATCGGAAATCATCAAAAATGTGCATGAACATTTTATGGCATCGCGAACAAGAAACAGCTTCTTCAGGAGGAGTGAAAGCTGATTTAAAGCGTGTTTATTTGCAGGACTTTTATCTTTTAGCTCCAGAAATTCACTTCGAAATGAGTAAACTTTCATTATTCTCAAACTTAGGAGCCCTGAAACTGACACAAATTAGACCACAGACCCCGAAACTCATGTGTTAGCGTTCAGCCGGACCCCAAACCTGGAGAACCGCCGCTACCTCTAAGTAAACCATTAAAGTTAAACAGGCATATTATTCAGATGCTTGTGGTGAAGTTCTGCTAAATGTAGAATTAGTGGGTTTGTCGGAGCGTTTATGACTTTGTGCATCTGTCGTCATATTTCATCGGACTTTGTTTTACGGTGTCATAACTGAGAAACTGCCAGATAAAATACAAATTAAAAGCTCAGGAGGGTAAAAAAAGAAAATGTCCGCGGTAGGTTTTCAGATTTATGTGTTTGTACGTACAAAGTGATATTTAATCGGATTGTATCAGCTCTTTACGATGTCGTAAGAGATGATGGTGATGACCACACAACAAAAAAGACTCATTCTTTTGGTCAATATTGGACTAAATGTCCTCCAGAACTTCACTTCACAATAGTTTGATGTCATTTTAATGTCCTGCGGTGGCTCGTTGTGAAACCTGATGGAGAAACTGGAGAGTTTTAAGTGCGATGGTGCGTCTTCATGATAAATACGACATCCATCCGCCGTCATCATCATCATCAGCAGCTCCATCTGGTTTTTCCGTTCAGCGCCGACGTCGCTCGGCTCGATCCGGAGCCGGATTCTCAACTGTGCCGTGAAATCCATCATACCGTCAATGAACATTTATTGCTCCAATTCAGCTTCCCAGACACTGAAGTATGAAAATAGTGGCTCGGAGACAAAGAGGCCCGGTTCCCCTCGACCCTGAGACGGACTCTTTTAAAACACGAGTCAGACGCCAGCTTGAGGTTCTGCGAGGAACAGACGGGGGCCACTTGCTATTTGCCATGCTGTAACAATTAATTAGGAGTCGCTCAAATTACCTGAGCGGGTCCGGAGACGGTCAACCCGAGAAGCTCCCGCAGAGAAGGAAGAGCAACTCAGACCACCCAGATCCCGTCGCAGGAGCGCCGAGATCTGGAAAATAACAGGGAATACAATGTGTAGACCGAGGAAAAGCTTCAGATGATCGGGGAAGGAAATCTAAATTTAAAAAAAGGGGCTTCGAGGTGATTTTCTGAATGATTCGAGGGGTTGTCAGAGCGCTGACGGTGGCCCGATGGAGCAAAAAGGTTTTTAAAAAATATTGAATATATTTGAGACTTTGTACAAACTTCCATTCTTTCCCTGTGGACTCGATCTTCAGGCTTTCAGGTGAACAGCGCCGGAGAGTTATGACGGACATCCTGCGCATTTATTTAACGTAACATTAACAGTAATATATTTCACGAGGATTCTCTGCAGCGACAAACAGGCCGACGTGGTCGAGGACGGACGGGGAGGTGTTGAAGTTGTGCGGTCGGGTTTGTTTTCACTGCCGTTCTGATTCTGCTCGGCAGGGAGTCCGGTTCTGTGCCGCCTGATACCTCCTGTACCGGGCTTTTTTCTTTTTCTTTAACATGGTGAGAAAGAGAAAATGTACGAATGTCTCCTGCAAGAAGTGTGTTTTCGTGCAACCGTTTTTAAACCACCCTCGGTCACGGAGTCCAATTCTTGTCGAGAAAGAGACAACAAAAAGAAAACCGTTATTTAACGTTATATACGTTAAAAGATAACGTGGTTGGAAGTGGATCTACGGAGGTGTTGGCGTTTGAGACGAGGCCGCGGGGAGCTGACAGTGAGTGATGTGCTGCCGGTCATTCAGACACTCTGAGATTGGCGTCTCCAGAGGCTTACAGAGCAGCAGAGACACGCCGGGGTCAGACTAAACAAAGCCCGGTCCGCCCTCCACCCTCTCCGCGGACTACAAAGGGCAGAAAGCTGCTCCTCTCAATCCGCTTTGAGTCCAGAGCGACGCTCCGAGCCCGGCGGCAGGTAAACCACTTAAAGAGTTCAGATTATACGGCAACACGTATAATCTGAGCCGTATATTCGCCCAGTCACTTCAAAGCTTCACTTATCCGTCACATCGGCGCTTGTTTTAAATCAACATCACAGCTCGTTACAGCAAACTGAATAATGTGTCGTTTTAGGACTGTTGGTCGGACTTTTTTCCACATGAGCAACTGTTGAATTAACAGATAGAAATCTGAGAAATTAATTCAGCTGGCGATATTCAACTGATTTTTGTTTGTTTTAATGAATCATCGTGCAGTAAATGTTGATTGCACAGCGTAATGGCAGAGGAATAACGGCACCATCTGTGTTTAGATTTGCTATAATCGTCGCTTACGCTATTGCTAATCGTCAGGCACGGAAAAAAAGGAAAGCCGACTGGCGTTCCAGCACGAATGCTCGAAAAAGTAATACGCCAGATGACGTTGAAAGACTCCAAAAACTGGACCCATCAACTGGAAATGGACGCCATCCAACGCAGGACAGCAAACGTCTGCCCTGAGACGTAGAGACGTTGTGAGGCAGGAAGTTGGTTGTCGAGGAAGTGCGCCGACAGGAAGACGGCGAAACAAGAACGATGGATAAGGTGAGTATCTGAAAATCAACTTGTGCAGGAGCGCTGTGAGGAACGTGATAATTACTGTCCAGTCTGAGAGCGAAGAAATATCCACGTGGAGATAAAAGAGCAGATTTTGACCTATGATTCATCGTGAAACAATGATTATTACACTTCAGTCTCCATCCAGATTTCCTTTAAACCAGGCTCACATTTTTAGATCATCCCGTGCTTCTTGTGGAGATCGGTATCCAGAAGGTCGAGCCTTTTCCTCTCACAATATTTACACAGCTCAGCCTGCGAGCGAGTGTGTGTACATATCCTTAATTTTGAAAGCGTGTGTGTGCGCGGCCACTGACGGTCGAGAGCCGCGGCAGCTAAAACAAACTACAACGTGTGGAATCATCCCGCGTAAGAACCGTGGCACCAGACTCATCCCAGACGGGCCTGGATGTCAAGCTCTGTGAGAATCCAGCCTGCCTGCTCGGGTTCCCGTCAGTGTTCGGCTTTAATAACCGTCGAATTATAACTCATTACAAACACAAAGTCGGCGGCGGCGGCGCGGAGGGGAAGACCTGAGTCTGGACCTCGTCCTATCTCCCGAGTCCAAAAACAGGCTAACACAATAACCACTTAATTGAGGTTGATTGAATAATTTATGTACACAAGCTTTAATTCTGTGAAGCCTGTTTTGTTTGTGGACGCAGGAGGAAGACGTGAGGACGATAAAAAGAAAAAGTGCAGATAAGATTCGACTGTATCAGCGCGCGGTGAAGTCGATTACGATGCTTTTTTCCAGGGAAAAAAGTCAAAAGCGAGGCAGAGTTTCTGTTGCCATGGCTGCAGCAGTGAAACACTTTCGATTCCTGCCGGTGTGTGTGTGTGTGTGTGTGGATTCAAGGCCGAGAGCCGTAACGAGCAGTGGCATTAATGATACTGCAAGATGTGCTCGGCAGCCGCGGCCCGGATTGCTGCAGCTAACTGGGTTTTGTAAAAATGGGGGCAAGTTTTTTCGAGGCACGTGTCTGAAAAAAAAACAAAAAAACGAAGATGCAGGATTCAATCATACGTGAGTGTGTTACCGGAGAGGATGAGCGGTCATTACAGCTCATTACCGCTGCTGGATGGAGAGAGCAGGTCGACCAGAGAGTCATATTTCACTTCTCAGTCACTGTGAAGCCAAGAAGAAGAAGAAGAGGAAGAAGAAGAAGAAGAAGAAGAAGTGAGCTCAGTCGTCTTCCAGCAGGAACAATCAGATTAATCACCAGCTGTTTTCATAATCAATATTTTCTGTAGATGCTTCTTTTCCTCTGCTGTCTTTCTTTTCACACACAACACAGAGACTTCACGGTGCATTCAAGTGCACATCATAAACTCAGAAATCTTGGCTTCTCAGGTTGTCTCAGCCCCGTCACCTGGAAATAATGTCAGCTGTCAACGTTTCCACAAATCAAAGATGCATCCAGGATTTTAAATGTCATCCACTACATATCATATCAACATTCACATTAGTGTGCTATTTTTTGTGTGAAAGTACTGGATATTTCTGACGAGGGACGGCAGAGTTTCAACGATTGTAAGCACGACATTAGTGGATATTTTAGAGGAGATCTCGGGACAGTTTCCAGGTCTGCTTGTTGCTACAAAAACCAGATATGTTTCACGGGAAATCGGGCAACTTCAGCTGTGTTTGTGGGAATAAAACCAGGTGTTTTAAAGGAGACCTCGGGACACTTTCAGCCGTGTTTGCGGCACCCAAATCGAGTAGTTTTTTTGTTCCTAAACCACAACACCGACAACTCAATCGCTAGAATAAATGTTAGCCGTCACTACTAGCAGCTTTTTTCACGATTAGATAATAAAATTCTTCACGTAAACCTTAAACTTCTTAATAATGCACCAGGTTAGACGGTCCCTTGTACAATGTATAGAAATAAATCTCTCAGAATCGTTTTCATATCCAAACAAAACTGGTTCGGTAACTGAAATGTCCGTAATTGAATCAAGATTGGATCGAATCAGAATTTGAATCGCTGCCTTGTGAATCTGGAACATCTCCTGGCTGGACGACAGAAGCAATTGTCCATTTTTTTTTTCCCATCGAATGATCATCTGCGGAATTAATCGATGAAGAATTTCTGACATTTCACTGGATGAAGCAGTGAATTATGTTTTTTTTTTTCTTTCTTTCTTTCAGAAGCCAAATTAAAAAGCGGGAAAAGCACATGAATCATATCTATTACCAGTGATTAGACAGCGCGGAGCGAACAACAGCGGAATGATAATAACAGGAACACTGTCGCAGCCATTGTGTGTCCTCCCGCGACTCCCACTCTGTTTGTGGAAGGCGACGGTATGAGGGTGAGCGGCCTTTGATTCTGGGAATCAGTAAATCAGTCTGCAGGCTACAATGAGACATCTCATTTGAGCTATTTGTGTATTTTGGGTTTATTGGTCCCAAAATGCCCCCTATCCATCTCTGACCAACACAGCATTGTTTTTACTAGGGAATACTCTGTCGAGAAGTTTATAGAAGAGCACTTAAGTTCACAGACGGGTTTACTGCTGGCTCCGTGCGCTTGGTGTGAAATAACAAACATTTCTCTTAAAAACTGTTTCGCTGCTCCCACAGAAAGTGTTGGAGGTTACTGAGGAGATTCGTATCTGCAGCACACATTTCATCAAAGAGGTTTTTTTTTCTTTTTCTTGCTGTCATTCTTGCTTAATTTGATAATTAGGGTGTAAAATGCAGCATGCAACAAAACCACAGACTGAGCTGCTACCTGAGGCGTTTAAAGAAAATTAGGTCGGAAAATTATGTGTGACGGTGAGTTACAGTAAGAGCGAATAAATATATAGATTTTAAAAAGGATGGTGCTTCACTGAGCAGCTGTTTTATTAAAAAAAAAAGAAATGAGCTCAGAAGATTTTTCCTTTACTGGGTTTTTAAACTTCAGAGTGAAGTGATGATGTTTTCTGAACTTACCAGACTCATTTTATCCACATTACTGATGTTATTGATAAAAAACCTCATTGTGTTAATATTTTGGAGTAAAACCGAGCCCTAGAACTCTGATGAATGATAATCCACTTGCAATATTTCGATATTTTGCCAGACATATCTGAGACAATTTGAGGATCTCAACCCTGACAAACTTTACAGCAGCATTTCAATGGAAATTTCGACTTTAAAATCAAAAATACATGTTTTTATTAACACATGTAGATTGATTTTCTGGACCTTCATCGTCACAGTTTGCTTAGGCTGAGGAGAACATTGCTGTTTGGGTTAAAACACACGTTACTTCTGTGACTTCATTTACAAGCGTGCCTGCATTAGTTAAGTAACGTAACTATGTTTTCTAGTTTCAGACTGGTCATGAACAGCCGTCTGCAAAATAAAAGTCCTGTACATGTTTGACCCAACCGTCCATCTGGGTTTTTGGAAATTTGGACTTTTCCTCACTTCCTCCTTTGCAAGCGCTACCTAGAAAAAAATGTAAAAATGAGCCGAAACAAGCTGCTTTCACAGTCAGCATATAATTTGTTGAACTGTCCCTTTAAAAAAGACATAGTATGCTCATTCTGAAGTGTTTTATTTTATTTTTGGGGTACTACTTGAATAGGTTTACATGCTTCAATGCTCAAAAAACACATCAGCTTTCTTGTACTATCGGTCAGAGATGCACTGTTTCAGCTCCTGTCTCTTTAAGGCCCCTCCCCTCATCCTCTGATTGGTCCGTTTGCACACGCCTGACCCAGAACCACAAACAAAATCAGAGCAGCTCTGCTTGATTGGTTCTTACGTGCCGAACTAGCCGCTGTAAACGTAAATGTGTGACACGGTGATGAAGTGTGATGTCACAAAGTCAGAGAGTTAAAGGCGGAGCTACTGACGAGGCGTTCGAGGAGCGGTGTTTTCTGTGGGAGAGAGGAGCTTCTGTTGGTGCACAAGAACAAATATAAAACACTGAAGGGAAGGAATAAAAGCTCAACAGGTCTCCTTTAAGTTTACAGCTCCTACCAACGTGCACTGCTGCTTCCATGACGACGATGACGGGAAAGACACATCAATCACACGACTAATTGTTGGATAAACACAAGCAGCTACAAAGAGAAAACTGCTCATACGCCCACGAACGTCTGACTGTATAATGACATAAAAACAAAATTACAATTTAGTGTGATTATTGGGCCGCATTTTAAAGCCAGCCATCGTAAAGTTGTGGTCGTATTAAAAACAAGACACTGTGGCAGACAGCCAGACAGATTAAAACAGCTGAGCGCCATTTGATCCACAAACAAAACCAAACATCACTCATCAGAATCGTTTGAGATGTTGTATTTAGTGGCATTAATTATATAATTATCAGCAGATCTCCGTGTGGACTCTGTGTTTACATTATTGATGCTCCCACACAGCCAAATTTTTGTGAATGTATATGAGTCAAACCTTCGTGTAAAAGCATAATTCGGATGAAAGAGGCACTTTTAAGATTTACTGTATTTTCGTTTTTGGGTCAAACTCATTTTCAATGGGAGTGCTACGGGCACTTTAGCGATAGCTATTCACGTTAGCAGTAGCTTGTTCCGTTTGCCGCCGTCCTGCCAGTGGAGAAGTGTCGATCTCAGAATGTGACGTAACCTGGAGGACAGTTAAGCTGGAACTACTGTCTTCCAGCAACAACTATCCACGCAAGATCTTACATGACTTTTCCAGCTTTCGATTTTAGTATTGTTTCTTATATGAGGCTCCTTTTTCAACTTAAAGCTCAATATTGTCTTTCACTAACGACAAAACAACGAATTATCCTGCATTTATATGGAACTGAGCTTTAGGAGCGTTCCACTTTAACTGTCCTCCAGGTTACGTCACATTCTGAGATCGACACTTCTCCACTGGCAGGACGGCGGCGAGCGGAACAAGCTGCTGCTAACGTGAGTTGTTCAAAAACTTTCTTTTTAGTAACTCTGTGTACACAAACAATGTTCTCAGTGCTGGTGTTCATGTGTAGAGACCCTGGTGATACTACGAGCAAAGTTTCATGTTGTGTCGAGCCTTCTTACTGTTTTAAAAATAGAGATTTTGATGCTATTGCTAAAGTGCCCGTAGCACTCCCACTGAAAATGAGTTTGACCTGAAAACAAAAATACAGTAAATCTTAAAAGTGGCTCTTACACGAAGGTTTGACTCGGGTACGTTCACAAAAAAAAGCCTAGGTTGCATTTTGGCGAGAGTTTCGCATTAAGTTGCTGTTTCCAAAACCTAAGAGAGGAATATAAAACTGAACCTGAAGAAACATAAAGTTGTCTGTTGTTTTGCAGAGAGGAATAACTGTTAGCCGTCACTACTTTCTTATTCTGTCATCATTAGATAATAATTAATGAGTTCTGTTTCTGACGATTGTCGTCAGAAACACAACAAGACTCAGATGAAACATTTGATTCATTGTCAGAGAGAAAACCCTTCACATTGTTTCACTGCAGGTCAAATTACTCGGCTGCTGTTTCTCGAGGTGTCTCAGTTTGATTTAGTCTAATCCGAATAATCGCTGAAGGTAAAGCTGCGCTCCAAGAAAAGCACTCAGCTGGTGCCAGCGCACAATCAAGCTATTTATCATTCCTCGGTAAACATGTCTCTGCATTACAAGCATTTCTAACCAACACCCTTATTTTCTGGATGCTTTACACCCTCTGCCACTTAACTGGGACAATTAGCATATCAGCACATACTTTGGTTTAATGTGTATTGTCAGCAAAAATTCATCTGTGCGAGGGGCAGTGATTTAATTTGAGGTGTGCGATCCTGGAAGTCAGAGAGATGAATCGGCTCAGGAGACGATCAGGAATCAGAAACACATTGTGGAGTAAATACACAGAGTTCCTCATGATTGTGTTTGATGTTAAAACATATTTAAGACAAGTTTTTGCTGCTCCAAGTTCCTCTTCTGGGGAGGAAATGATGCGTGCTGCTCCTCGTCTTCATTTTTTAGTAAGTCAATGAGCAAAAAAAGAGAGAAAGCACAGATTCCTCCTCTCAGCATCCAAAAAGAAATGCTTCACCTACTTTATGTTCAGCCGCTCATGCTGCTTTGTTTCAAGCTGCTTGGCTGACTGCAGGTCTGGCCTGCTGATTGCAGTGATAGACACGGAGGAATCTGGCGCTGGCTGCCAGAAACCACAGAAGAAAAAGGAGAGGACCCCGAGTCTGCCGTCGGTCTGCGCCGGTAGGGAGAGGTAAACACAAGTAGTCCCTCCTCGGTATGCGGGGCTTATGTTGGCCCGGAGAGGAGCTGCGACTCAGAGGAGGTGCCAGTCTGTGGTCTGCTCGGCAGAAAACACAATTATTTTTAATGAACGCAGGAAAACAAACAGCTGGCATTAAGCGTGCAGCCCATGAGCATTACTGTTACGCAATCAAATCCATGCAAGCGCAGACAGGCAGCAGAGTTCAGTCCTGTTAAATTTAGACATGCGTTCACTGTAAGTGTACTGTAAAGACGTGCAGCGTATCTGCCACGCAACGTTTCGCTCGCATGTAGTGGATATTTTTAGGATTATAGCAACGTTATTAAAAGATGCTGTGATTAGAGATTTAGAGCGATGCATTTCAACAAACAGAAATGGAACCTTTTTGTGTTTTAAACAACATTTGTGTCCGTTTAAGTGCAGATTTCTACGAGTTACGAGGAGAACTTGAATGCACCGTGAAGTATCTGTGCTGTCTGACGTTGAAGAGCATCTCAGCGTACAAACATTTATCCGTCAGGGTGGCAAACATGAAGAAATGTGCTACGAAAATGTACGGAAAATCAGACACCCTTTCTAAATCATCAGTACGATTAATTTACGTCCTCACATAGTCGTCTAAATCTGAAAAGTCATCTTTTGTCCCTCAGTTTTGGCCCTTCTGTCCACATTAAGCAGATGTTTTATGCACCAGAGCTTTCTGAAAATGAGGAATAAGGAAAACTGAGCTGGAGTCTGTAAGTAAAGAAACAACTAATGACAGTGTGTCTTGTTGTGGCTGTACGACCTGATATGAAACCATAAAAGTATGTAAATGAGAACAACTACACTGTGTTCGACTGTACTAAAGCACGATATAGACGGTGAAGAAAGAACGAGACTGTCAGTTTTGTTATTCACCACCCTCGAGCGAACAAAGACGAAGAGATTTAACCGCCTGAACGATCCAGTTTTAGCTCCTTGTTATTTCTGCTCGTTCTCTAACAGTTAAAAAGTGAAAATCATACATTATCTTTAATTCCACCGTGATCCAAAGTGTCCAGTATAAATAGCCTCAAGCCTACCAGTGATTGCAGGTGAGTAGCTAAGACAATATTGTGTGCTCGTAAAAAAAAAAAAAAGAGGCCATTCATTTGTCAGGTACGAAATACTGGAAATGTCGGAGAGTCTCTGCCTGGAACGACGCTGGAAAAAACCTCAGAGACGGAGATCTGATCTGAGAGGTTTGAGGTTTGTCTGTTTTCCAAGTGACTAAAGACGCTGAGACGTGAATACAGGTGTAAACGACAGCTGGATATTTAGTGAAACATCAACTTCTTTGTTTTGTATGTTGGGAGAATGTAAAGAAGTCGTGTTTAAGTGGTTTCACCCTGTTGTCGTTTCCTAAGTGCGCACATAGATCATATCTAAATTACACCGCCTGAAGACAACTCCCTGTTTTATAGGAAACCGCTCATCTGAATAATGGCTCCGTACAGTTTGATGAATTCTCCTCGCCGAGGTTGAATTACCTCCAAATGTTTCGCCAGTTTGATTCACTCGAGAAATACAGCTGTGCTAATGTTGACATGAAAACCGCTTCATGTAACTAACGTGTGTTTGCCTGAAGACGAATGTTAGACACCAGAAACATTATCAACTGGTAACCATCCAAGTTTCAACACACAGGCTGAGAGTATTAATCGCTTTCTCCTCCTTGTTTTCTTTTGTAGTGGTGCTACAGAGTTGAAGAACTCAGACAAAATGTCGATAACAGGAGAACTTATTGCAATGATGGAGGAGAAATTAGTGTATTTGTCGTGTTCAGGATGTCGTTATAAGTTTTATAGTCAAGAAAGTCTTCCTGCCGAAAGCCGGTTCCTGTTTAATCCATCGGACTTTGTTTCGGAAAAACTGGTAGTGAACGGAGAGATGTTTCCAATTGTGCCCTGAACTACACATGATGTTTGCTAATTTAAAAGATCAAGCAAGAGCAGGTTTGTGAACAGTTTTTGGATCCAGCCACTGGTATCAACCAAAAGCCCAGTTTTTTCCTCCAACCAGCTGATTGATTATGCAAAGTTGTCGATGCCTCATTTAAAGTTTCATCATCCGTGAAGGGTTCAACTTCCAGGCTTATTAAAACACGCCACATTTTTCAGCTTTTAGACGTGTTTCATGTTTGACCCGGAGATTCCTCCAATTAGACGTTCTGCCAGTTTTGCGTTGGACAGCTCAAATATTCTGTGAGTTAAATGTACCGAACTTTAGCTCCGTTAACCTGGTTTGAACAGTTATCTCTCCGTCTCGATGACCACAGTCTTCCCACCGAGCCTTCAGATGTGCTCTTAGAGACCAACAATAACAAAATATTACATAATCTGTACAAAACAGATTGTACCTTGTTGCCTGTGTGTGAACTTATGCACTTTACACCCTGACAGTTGTGGTTTGGAAGCAGGAATGTGGGCCATCAGTGTTCTGACATTACAGGAAATAACTGCATTTTCTTTCACTCTGTGATGCCGAAAAAGAAAATTAAATTCAAGCGCTGAAATTGGTGCCTCCAGTTTCCCCTCTCTGTAAAAAAAAAAATGGGCTCAAATTAAATCTGCATGCATAATGGAGCAGAAGGCCCTCCACCAAAAAACCGGAGAGCTGATTAGCGCAGCAGAGTGAACAAAAACAACACACACACGGCACATAAAAAAAAACTATTCAGGGTCAAGAAATCCCTCCACCAATATCTCTAATAGTAATCTATTAAAAATCACACAAAAAAAGCACGTTGAAAAATCAGTTTCCAAGCAGAGCCATTATTTTGTTACCTCTGGCAGACAGCGAGGCACCTGGGAAATCTGAGCCGACGTTAAGGGGCGAGCAGCAGTCCAGCAGAAAAACTAGATCACTTTCTTAAGCTAATTAGCTCTGTATATTACCAATCAAAAAGAGCCTCGCTCCGAAACACAGCGGCCGGCCAAGAAATATATTTGTCTTCCATTTGTGAGAGACTGGCAGTGGAAAGACTCCAGCTCCGAATATTATTCACCCACGACATTCCAGGAGGATAAAACGCTGCGCTGAATTGGATCTGAGCGTCTGATTTTTGTCACCGCTGCTTTTTCCAAAAAAGCAAACGGGACGAGAGCTTCGATGAAACTCGATCTCGTCGGTCACACGTAACATCGCCGCTCGTTTGGCGTCATTTCAAGAAGTTAAATCGTTGTCAGTCTGTCAACTCGCATTATATTTTAAATCAAACTTAGATTTGCTCTGCTCGGGTCGCTGACAAAGTGAGTCTAAGCAATGTTTTTATCTTTGTTTGCCATCATGGTGGCGTTGAAGAGGAAGCCTGTAATTTATGCACAGAGACGTGTTTACGTTCTGAGACGTTCGCCATCACATCTTCTCTAACAGAGAAACTTGTAGCAGAGTATTTAAGTGCTGATACCACGTAGTACTTCTTCCACCTCTGTTTCCTGGATACTAACAGGCCTGTAAGTCAGTCAGAGCTGCAGCTGTGATGTTAAGAAAACTGTACATTGAACGTGTGAATGTGAATGTATATGAGTCAAACCTTCGTGTAAAAGCATAATTACGACGAAAGAGACACTTTTAAGATTTACCGTATTTTAAGTTTTCAGGTCAAACTCATTTTCAATGGGAGTGCTACGGGCACTTTAGCGATAGCATCAAAATCTCTATATTTTAAACACTAAGAAGTCTCGACACAACATGAAACTTTGCCCGTAGTATCACCAGGGTCTCTACACATGTACACAAGCATTGAGAACATTGTTTGTGTACACAGAGTTACTAAAAAGAAGGTTTTTGAACAACTCACGTTAGCAGCAGCTTGTTCCGCTCGCCGCCGTCCTGCCAGTGGAGAAGTGTCGATCTCAGAATGTGACGTAGCCTGGAGGACAGTTAAGGTGGAACGCTCCTAAAGCTTAGTCACATATAAATGCAGGATAATTTGTTGTTTTGTCGTTAGCAAAAAACAATATTGACCTTGAAGTTGAAAAAGGAGCCTCATATAAGAAACAATACTAAAGTCAAAAAGCCGGAAAAGTCGTGTGAGATCTGGCGTGGATACTAAAAGCAACTGTTCACTTGAGTTGTTCAAAAACTTTCTTAGGCCTCTTTCGTCGTAACTGTGATTTTACACAAAGGTTTGACTCGGGTACATTCACAAAAAAAGCCTTGGTTGCATTTTGGCGAGAGTTTCACTTTAAATTTAAGGTCACACCATGTAAAGGCTGATGTTGGTATCTGACAGCTGAGGAGTTCGAGGTTGTGCAGCTCTTCATGCAGAGCAGGATGTTCTCAGTCGATGCAGATCTTCCACCAGCAGAGGGCGTAAACACATCAGAGATCCGTCTGAGCTGTCAGCTGCTTCAAGCTCAGTCCAACTTCTGAACATCTTCATTCAGACGACTGTTGCTCTATATTCCTTATATTCCTATTTCATTTGAGACAAAGCTCGCAGTAAAACAGCCACGAGAAAGGCGTTCATACTCTGACAGACAGACAGACCTAAAACTAAATTATCTCCCTCTGAATATCCAAATTTAGCCATTTGCAGAATAAATGTGTGGGTTTTATTACCAGTTTTAATAAAAACACACAGAATGCTCCAGTAGATCTCATTTATCTGTTATGCACCTGGTTTTATTTGTGTTTTGTCGCGTTTGTTTGCAGTTTGTTGTCATTTTCAGAACTATTTCTCTGTTTTATTTGTATTGCTTCTTATCTCTAATCATTTTTACGTACCCACTGTGTTATGTACGTTGTTTCTGTTCGTTGTCACATGTTTGCATCTATTCTGTGTTTTGTGTTTGTGCTCAATTATTTTTTTCAAGATTTAAAATAAAGGCTGAATGAAGTAAATTAATCACCATCGGTCGCACAGTACACAATGAAATATTATCATATTTTTATGATTTCATATATTAATACAGGTGTTTCCCAATGTGAAACATAATTGTTATTCTGGACAACATACCGCCAATCAATCTTCATCTTTAACTGGATGTTATAATCCATCTTTAAGCTCTGACATCCTCACGAAACAAGCACAACATTAAACTTCTGTTCATACGTTCTGATTGTTCTGCCTGAAAATGTTCCTCATCTTTAACAATAATGCCACTGATGCTTCCTGTTCACTTTCAACTTCATAAACAAATCATGAAGTTAACACAAAATCTGGAAATAAGCAATTAGTAATTGAGGACAGATAACAGATGTTAGTTTTTATTTATCGTAATTTATCGTATTTCTATTTTCTGCTACTTTATATTGTCAGTTCAATATAGTCTTGAGGCATATATTATACTTTTTATTCCACTACATGTATTCATAGTTTACTTGACACCACTAATAACAACAGAGAGGAAGAAGAAGCTGCATCAGAGCCAATATATTACATTTTTACATCAGTTTTTTGGGAATCAGACAAAAAAAACAATGAATCTGAAATGTATAAAGTGCAGAAAAACAACTGTCAGCTCTTCCATGTTAGTCAAGATATTAACAGGACTGCTTGTCCTAAACTTCTGTTCTGTAAATGTTCAACTACATCTTTAATTGCTGTGATTGACTGAACTTTGAAACCGACAGTAAAAGAAGAGGAATAAAACACAACAGCCGACCGAACTCCATCACTGCAGCAGCAGCGGAGTGACCTCACAGGAAACTACGACCATCTTCTTCCCTCAGGAAACATCTGGGCCGACGCTTCGGTCCCACGACCGATCGGCAGAGAGAGAAACAAAAAAGAAACGGGGAAGTGGTGGAGGGCGCGTCACGGGGTGGAGGTGGAGGTTCCTGTCCTGGTTTCACTTTGAACTCTGTGGTCGAGGAGTAATCAGGAGGATTATAGGGGCGGCGAGGAAGTGACCCCGTAATTCATTGTTTCCACTGACGACTCCTCTGAGGCAGAAAGACGTCGAATATACTGTTTTATTAGAAATCATCCAACGGTGACGTAGTTTGACCGAAGACATCGTCACAGTTTCAGATTCATTGTGAGGATTTGCTACTTTTTTTCATGTAGAATGATTGTATAGTGAATATCTTGGGATTTGGGACTGCTGGTGTGTTGGAAAATGATGTTTCTGACATTTAATAGACCAGGTAAGACAACAAAAATAGGATATTATTTAGAAATTTAGGCTCTAAATTAGATTAGTTGGAGGATCGTCTGCTGGAGGAAGAAGTCACATCCCTACTGACTCTGATGCACTTCATGGTCAACAGGTTAATGACTGATAGGTAGAAGAAGTTATGGAAATTGATCTTCACAGTCAAATTAAGTCCAATTAAAGTTCTTGTTTTTGCTAAACCCACCAGACTCCATATAAAAAAACAGGAATTTAAGCCACACTTCACTCAAACTCGTCTTGTTAAACCTGCCCATGGTTACATGAATCAGCACATCTGGTTAAGTCAGAATAAACTCTTAATTTACAGCGATATGTGAGAAAATTCTTTAACCTGGAAACAGTTCAGTACTCTGTTTAATTAACTTGTTTTACTCTTTGACTCAGACGTCATGATGGAAGGCTACATGGGGTAATTAGCTTAAAGCTCCTGTACAGACTTTTCATTTAGTGTTGATTTTGGCGCCCCGGTGGACCAAAGCGGTGGTGTTTTGCCGGAATGAAGACTGCATTTCCCATGAGCCCTAGCGCCCACTGTCGCGAAGACGTTTGCGTGTAGATTTGTTTTGGAAACGCCTGAAAGAAGACGGGACTTGCTTTGAAAACTTTTCTTTTTCTTCATGTTGCTATTGTCACTGTGTGTAATGCTGCTGGGCTGCAGCACACACAGCTGAACTGGATGCTGATCCAAGACGTTTGTTGTTGTTTTTACGAGTGTAGCATCTAGAGCTAATCTAGTGCTAACAGAGCCGTTCTACTATTGCTAACGTTAGCTAGCTTTGTTGTAACAACATACATTCATGTATTGCTGTAAACTACGTCCCACATTACATTTCATGAATGAAATAAAGTTTACATACCTGTCTAGGAGGAATCGGGCAAATTCTGGATCCGACTTGAATCCCTTCAAGCGCCGCAACTCTCTCCATCTCTCGGAGGAACCGCCATGTTTATCCGTGTCTTAACTCTAGATCGATCGGATTCCCTCTCGGCCTTTCGTTGGTCTTCGGTTCGAATTCTTTTTTCTCTTCTTTGTCTCATTATCAGCCATGACAACAGTTTTAGCTCGGTTAGCACTGGCTAGCATAGCAACAAAACAGCTATGCCGTATCTTCCCACTATGGTCCTGAGTGTCGTCACTTCCGGTCTGACTGCCGTAAATCGTTACGTCAGTCCGACCCGACCAACGTCTTTCAGAAGCAGAAACCAGAAACCTTTGCATATCCAGTTAAAAACTCCGTACAGGGGCTTTAATAAAATCTTAAAAGTTTATCAAGTAGTCAGAAAACATGTTCACCTTCAGAGCTCTTAGATGAACAGAAACTAACAAATAAATCATTACAAATGATTAAAACGCTGGCTGTGTACCTTAAATTAGGGAGCGTGGTCAAGCTAACAGCTAGCCTAGCATTAGCTGTTAGACTAAAAAAAAAAATTTTCTTCACACTACTCTTATTGCTAATAAGCTTTAATTATAAATATGTAGGAACTCTTTCGTATGATTTAACAAAACCGCGTCAGTTTGTTTAGTTTGCAAAGCATTCGAGGTAAAACAGCTGGCGGATGACAACGAAACTTCAAAGTTACAGAGTTTATCATGCTGCAGTTTAAAGGTGTTTTTATTAATTTGTATTAGAAAGAGAACACAGAAACAGCTCCTTCCAAAATTATCATACAGTTGAATCATGATGGATCTACTGGAACTGTTCAGTCCCTCCAGGATTTTGCAAGCTTTGTTTTTGTTAATTGGGCCTAAAATGCCAAATTTCATCACATGTTGCTTCATTTTCAGGCATTTGTTGTGAAATGAAATTGCAGGAGCACGTACGAATTTCAAAAGAACAGTTGCAACAGTCGTCAGCTATAATTTTTTATTAGAAAATGGTTCATGTGGTGATTCATCTTCACAAACTGGAACGAGCGAGTACATTTGTTTTAATTTAACTTCCTGAAGGGAACTGACTAACAAACTGGCACGTAAGAAAATAAGACAGTTGTTTGTTCCAAATTTCAGATAATACTTTATTCATCTCAATAACACAGCAGTATTACACAGTAATAGGCTTTTTTTCATGACCAGATAAAACCACATTCATCTGTGTGGACTGCAGCACAGCACGGTATGAGTTCAGATCCCGTTACCTTTGATCATACGCACCCACAATAAATCAGCACAGAGTGTCATTACACTACCGTTGCATAAGTAATAACATCATGGGAAAAAAAATCACGAGTTGCCATCAGGCAACATTCGTTTAACAGAACAGATTTGTCATTTCACGTCGTTATAACGACTTAAGATAAAAGATTCCAGTGTGACTGAACACAGAATAAATCAATTTATAAACACATATATAAAGTGATGAAATCCTTTTCCCCAAAGTAGCGACACAGTACATGAGAATCATGTTTAAACTCTAAACAAGTCTTTAAATAATATTCTACAAACGCCCCTGAACCCTGGAGGAAGGTGGAGTGAACAACGATTGCACAGAAAACACAACACAGTATTCAGTTAGTACAGCACAGTGGAACAGAATTGATCCAACACCAGCCGATTATTGAGGATGGCTGGTCATGCACGTCATGCCTGAGTAAACAGCATGCTACAGCGGCGAGTAGCAGACAGGAAAAAAAGTCTAATTTAATCATCAAAACTAAAAACGAGTAAACTAAAGCCGAGCCCTTGTGAGTGAGCCGCCGTTCCGTCAGTGGCGTTTCATTTCTTCTGACAGTAGCTGCCGTAGTTGCTGCAGGCCTTCTGCATGTCTGTCAGGAACCCCGGGACGCCACTCTGCACGGGGAGCAAACACACAAAGAGCGTCCATCAGCAAAGCGTCACGAAACACATGAGCCCCTGGAAGACCCAACCCGGGAGGGGCAGCGAGCAGAGGAGCCGCTGACATCATCGCCGCAACACATCTGCTAACGATAATGATGGAGAAGCATGAAACAGGCGAGGAGACGCAGCCGAGGCCCGAGAGTGAACCCTTTAAACGCTCGCTTTAAAAGGCCTCATCACAGATCCGTTTAAGTAGGTTAACGACGAACATGTGCACGTTTAGAGGACGGTTTCTTCTCCACTTTCACTTGTGAATGAAAGTTAAGTTCATATAAATCTTACTGGCGCTTTGTTGAATGCACAGTGTCAATTAAGAGGCTTTTTTTTGTCCTCTAAGCTTCAGTAACAACTGTTTTCACTCCACTGCAAGAATAAATGTTGGTAATGTACATTTCTGCCACCACAGATATGTTGCAACTTTAGATTTCTCTAAGTTAAATTTTAAATGTGTTTATGGGCTTATGGCTTAAAAATTAACTGGTATTTTTGGCACAAACAAGGCGGGAAAATGTTCTGACATCTCATCAGAAAACATCCAGTTTTGTCGCCACAGATCCGGCTGACAACGTCGTCACGTCTCATCAAAAGCATATTTTTTTGTCACCAATACGGCTGGAAATTTTCCTGACATTTGGTTGAAAATATCCGGTTTCGTCGCCACAAACGAGGCTGGAAATCTCCTAAAATCTCATCAAACAGGAAAACATGTTAATGACAAGAACAGGACGGCACCAAAATGGATCTGAGCTGAGATTTGTGCACCCTTTTTGTTGAAGAAAAAAGAACAAGGAAGAAGAAATGGAACTGTTTTCATAAGGCTGTGGATACAGTATAACACTCACATATGTCCTGTATCAATACACAACCACGTCCTCAATGTTTTTCACCCTGCGCTGTTTTTTTCCTTGTGCAGCTGAGGAAAGTGTAATCCCTGCAGGCAGCCGTTCAAATCCCATAAATCTCCCTTCTTTGTTGGGAAATGTCTCCAGATGAAGCTGCTTTACACAAACTAAACTCAGTTCTCTCCACTGTAAATCCAGCACAAGCTAAAAGGGAGATTTGCTGCCAACTATATTATTAATTTACTTCCAAATCATGAGAATAAAATCTGCTTAAATCAGCTTCTTTTACGTTTAAATAAAACCTTGATTCAATGCTGACATGTGACCCAAGTGTAAGTGTTAAGTGAGGCTGCTGCCTCTTAATCTACTTAACTGATTACTATTCAGGTTTTAAAATATTTCATGCTCTTATTGTTTGCATGCACTCACCTTAGCTGCCCAGTTCACCAGCCAGGTAGGAATCATGCCACCAGGGTTGTCAAAGTAATTCAGGAACACTGAAACAAAGAAACCAAAGAAATCTTTAAGAGAAACAGTCTGGAATGTTTTTTCTGTTTTTTTACAGGTTTTCAGAGCTTCGAGATGACTTTTGAAAACTGTGTCAAGTGTCCAATACAGCCGACCAGAACCAGAACAAACGTCTGGACGATGATGACAATATAACAACATTGTGTTGATGTTTCTCTCACACTTAAATGGTAACAAACGTGACAAACTGCATTTTCTAGTCATTGATATATCTACCTGAAGTTTGATGAAAGTCACACCAAACTCCATTCATAAAAACATCAGTTTAAGTCTATTTGTTTTCCTTTGGCAGTGGATACTAAATCAAAATAATCTCTGTTTATTTATAATGAATAACAACCCCTGGCTTGATGTGTGGGATGTACAGGATGCTGAGTTGAAGAGTGAATCTTTCAGATTTCATAAATGTTTTCAACCAGGTTTAAAGAGGTATATAAGAGAGGCTAAATTAAATCGCCTGATTTGTAAATGGAGTTTGGTGTGAGCTGGTTTCTGAGCCAAACAGCTCTCCAGATGTTTCCCAGTGTTAGTGTGCATTCACATACTTTTTGTAAATGTTTATGCTGGACTGTCACTCAGATTGGATAGAGCATCATCACGAGCTACCTCTGGTTCCACAGCCTCCGTCGCTCTCCAAGGCGACGCTCTGCTTGTAGTCTTTGACCCGCAGCACTCCGCTCTTCTCTGCACACGACGTCTCCGGAGAACTTCTGGCCAGGATCACCCAGATCTTCCTGCCGTCCACGTCCAGGTCTTTCCGCTCCCTCACGTACACGTACTGAGAGTTAGAGCTGTCAGGGAAAAAGAAATACGCTCTCCGATTCACCCTGAAGGGAGATAAACTTTGAGTGTTCACGTGTTTGACTTGCTGTATTAGAAGGATACGTCTCTGTTTGACAGAGGGAACGGGTATTTCACTTCCCAGTAGATTGCATGCTGTCCGTCAAAGTCCTTCTCATAGAGCTCTGAGTAAAACAAATAACTTAAAACATTAAAAAGAAAAAAACATCAGCTGCAGGTGGACGAACACGTGACACACAATACATTTAAAATGGTGGACAACACGTGTGATATTGGTAAATGTCTTTTCCTGGATGTAAAAGCTGAATTACAGTAAAGTGATGTAATTTTCTTTACTTGTTCTCATACATGAGATAATAATAATTGATCAAAACTTTTGTATGAGTACAAAACAATATTGTGGCCATATTTCTATCAATGTTTGGTTGAAAACATATTGTGATATTTAATTTTGGCTTCCAAGCACTGATGAAGAATGGAAAAACATGCGATATAGCCTCAAAATATCACAAATGTGTTTAACGTTGTATCACCCAGTCCTTGTTTCTATGGTGGAAATATGGTGAGGACATTGGAATTGTCTTTAATAAAGACAATTAATGAAGTTTGACCAAAGAAATAGAACAAAAAAAGGTCTAAAATGTATTTTTAAAGGTTTTCCGAGCTCAAGATGACATTTTTGCAAACTACATCAATTGTCCAACCAATATTCTAAAACCAGTATAAGTGAGCGAATATTGTTTTAATAAAGTTTCTCTTGATCAAGAGAAACTTTATTGAAACTCCACTTAAACACAATATTATCACACTGTTATTCTAAGGCCTTATCACCCAGACCTAGTTTATATGGTAAGGAAATGGAAACGGTCTTTACTAATACTACCTGTAACCAGTTTATTAGAACAGAAATTGAACTAAAGGCCCCCAAAATACTAATGTTGCTCGTTTTAAATTACCTGTGCGACAGATTGAAGAAAACATTTAAAACACAACTTAAACACTGACCATTAATGTACGTTACCACCACAGACAATAAGACTCAACCAAAAACACACACACTACTTAAACTATCAGTAAAAACACACACGCTACATCTAAAATCTTTGTGATTCTGAAGCTGGATCTTTGTTTTTTTCTACAATATAATATGTGACTACAGACTAGAGAAACAACATGTTACCTGCAGCTTACTGTAGAGGTGCATGAAGGTAAGATAAGGGTGACATTTAAAAAGAATAGGTTAATGTGAATATGAAGATGTATTCTGGATCAGGAGAGATGAGAGAACAATGTGTGAACCTTTCCTTTACTTTTTCTTTTGTTTTTACCTTTTGCATATGAATCCCAGTGTTTGCGATACTTCAGGTCCATGTAGACATCTGCACACAGCTCTGGAGTGCAGGTGTCCAGCACACCGAAGACTTTGTACTCATAAAGTCCTGTTTCCTGAAGAAGAAAAAAACCGCAGCACATGAATTTTCCCTCTTTCAAATGCAGACTTCATGCCACACCCACAGTATGTAACTAATCCCAGACAGCACAACTGTGATTAGATCCAGTCTGCCTTCAGCCAGAATGAGGAAGTGAGTTGGATTTAACTCAAGAGTGCAGAAAAATGTGTGGAGACTCTTATCTCACCCTGAAATGTAAATAAACGAGGCACACTGCATTTAGAATAACTGACTTTGTGGCTGATTGTATGCCTACCTGAGAGCAAAGTAAAGCCACACCAAACTCCATTCACAAAACACACATTTAAGGATGCCCTGTTTCCCCTGTAGCAGGGAACAACACACCTGAATAACTCTGAATAACTGAGATTATTCACGCATTCGCTTTGTTTACCTCTTGCATACTTTAAGTTTTGGAATACAATTTAATTGTGTGTACTTTGACTTGCTTATTTTATATTTCTCTCAGTCAAAATGAATTAAAAAGTACTTCATTAATGTGTGAGATGAACGCCGAATTCAAGAGTGGATCATTCTGATTTAATTAGTATACTGATATAGGTTCGATGAGGTTGACAGCTTGGCCCAAAGTGTAAGCAAATTTAAAATGACAGATTTGTAAATGGAGTTTGGCTGCAGGTTTCTGTCCCAACAGCTCTCGCTTGATTTCCGGGTATTTCCCATGTCAGCCGCTAGGACAACACAGCTGATGTGTCTACTAATGTTTATAATACGTTAACTACATTAAATATAATAATCTCACATCAGTTTTTATAGAGATAATCGATGATCGTAACGACGCTACAAGCGCTGGAGCGGAACCTCAATCGGATTCTGACTGATTGAGGAAGAACCGTCCTTCCGGTGGTAAAAGCAGCACTTTGATTTATTTTTCCCACCTTGTCTAAGAGCCGGTAGATTTTCACTCCCATCGTCTCGGTGAAGAGCTCCCATCCTCCCTCCAGCTGCGGCTCGTCCAGCTCCCTCCACGCCTCCTGGAACTCCTCATCTGTGAACTGCAGCGACATGACGGCTCCTCTGCTGCAGCTCGCGCCGAGGCGACACACACGGCTTCCGGCCTCACCTTTCACAATAAAAGGGTTAATGATGGAGGTGTGCGCATGATGTCCAACAAGGGAAGTAGTATTATTAGTAGTGTTATATTTAGCCAGGTAGTTTAGGTTGCAGTACAGTTTGGAGTATGATTACCTTTACATGAGTATAACTTCAGCTCCATTACATTCATGTAGTTATAACTACTTATTTTTGAGATTTTTAATGTTTATAGAGAGGAAAACACATGATTCTATTAAAAACAAAATCCATTGTTACAAATAAAACTACCTCAAAATTAATAGAAGTTGTTCAAACAGGCTCCATGTCAACAAAATACAACAATATGTTATTAATTTATAATGATATTCAAATAATATAGTAGACTAGCATTTTAAAGCCGTTTTACATTTACTGTAATGTATTTTTTATTGTAGTTTATTTAAGTAAAGGTTTCAGTGATTGACTTGTGTGTTGGAGTATGTTTACAAGGTGGTATTATTACTTTAATTAAGTAAAGACATGGATTTTATTCTTTAAAGACTTCATTAAAAATTGCCCTCCAGTTCAGGCTTTAAAAATAAGAGACGGATAGTCTTAGTTGCAGGAGCTCAAACTGTGGCAATGAATCATATTTTACAATTGTGTAAGCACATTTTTCATATTTGTTAATATTTTTTTATGACTTCATTACTGAATTAATTGGAGAAAGGCGATAAGAAATTAGGGGATTTCAAAAACACCGTCATCTTTTGCCTACTTTAACCTGAATATCCAACATCAACGAGGAAGAAAAATAAGAAGAAATGTGAACAGAGTCTTTAAAGAAACATGTTTAACATATAAGAGAAACTGACTGTTGGTTAAACTTGTTCCACAGCTGATTATTTTGCTTCTCTCTGGATTTAAACGCTGACCTAACACTATGTGAGACTCTCTCGGGGATGGTTGTTTTTGTCATGGTTACGTAAACGTCCCACAGCAGCCATCGATTCACGTCTAACACCTGTTCACACTGTAAATACATTTACACAGTAGGCATCCTTCCCTTCTGCTCAGGGATTGTCTCTGTTATATAACACTGATTATCTCACACTAACAAATGCGAGCTGGGATTTCTGTTTTTCGTCTGCTTTTCAAATCACCACAAAACATGTTTTTAATATTCCGGATAATAACATGTTCAGCTGTTAGCTGGAATCTGAACTCTTCCCTCTATAAGAATCACAGAGGAGCATCAGTCAGCTACAGGAGAGGTTCATTTGTATTTGGTTATTTTAATGTTCCTAATTGCAGTATTTTTAATTTATTCCCTCTGAATTATGTTATATTTATATTATATATCTTACTCTTTTTACCTTATAACCTTGTTCAGAAAGCTGCTTTATAAATAAAGATTATAATTATTGTTGTTATTTATTTAAAAGGCAAACAAAATAAAACAACATAATAACATTATAAAGCATAATATGATATAACAATATAATATACATGATATAACAACAATAACATAACATAGTATCACACAATACAATATAACGTAACATAGCATAGTATAACAAAACAAAACAGAACAAAAGAAACAATAAAACACAACATGATATAACAAAACATAACTAAAAACATAAAACGACATAACACAATAAAACATAAAGTTAAACATAACATAACATAAAATAACATAAAACAACACAACATAGCAAAAAGACAAAGCACAACACAATATAACATGACAAAACATAGCAAAAGAAACAACACAACAAAACACAGCACAATATAACATATCATAACAAAAAACACAACATAACACAGTAAAACACAAAAAGTTAAACACCACATAACATAATAAAACACAACGTGACAAAACATAAAAGAAACAACACAACATAAAACAACATAACACAATAAAACACATACAAATTAAACATAACGTAACATAACACAACAAAATACAACTAAACATAAAACATAAATTAACTGCACAACACAATATAGCATCCCATAACATACAATAACACTTTGAACTGATGTCTATAATGTAAACATTTCCTTTTACACTCACCATGATTATAGTTTGTTCTTTAACATTTTGAGCTCCAGAATCAAGTCATCTAACCGGAAACAAACTTGTTTACGAAATAAAAGCATACAATGCCTTGCCAGGTGGATGCAACAAACCTTGGGTTCTGACTTGAGATTTATTTTGAAATACACCGGAAATTGCACTTCCCCTGATTGTTTGTAGCTTCACGGTCCCGTCATCGATACTTGAAATAGTTGGTGTGAATGGGGATGGCAGTCCGACAGCAGCTCCGAACCGGAGGACTTCACAGGGGGGACGGTCCTCATGAATGGGAGTCAGATTCCAGTCAGTCAGTCAGTCTGTTTGTTTATTTGTTTGTTTGTTTGTCTGTTGTCGTCTTCAGCACAGAGGAACAACAACAGCACTTCTTCGCCTGTTATTCCAGATGAATGTGAGTGAATATTTCATGAGGAGTTGGACGGAGGAGCTGTGAGGAGGCTGCGGAGCGACATGGAAAACGTCTGTGAGGTAACTGAACTCTGCTGTCTGCACGGAGCACAACTACAGCACGAAGGTTCATTTAGAGCTAATTAATGTAACTGTGACCACACAAAGACACAAAACATGTGCAGATGGTGCAGATTAATTTACTGGAAATTAAGAGTATTTTTTTTTTAATAACTTTGCAGCAGCTTAAACAAAGACAAAGTCTGTTAGATTGTTTAAAACACATTTTTCTTTTTCTTTAAATGTTCACAGACACACATTCCATTGAACTTCCGAGTGAAGGCAGTTTGAGTTTGTTGTTTATTCCACTGATATCAGAGGAAGTGACTGTTTAACTAAAACGAAGATCTTCTGATAAACATTGCAGACCTTTAAAATCTGTCTTTTGGGGTTTTAAATCCTTAACTGATTTGACAAGTGAAAGAAAATTAGTTGCCAAACATTTAAAATAATCTTTTTATCGTTTCAAGCATCAAATGTTACCGATTCCAGCTTCTCAAATGCAAGGATTTGCTGTTTTTTTATCTCATTTTTGTCGTTTAAGGAAGAGTTTTGTGCGGTTGGTTGGTTTAAAAGAAGCTATTTGAAGATGTTGTTTCGGGCTCTGGACGCTTTTTGACTAAACAATTTAATCATTAATCAATACGTTGACTTTTTCATGTTTCTGTGATGGATTGTAACGTTGTTTTTGCTTTATGTTTAAGAGTCGGAAGAGACAAAATCCTTTAAAGAGCCGAGTGTGTCGAACAAAGTTTCTTCTTTCACCACTACAGTCTGCATTCAGGCAAAACAAATGTTTTCCTTGTGGATTAATCTGTAAATTATAATCTCGATTGATTAGTTTCTGCAATAAAATAGAGCAAAATGCATCGTATAAATTCCCCGCAGCAAATGAAGATGTCTTGTTTTATTCAAGATTCACTTTGCAATCTTTAACGACGAAGAAAAGCAGCAAACCCTCACATGACGGGCTGCAACTAACGATTATTTTCCTTTTTTGATTGTGATAAAGACTGATCAGTGTTTCCCGAAGGCCAAAGATGTTCAGCTTTCTGTCTCTGAGGAGTAACGAAACCATGAAAATTCACATTTAAGACGCTGAAATCAGAGAATTTAGACGTTTATTGTCATAAAAAGTTACACACGGCAATTAATCGATGATCAAAACACAGTAAATTGTTGCAGCTCTCAGAAAACAATCAACCAGTTCATTATGTCACTCTGCCAGGAATAAAATCCTGATGTGGAAACTGTTATCAGCCACTTAAAAACCCAACATGTGTCATTTTCAAAGCTGCTGAAAGTCCCAAATGTTCCTCTGAAAACAGGAGAAAAAGATCAGTAAGAAGAAGAAAGAAATGCTTTTAATGCAACGAAAACGACTCAGCAACACGTGTGGAAACCGCGACACTGATGCAGAGTGTAAGTGACACCGTCCTGCTCGTTTATCGTCTGAATCACAGCTTTTCCTCCCTGCAGACGTCGAGGTCGAGGGGAGGAGGGGGAGAATGAGTGCTTGTGAAATTGCTGGTGATTTCGAAGCTCCTCGCATTTCACGGAGCAGTTTGTAATGTCATATCCTGCGCTCTCCAGGGAATGTCTCAGCTCGTGCTGGGCTGAGTGGTCCTGCGTCATTCAGGCAACCTCCCCTGACTGGGTCAGGAGGCGGCGGGCGGGTTGTGCAAAGAGGTTAGTTTAAACCAGCAGCAGCAGGGTGGCGCTCAGAGGGACCCGGCCAGAGTTGTGAAATGTGGTGTTGAATTCTCAGAAAAAGCATCTGTGGGGGTCTCTTTGTCTTTCCAGTGTTGAGCAACACGTCTGATCTCTCACTGCTGAGTTCACTTAAAAAATGAAAAGTGATGGAAAGTCACGGGGAAGTTTGACCTACACAACTGAAGCAGATGAGGACGAAGTAGAGCGCATACCTCCGCCAAGGCACAACAGTCCAATTCAATAGTCTTTTATGTTAACTCATCACATCTGAGAAGAGACTACGCATTGTTGCCTGAGAAACGTACGAAAATGTAAAAATACAAAGTTTAAGTAATCCTGGAGCCCAAAGAAAGAAATAATCTTTGCCGAATTAACAAGAAGGCCCAGTTAGTTTAAAATTTGTTAAAGACGGCATTTCATTGAGTTTCTAAAGTTTCTCTTAGTTACACAACTCTCAAAATTGAGTGATTTTCTAAGGGAGTCTGGTGACTGTTTCCACGGGTGTCAAAGAAGCAGCCTGTATCGGTTACCGTTTACTTTTGACCATTTATAAATGCTGTCTTCACTCATAAATGGTGAAATCAGTTGTCACACAGCTGCTTAATCTTAATATAATGCATTTAATGTCGAATTTACAAGAAGGCAAGTTGTTGTAGCAGAGTTTTGAAAAGTTTGGTGAGTGCTTAGAGATGCAAAACAGCCTACATTTCCATTTTTTGTGTGAACTGTTCCTTTAATGAATGGTTTCTTCCTCCACAGACTGGGAGACCCTAGTGAGGAAACCTGGTAACAGCGAGGAGGAACCATCTGCGGTTGGTTACCAGAAGGCTCCTTGATCCTGCGATGCCAGAAGAAAATAATAAGGACGCCATGAGAACGCCAGCGACCTCGGAGAAGGTCAACAACAACAACGAGCGTCCCGTAACACCCGTGACGACCGTGAACATCCCCCTGGTCAATGAAGTCCAGCTGACCGCGGCCACCGGCGGGGCCGAGCTGTCCTGCTACCGCTGCACCATCCCGTTCGGCGTGGTGGTCCTCATCGCAGGCATCGTGGTCACCGCCGTCGCTTACAGCTTCAACTCACACGGGTCCACCATCTCTTACTTCGGCCTGGTGCTGCTCTCTGCCGGACTGGTGCTCCTCGCGTCCAGCGCCGTCTGCTGGAAGATGAGGCTGGAGAGGAAGAAGGAGCGGCGGCGAGAGAGCCAAACGGCCCTGGTCGCCCACCGGAGGAGTATTTTCACATGAACGAGTCGGACGACGCACATCCTGGTTCTCTGAGTCGGAGAACCAGCTGTGGACAGATGTTGTCCAGCATTTGGATTCCCGACCTGTAAGAGCTTTCAACCGCAGACCCAGAACTGAAAGCTTTGAAGACATTGTCAGGGATTTATTTGTCAAACAGACGCGGAGCATCTGGCGAGCTGGGAACGCGGCCAACAGGAATGTATCACAATTAAGATGAATTACCACTGTGCGAAGAGATGTCGAGGAAGTCTCCCATTAATCTGCCCGTTGGATGTGGCGGCTTTGATTGTAGTGGGAGGGATTGTGGTATGAAAAAGTGCAGGAAAAGAAGAGGGAAAACATCCAGGACAATGATTCATGCCTCGTTTACTATGTTTTAACTCGGACACATGTGTTTATAAAGTGTTCATCTCACAGGGAGGGATTATGGATCGCCTGTTATGGATGGTACTTGATGAGGACTGTGTTTTAAATCTGACTGTATATCCTGTTCAGATCAGAAGGCACACGATGTTATACTCAGAGAGAATATTTAACCGTACATATATTTTCTCTTTAAGCACTTTGATCCGTCATAATCATCATATTCAGCATTAAACGACTTCTATTAACACAAGCGACACGTTCAGAATTCTCAGCAATTTGGAACTTCAAATAATCAAGTAATACTGTAAATTGATATTAAATGTAGCATATGTTTTGTTTTGATGTAATCATTTGCATGTATTAACTGTCAACAGGACGTCATGAGGTTCAATAAACTCATTAATACAGAAGTTATCATCTGTGAAGAGCGAGTTTCAGTGTTTATTAAAACCAGATTTATCCCGGATTGTTGGGACGGATGCTAAAGTTCTTGTGTCTGTGGACAAAGTTAGCCTAGCTTAGCATAAAGACTGGAAACAGTATGAGGCAGCTAGCTTAGAAGTTCAAAAAGACACCTAGCATCACCTCTGAAGTTAACTAAATTAACACATTTCATCTCAGTTGTTTGAGGACACGCCGTGGTAGCGACTTGTCAATAACAAGGTAGCCACGCCCCTAAACAATACCCTGCTTTAATGTCTATTTCACTCTAAATGGGACCAAAATTCACAAAATGAATGTCATACCGGGTTGAAGAAGACTTAAAACTAAAGATTGAGACCATACATTCATTGGGAAACTGTTTAGAGAGGAAATAAATAAAGTGAGAAGTACGGTCATTTTCTCATAAGCTTACATACAGTTGGACTTTTGTTTGAAACCAGTGGAGCCAGTGGAAAATCCGGACGTTGGCGTCTAAATATTTTGGCATTCTACTGGTCTCTGTTTTCTGTCATGTTTGTGATGTGAACAAGATTCACCAGAAAACCAACAGAAAGGCAAAATCTCCTTCTGGCAACAGGAAAGGAGGCGATTGCCATTTTTTGTGGGTTCGAAAAAAAACATGAATGCTCTAATTTGGGGTGAAAATGGTGTTAGTGAGCTCAGTAGAAGCAATGGAGGGAGTTTCTTTATGGTTCAAATTTGAATCCAGGCTAGCTGTTTCATCTGGCCTCCAGCATTTATGCTATGCTACGTTAAGCAAAGCTAAGCATGCGCTGACTCTTTACACAACAGATTAATATCAGTGTTGTGATTTTGCTCTGGGAGAAATAAAAGCAAACAAGCTAATTTCCCCCAAATATTTAACTGTTATTTTTTAAAAAGTGATATTAATACAGTTAACTTAACATTCTTAAAATAAAATAAACTGATACTGAGTACACACAGGTCTGGATTTGAATGTTAGCAGGAGCTCTTGGTGAGTCGACGTCACTGTTTTGGTTTCTTGGAGACGGTTTATGAGTCGGACGAGTGATAAGTTATTATATTAACATTCAGCTCTTTGCTGTTCCGTACTGAATTGAAGGAAATGTTTCTCTCTCTCTCTCACTCTGTCCTGACGTACGTGGGTGTGCCGGAGGCTTCACACACAAATAAACAGACTGTCTTATGTTGATTACCTCAAATAATCAAACTGAGTAAGGTAGGAAAATTGGATTGCAATGTCAGTTAAAATAATAAGCTTTGGAAATATCAAAACATGTCACGACTAATTAAAAAGTCATCTCTCTCCAGATTTTATGACACAATGGAGGTAAATTTAATTTTTGCATTGAAAAATAACATTTAAAAAAGTACACCAACATCTCTTGCCAGAATCATTGTTCACATAATGCCCCAATTGGTGGTATATTTGGCTTTTTTTGGCTTTTTTAATGGTCACTCTGTCAGATCAGCTCATCAGAGTCATGTCAAAAAGTTATAGAAGTATTCGAACTAAAGAGACGGTGGGAGGCATCCTGGATGCTCCAACTGTGGCCTCCACTGTGACACATAACATGGAATAAACTCAAAGGGTCCTTCAGGTATTTTTAAACCTGGACCCTCTGTTTACGTGCTTGTGTTTGTTTTGGAAACTGGTTCCATTTGATCGCCTCAGCCACCAGCCTGCAATGTAATCCTCGAGGGCAACTTCGCCTGTCGAATCACGTCCACTGAAAGTGCCTCTTTTTGGCCCTAACAGGCTCAGACTGAGTGTAATCCTTTTGGTTTTAACCACAAACAGCTGTTGTGTTGCTCTCACCAAATCCACCAGACCCCATTTACAGAAACAGTCATTTTATCTTCGTAAAGCACAAGCTCGGAAATGAAATTAAACCCACCGAAGCTGTCTAGGTTCATCTTTCCACTGTCCTAGCAAACACTGGTTGGTCGACATAAAAACCCTAAATTCACAGAGTTGGATTTAAAAAAATCTGGAGAAGAATGAGAAAGAGGAGGAAGAGGTGGGTTTCTTTAGAGCTACAAAGAAATCATTGTATTATGCTGTGTATTGATAAATCTGTTAACACTGTTAGCGGTACAATACATATGAAGTTCCTGCCCACTCGAATCCCAAAGATAACCATCCAAAAACCTGAGTGGAGATGGTTAAGTTGCTGTCATGTGATACAAGTATCGGGCTACTATCACAACAAGTGGCCCTAAAAGCACCGAAATTCCACGTTGAAGTCATGATAACAACATCCACTGACGAAGGCCAAGAGATGCTGCAGAAAGCTCCAGAAAGACAAAGTAAGAGGAGTCAAGAATCAACCCTAAACACCCCTGGACACAAGTGACCGTCTCATTTGAGTGAACTGACCCTTTAATAGTCTATTTCTAGTCTGTTTATTTTCCCAGTCTGGCCTCATCACAGATGTTGTGACTGTGTTAATTGACTTAATATACTGTATCATCTAAATAATCATCAGCTCATTTCTCTGCCGGCTCCTCCAGACATCTCGGGGATATAAATTCCCTGCGGTAAAAGGAAGTTGAACTCTCCTGTTTGACCCTGTCGGGTCTAAAATAGCCTGGACGTGGAAGTGTATTTATAGGCAGCATTTGCGTTGCTGTGCGTCCCCGTGACACCAGACACTACAACTAAATGGTTTTCTTGCGTCAGAGGAGAACCTCCAACACACTTTGTCACTTTTGGGAGATCACCGCCACACACGCTACCAGTGCTGAACGGACTCTGAGATCAGATCGGTGACACATTTATGGGACACATGACACAGCGAGGCGTCCCCTGCCCCACTCGTCAGGTTAGAGGAAGGCAGACTGAGGCTGGAAAAACGGGTGACTTGATATGAGGTTTGACAGGTGCTGTCCACCTTCAGCCTCTTTACACACAACTGGCACCTTCTGCAGGGACTGTGTTGGTCACTTTGTGCCTCGCGTGGTTGTCATTCCACTCTGTGCCACGCTGCTGGGTTAGTTTATCAATAAACAGGAACGACTTGAATCCTTCTAGTGGAATTAGTTACATCACAACAAGGAGAGTAAAATAGTCTGTTAGTATCATGGTATCAATTTATTCAGTGTGTTTACAAATCTGATAATGGAGGGAGATAAGGAAGAAACTTAATAAGGACAAAAGAAGGAAGTTAAGCGAGGGTTGGTAAGCTAGTCTTTAAGCTTTAAAAAAAATTAATAGAAAATATCTTAATATCCAGACATCAATGAATGAACTGAATGCTCTGACCCATAAACGAAATATAAAAATCCAGTATTTATGGCTGGCAACACAAGAAAAGCAGAGAAAATTCAGCCAAAAGTTCTCAACGCTAACATGGTAGCTTGACAGTGGTAGCCATGTTTACATTCTTTATAATTGTAGGTGTTTTTTTACAC
Organism: Diplodus sargus; assembly: GCA_903131615.1. Classification (NCBI taxonomy): domain Eukaryota; kingdom Metazoa; phylum Chordata; class Actinopteri; order Spariformes; family Sparidae; genus Diplodus; species Diplodus sargus. The sequence continues at coordinate 797,564 of CAEMYA010000137.1, read as the reverse complement.
GTGCAATATAGGTATGGCTAGCAATGCCAGCGACGTGCTGTGTTCAAACTGACCCTGAGCTGAAGAACAGACTCATCTGGCGGCTAACGTTAGCACAAAGCACACAGCCTCTGAGCCAAAGAACAGGACCCTAGATGAGATTACAGACCTGTTCAGCGGCTAACGTAAGCACAAAGCACACAGCCTCTGAGCCAAAGAACAGGACTTTGGATGAGATTACAGACCTGTTCAGTGGCTAACGTTAGCACAAAGCACACAGTCTCTGAGCCAAAGAACAGGACCCTAGGTGAGATTGCAGACCTGTACAGCGGCTAACTTTAGCACAAAGCACACAGCCATTGAGCCAAAGAACAAAGACACAGATGACATTACAGACTCATTTAGTAGCTAACTTTAGCACAAAGCACACAGGTGTATCACACAAGTGTATGTCTGGTGTAATGAGTAAGTGTTGCGCTGCATAGCGTTTTCTGACCGAGGTATGATCAGGACTATTTTGCTTGTGTTTACATTATTGTACTGTTTAACAGAGTTGTTTATTTATGTATTGATTTGTCTAAAAAAGCTAATAGAGCTTGGTGAATGTAGCATCTGGGTGCTTTGGGGTTTTAGGTTGGATACTTGCTTGCTCCTGCTGGTTTCTACAATCTTCCCAACTAGAGCTTTAAAGAAATAAATCAGGGGCCAGCAGAGAGGGAGGGAGGAAACAAAGAAAGACAGAGAGGAAATAAAGGAGGAAAAGAGGAGGTCTGAATGAAAGAAAGGAAACAAAGACAGAAGGAAATAAATCAAGGAAGAGGAGAAATAAAGAAGGCGAAGAATAATGAATACATGAATAATGAATGAAGAGGCCAGAGGGAAGAAAGAAAAGAGTACAACTTCAGAAAGAAATGAAGAAATGAAAGTGGCTAGAAGGAAAGACGAACAAAATCTGACTCTGAATTCGCAAAGCAGATTTAATTAAGCTACAGCCTTCAATTGAACGCAGTGGATTAGTCCAATAATTCCCTCTGAAACACAGAAGAGGAAATGGAAAGTGCCAGAACCTCAATTCTGTTCTTACCGGTAAGTACAGCACTTCGGTTACTTTCCACCTCCTTAAACAAAAAGAGAAGCCAAACACAGAACAAGCTCAAGTCTCAAATTCCAGACTTCAAACCCCACCGATTGCACATTGTTCAAATCCAACAAAATGAAACATAATGAGGTGAGCGTTACAGGGATCCTGGTCCGGTTCAATAAAACAGCTGTGCAGACGGAGCATGAACAGCGACCTGACAGCTCCCCCCGACCAGCTGACCGGGCTGCAGTGACATTCGGTCATTTTCTGGAACAACCTGGAACAAAAGGACGGGAGGAGATGAATGTTTTCAGAGGCTTGCTGTACTTGACCTGGACCAGGTCGTCTGATTGTTAACATTACTCTGCAGGGCTCTGTGGCTGGAGGAGGAACAAATACTGTGTTGATAAGATCTGTTCCAAGAAAAAGGCCAAAGCTGAGTTCACACTCTATATTCTGAGAGCAAAGATAAACCTTCTGGGTGTCAGGAGGAGAAGATGGCAGACTGAATCCAAACTCAGGAGATTTTAGGCAGAGTGTATCAGTCACAGTCTCTCTCTTACAAATGACCCCCAAAACAACATGTCTGATCTTTAGCCTGCTGTATATGACCTTTGGAGAGGACCAATGGCAGGTGGAATGGACCGTAGTGGTTCCTGAACTTAACGATGTGAAATGGTTTCAGTTTGGTTTAGTTCAGGCACCAAAACTACGTCATTATGGTTCTGGATGGCGATGCAAACACAGACGACAGGTGTGGCTGGAGGGGATGCTGTTTCTCACAGGTATTTGGTAACAAAGCTTTTGCAAGTCATCAGGATTCATCCTCTGCAGACCAGGAATGTCGTCCTGTTGCTGTGGAGATGTGGACAGATGGTGGACGGTGTAGTCATTGTTGCAAGCGTCTATGCTGCTGGAGAGGACACCGCCCCGCTGGAAGGAAGTTGAAATCCACAGTCAGATCTGGGCATGAAGGTGAGCCAAACCGAATCTATGAAACACCTCTCGGTCTCACGCAGCAGCTCAGCTCCTTCCTGCCCCAGCGAGGTGTGTCTGCTCCGCGATCGCCGGGTTTTAATTTGAGGAAACCACAGCGACGGATAATGTGGTGAGTGAAGACATTTCAGTTTACATCCAACCTAGTTTGTTTGAAGCGTACCGAAGCCAACTAATATACAAAGAAATCTTCCTCCATCATCCGCAGGCCTGATCTTCCTCAGGTCTCAAAGTCCATTGTGGATCTTTGGCTTTTTTTCGACACACCTTTTCCACAGGGCGTTCATGTCAGAGTGCCAAACCTCTCCGCTGAACATAATCAGAGCCAGCAATATATTACAGTGTGACAGTGGCGGTCACTGACTGCACGATATGCTCTCTCTTTGACTCTTTCATGTGCTGCCAGTGGTTCTTGGAGTGTCTGAAGTGTTGGCTGCCCACAGTCCCAAGAGGTGCCGCCGGCTCGGTTCGCCCTCATTCCACCACATAATAAAGAGAAAGCTCTTCCTGAACAGTTCCTCCCTGTATTACTGTAAAATCCCGCTGCAGCAGAGCGGCGGTGTCATCTCCAGTACGAGAGACGACATAAAAAGAACCTTCTCCTTCAAAGCTTCACATGGACACGAGACGCTAACTAGCCATGAAAGCTTTGTGTCCTGACTTTGGTAAAAAAACAAAAATCATCTTAATAAATCTCAATATTTCAATTACTTGCTGATAAAATGCTCGTTGTTTCAAAAGCAACAACTTTGCAGCTGGCTTCAGACAAACATAGAGCCCTTTTAGCCTATTTTAGCTCATTGTTTCAGTTTTACAGCTCTCATCGTGCTGTTTTCTACCAATCGAGCTGTAAAAACCCAAACATCCAGCGATCATCTCCCCTCAGGAGCTGGAAAATAAACTTGAAACCCAAATCAACTCTGGAGAAATGCAACCGTGATGTCATGTTGCAGTGATCAATCATCAGTCAGCTTGTGTATTCGCTCAACCCACACTTTTATTGAATCAACTTTTTCCTTTGATTAAATAAGAATTTTCCACCCAGAAAGCAAGAAAACAACCGACTTTTATTTCACATGACATCATCAGTTTATTTAACTGATTAGAGAAGTTTTCAAGCGTTCACACCCAAACGATCTACGTGCTCGTAAACTGCTGAGACATCACAACGACTTTCCAATAAATTGCTTTGGCGCAGGGGCTTTTTTATTCTTTGTTACTTTCTTGTCCTTTTCCTATTGTTCCTGCGGTGACCTGTCACTTCCTAATTAAACCCAGGGGTGTAATACCGCCGAAAATAAAATGTCAGGGAATCAGAGACGTGTACGAGGCCACCATGAAGCTCATCTGAGAGGTTTTATCACTTGCTTCATTAGTACAAACACAAAAGGATGTTTTGCATCTCGATCTTGGGATAGAAAACCAGCAGTCGGAGGTCGTGCTGTGGTTTGATTTGATCCTTTAATTTACTGCGACGCCACATCTGAATCCTTCTCTCTAGAGTTTGAAGTTTGTGGTCAACAGCAGAAGAAGAGGGAGGAATGAAAGAGGCAGGACGCAATAACAAACAGAACAAAAGGAACGTTAACACCCTGCTGTCGGTCCCATCGTGCGTCGACAGTGATTATGTCCATATGTGTGTGAGGGGGGAAAATAAAATCACCACCAGTTGTTTAACTTTTTTTTTTCTTTGCAGGCAGCTTGTTTGGCTTCTCTCCGGACTGTGATGCCACTCTGACGCACAAGACGTTGCAAAAGACGGGGAAACTGCATGAATGGCCGATGTGTCAGCGTCTCCTTCATCCTCCCACCGTGCGATCAGATACTGAAGCCGGCTCAGAGGCTCAACTGTAAATACCAAGTAAAAAGGCTTGTTTTTCTAAAGAAATCTGGATGGATGTTAGTTTCTGGAAAAAGCTGATTCCTAATCTGTGTTTGCTCATCAAAGATTTCACTCCTACTGCGCTGACGTTGATCGTATGTTACATAAATATCTGACGAGAGCACGCTAAGCAACTGGGAACTGTGTTCTTTAAGCTCCCGCGGATCAAAAATCATCTTTTATCACAAACAGGTCCGTTAAACGTTAAACGCATGGATCCTGGTTGCAGCGCTGATCACACGGAGTCAAAAGTGCATGAAGCATGAACGTCGTCAATCCCTTTGAGAAGCAGTAATGAACATCACATGCAGCCCTGAGAGCAGTCAGGAACATTATGTCCTCCTGTAGCTGAGATCTGATGAGGACGCCACGCTGCCAATCGCTCCGTATTCTCGTGTGATGTTCAGCCACAGGAGAGCGAGAAGTCGAATCGATGGCCAAACAGCTCGATGAATAATCCTCCACACAGTCAAACAGACACCTGTGACTTTCTGCCATGCTTTGCTTTGCTTGGCGAAAATGTAGTAAAAAGCTCAAAATCCCAACCAAACAGGAGCTCAACAAGCAGCGATGAGACGTACAAAATCATCTTTTACTTTAAAAATGAGTCCCACATACAAGCAAAATGTATTCAAAGTGAAAGTAGTTGTTTCCAGACAGTTGCATCATTTCATCTGCGTTGTCAAAAGTACACGAAAGTCAAACTGGAGTAAAAGTTTGGTCACGAATATACGAGTAGTACGTGAGCAAAATTCTCAAAGTCACTGACATTAAAGGTACATATGCATCAAAAGTACAAGTAACAGTAGATTATTTACATGCATCTGTATTACTTCTTGATCTTTTATCTGATCTGACATTTCTATCAGTTACTCTGTTTGTTTAATTGTCTTTATCGATAAAATAATGCAAAACTGAATGACTGGCTGCAAAGTAACTAGTTACAACCTCGTAAATATAGCGCAGTAAAAGTTTTAAAGCAGGTCTGCATTTTATATTCTGTTGGATAGTTTAAGAATTATTCGTACAGTGCTATATTTTAATAGATTGATCCCATGTTTTGTTTGTAATGTCTAAATCTCTGAAGTAACTCCAGCTCATATAAAAACTGCAGTGGAGTATAAAAGTACAATATTTTCCTCTAATATGTGTTGGATCAGGAAAAGTAACCAGAACTCAACTTCCTCCATATTGTACTTATTTGATGCTGAGGAAGAAGAAGAAAACAGAAGGAGCTGTTCGAGGTCGTCCTTTTTAATTTCTAACACGTGTCCCTGAACACATCCTGCCTCTGAGGAAACATGCAACATCAATCCTGACTTTCAGCCCGGAGGACACGTCAGGACACGAGGCTGAAATAAAGGTTTTTTTAATATAAAGTGACAGAACAAAACAAAACAGGAATAGATAATGGAGGTGAAGTGCTCAGAGAAAGGTTTTATTAAACCAAAACATCATGAAGTTAAGAATTTAAAGTCTGATAATGACGATTGGAGGATCAATTAATATTGTGGAGCTTGCTTTTCATTGATAAACTAGGTGTTTAAATATACAAATGATAGATTTCAAGGCTTTTCTTTGTCTTTAACACTTCTGATGATCGATTAAGTAATTCAATTTAAATTTTTAAACTCAAGGATTCGTTCCTTCTTTTTATTATCTGTCTGCACGAAGATGAAATATCATTAAAAGGAGAAATCTGAAGACGTCACATCAGGTTTTAGGAGTTTGTCTCTTTCTTCAGACTTTTTATGAACCAACAAGAAGTTGATCAATTGAGAAAACAACAAGTAGATTTAGTGATAAATGTTCTAATTAAATCTGTTTTACGCTGAAAGAAGAAAACTCTTATATTGATTCAAGGCACGAGAAAGATTCTTTCCTTAAATCTCTTAAAGATGAATGTATTTGTCACTTCTGAATCACTCTGTGATTAAAAACACTGGATCTTCTCTGGTGTTTCAGTCTTTGGCAGCTGCAAACTGTTTTTCCCCTCCGTCTGTAAATCAAGTAAATAATTTGAATGGCTCAGGGAGGAAATGAGAAGGTGTGCCCGACGTGCCCGCGAGGTCATTCAACAAACACAGTGATGTCATGGGAAGTAGCTTCTTCACAGCACTCGGTTTCCTTTTTTCTACTGAACAGCTGAGCTTCTCCGTGGAGCCCAAACTTCCCATAAACCCTCCGACCGACCGCGTCCTCGGTCACAGTTTATCTGCAGCGCTTAAAGACCGGAGAGTCTGAAGCTGCTCGACAGTTTATACTCCCCCACCCGAAAAACAGCAAACACTCCCAACATCTGTTTCCAACAAGTTTCAGTTACAGCATGAAGCTTCGCTCCGATAATTGGGTTTAAAGGGCCTCTGCCTGCACACAAATCAAGTCAGCTGTGGTTTGTTTTTATTCTGTTCTGCTGGTTTTCTGCAGGAGACAAAAGAGTCTGAAGCCTCCAGAGGAATAAACCCCCAGTCGAAGGGTAAAAAACGTGGATTTAACTTCAATTTCCACAACATTTGTTTGATACGTTTTGTTACTCGTTACTTTGCAGATTTTTAAAAGTAACTGCAGGACAAACAAACAAATATTGATAATAATCAGAAAAAGAAGCTGAATACCAGATTAAATGATGTTGACATGGTGCCTTCAAGGACTCAGTCGGGTTCAGACAGCAACATATAACCAAAATATGGTGGTTCTGTTGCTGTGTCTCAGTTCAGGGTCTGAATCCTTCAGAGGAGCATTTGAAGGCCAATTACGTCACAACGCCATGCAAAAGTTGTCCCAATCCAAAGGCTCCTCCAGATACTCCTTCTTTTCCCTGTTTTTGGAGGATGCACCGCTACGATCCTTCGTGGACTCACGACTTCCCCAAGATTCTTTATGCACCTGAAAAAGAAGAAAGAGAGAGAGAAAATGGCGACATCGCGTGGCGTAGATCGTCACTTTCGCGGGCCTGGGCGCAGAAATTGTGACGTAAGGGTAAAACATCTGGTGATGCAACTTGGAAATGCGCCAAAGGTTAGACCGTCACATTTAACAACGGCTGACGCGTTAACGTTGACACAAGAGCATGCGACACAACAACGTCGTGGTTCGGGTTAGGAAAAGATGGATCCCAGTGGTTTCACCCTTACAAATGTTGAAACACCATCTCAAAACAGTTGTTTCTCTTTTTGCAGCCATCTTGTTTGAAACGTGAGACCCATATAAAGTGTTCTGGTTCCTTCCCTCGCTGACTTCATGTCGCAGTGATGAGAAAACACCATATCTGAGTCTCGTGAGAGAACAATCTGATTCAGTGTGAACACAGTTGACGTCTTGCGACGCCTTCTCGGTTCGTTGCACATCGGCGGCCCATAAAGCAGCAGGTCGCCTCCCTGGATCCCCGTCAGCAGGGGAACCGGAGCCGACCACGGCCCCCCTTCGCCTCCCCGAGAGAGTGTAAACAGCGTCAGTGCTGGTGGGGGAGGCATGTTTTGATGAGATCTGTGGTTTTTATCAGCCGTGGACATTCCTCTGAGCGCTGCCTGGGAAGGAGCGAACAAGCTGTTGTGATGACGTACGCGGGACAATGGCGAGGAGTCAGTTTTACAGCTCCCCGCTGATTTAGACTGGGTGTGAATGTGGGGCTGCAGCACAAAGACGAGAGAAAAGCTGCAAGAAAAACACCAACGTGTGTCTGCAAGCAGGGAAATGCCTGGAAATTACTGGAGGAAAGAGAAGAATCTGCACACAATCAGAATCTCAATTAATTTTGGAAGCTTTTTCATGTATTCTAGCTTAATTGGTGCACATTATTAATCCTTTTACTTCTCGTCTGCAGCCTGACCAACTCATTCAACATTTATTTAATTATACATTCAATTCATCTAGTATCATATTCAGCCTTCAAACGCAACGTTTCCTTCTCTAATATATCAAATCCACACATTCCTGGTTATAAGCAACACATGAGGCCTGGCTGCGTACTCATTGCACATTTTACGGCGTATTGCAAATAGATGCATGTTTCTTTATTGGCGTGTTGCATATTTGATCTCTCTGACGTCAGAAAAATGAAAGTTATGTTGGTGAGTTTCAGGTTGTGTTTCTGAAAAACAGATTTCTATAAAATAAACCGTATAACATTTACACTTCATGTATATTAGCTGACTTTCACGATCTCCTCGTCGTCTCGACATAAATGAAAATTGAACCTAAAGAATTATAAAGTTGCAACATGTCTGTGGTTTGAAGAAATATTCTTTTATTACGATTATTCTGACGGTTGGATTAAGAGTAAAGCTTCATGATTTCTTATTTTACCCTGTACAGTTACAATAGTAATCATCCTGTTTGTAGAATATGTCTCAAAACAAAACAACAAATTATTAAATCAGATGTAAAATCTCATTAAATGCGAAACTTTAAGGGAACAAAAGTACAAAGTTCCATCTTGTTTGGAGGCAAAAATGTTACTTTCTACTCCATTACATTTATGTATTTTATAACTTTAGTTACTAGTTACTTTGCAGATCTGAGATACATTTACTTTTCTTTAGAATATCTATTTCCTGCTACTTTAAACTTCCACTTTACTCCAGTTTGGAGGCAAATATTGTACTTTTTACTCCACGTGTTTGTTCTTTTGCTCGCTTTAGTTACTACAATTTCTTTACTTTTACTCAAATATGACTCTTTTTTTTAGCACTGACAGTCAATCATGAATTTCATTTTTATCTATCAAATACCTCTAAGACTTTGTTGTTGTCGGTAAGATAACTCAAACCTCAAACCGACAAAAAACTCAACTTATATGTTCCTTTTTTCCCCAAACAATTGAAGCAGCTTTATTAATGTTTGACGTACAAAGTAAAAGTACAACATTGTTATACATTTTAAAAGCCTTTTCATTCTGGAGCTGACACACACATGCATGCAGGCTGCTGGTGGTGGTGGAGGTGGAGGAGGTGGTGGAGGGTCCTTGTCGGGAGGAAACCATGAACTCTGGGAGGAGCAGGTTCCCACACCCAGAAGAAGAGACGCACAACGCTGTAACACAAACAGTCCGGCACTCAGGAAGGAAAGGGCTCTCTTTGGGCCTTTATCAGATCTGCGAGATCCTCGACCCCGTCCGTCACCCGCTGCTCCCCGAGAGGTGACACCCCACCCAGCCTCCTCCAGCCTCCTCCACTCTTCTTCTTCTTCTTCTTCATGCTGGAGGTGAGGTCACTCGTCATCGTCACACTAGGGGGGGAAAAAAGGACAGTTTGACTCTTTATATGTCGTCTTAATATGATGAGAGGCTCTGACGCTAAGATCGTTTGGTTAGCGTCTTCAGCTCGTGGTTTTTGTTTATTGTGACTTTAGCGGAGATGATATTTGACTCACATCTTACTTTTAAAGGTTTTTGTGTTCACTTTTAGTTGTAATCAAAGCATTTAGATTGATTTCTGCTTAATTGTTCACTTGCAAATTCTGAAAAAAGCGTTACTAAGTACATTTAAATTTATAAATTTGAGACTAAACTCGACTAAATTTACCTAAACTACATTACCTGACATAGTGAGTGACTAGTTTCTTTACAAAATGTGATTTTTATGAACAAAATATATGTCAAATGTCTAAAATATTATTTTTTATTAGCAATTAAATACCCTGAAGTACAGATGTAACAATCAGTCAATTAATTATACCTGTCATTTGACATTTTACAACACCAAGTACTCTTACTTTTAAAGTTTAATTCAATTTTCTATCCAAACAGGACTGTATAAGCACAGAATACAGACATTTACATTGCCAACGCAAGAATGAAATAAAAGAAAAAGAACAAAAATGTGCTTTTATTGTGAAAAACTTAAACAAAGAAAAGCAACAAAAGGTATTTATGTACATTTCTTCTGATTTTACTTCCACACATTTACATAAAGTATCATTTTCTTACTAAATATTTGTTAAATTTCACACTTTTAGTTTGACATATAATGTAAAATCTAACTGTGGGTCTGTTTTATGTCCCCGTCCTTCCCTCAGCTGTCTCCCGTTGCGTAACAGCACCTCCTTTGCTGACATCATGGAACGTCTCCGTAGACGCAACGGAGACGGAGGATCACGTTCACCACGTCGCCTCCCTTCTCTCCGCGCCCTCCGACCTGCAGGCCGAACTCAATATTCCCCTCCGTAACCAGTCGAGGCGGCGCAATCAAGATCATAATGGCCGTAACCAGAACTGTGACTCTGACTGAATGTTTTTTATACATAAACATGAATCTAAAGATTAAAAAGGGTTCAACATATGTTTGGTTTGCAGAAATGTACATTGCAACACATTAAATCTGTCGACTGGTTTGTGTTACAATGATGATTTATGTAAGAATATTACTTTATTTATTTAAGTGATACGTAGACTATAGAAGAAAACGGGAATATCATTCAATATTTCTCTTTTGAGTTTGTATTTTAGACTTTTTATTCCACAACCAGCGATAAACTAACATTTAAAGGTCCAATGTTTACATTTTTAGCAGAGCCTCTTATGATGAGGTAACCAAATGAATACCCCTCGTCTCACAATCCCAAAACTAAAATATGAAAGGTCCTCTCTGGAGCCGGTGTTTGGTTTGTCCACTCTGGGCTCCTGTAGAAACATGGCGGACTCATTTCCTCTGTAGATATAAAAAGGCTCATTCTAAAGGTAACAAAATCATCATCTCAGCCCCTAAATCCTGCATAAAAGACCTTTAAAATCAAGAAGTCACACATGTTTCTCTGGTCAGGCCACACTCGGCCTCAGTCGTTGGCTCGTTTCTTGCTCCTAATTTGTTTTCTGGATGGCTGATGGTGGGAGAGGTCACGATGTGTCTGATCACACAGCGGGAGACTCGGCTTCACACTGTGACAGCGAACAAACAACCTGTTGAGGCTGATATACAGAGCAGAGGTTTGTCGACACATCCTCTCCGATCTCTCCCCGCTGTCTGTGTCCAGGTCCCGGCGAGGCGGCCGGACTCCCTGGCACCAGCGTCTGGCGCTGGGGGGAAGATCTATCTCCGAGATACGAGCAGGAGCAACTCCACCCAGGAGGCCTGGTATACACTCAGACAAACCGATTACATCCTCTGAGCTAATCATTCCCCCGAGTCCCCCGACAACACAAACATCCCCAGGACAGAAACGCCACTCTTCCTCCGACTCCGGGCTGTTTTTAGAGCTCTAAATCTCAGTGACAATCCACATACACAAAAACCTGCAGCTTCTCTTTGTCTTGAGGAGAAACTTACAAGATTTATTTCACAACAAAGACGTCTTTTTCTTTGCAGACATAAAGATTTATTCAAAATTGATACGTCTGTTGTGTCGAGATTTGTTTTATTTAAGGTAATTATGTTGCTTTCAAGTGTTGTTGATTCAAAAACATTTTGTGGAGTGGATCCCCAACAGTAGAACCCAACAGTGAGGTTCCGAAGTGAAAATGCCATTCATCATATTCTGAATAGAGGATTTTGATTATTGGCCATAATGTCGTAACCATCCAAAGTAGACTTACCACGAGTTATGAGATTGTGAAACGATGGTATATGATCCTGTAGAAGCCACAAGTCTGTTTGATATCAACCTTGTTTTCAGGAAAAACATGTTTAATTTGCGATGTCATGGAAAAGTACTACACTACCCACAATCCTATAGTGTAACAGCTACGGTTAAGAGTGACCATGATTTCACTCTCTGACCTACTGCCTACTGTTTTTTTTAGAGATGAGAAAGAAGAGTGTCGAGAGGTTTCACCTGAACATGAAATTTGCGGGTTCGGTAACATTTCCATGGTAACGGTGAGCTCCACCAAACAGAGACGTCACTGTTGCATTTACAATGGTTTATGGGATGAGTAGTTCCTTTACTCTTTAGATAATTATGTACACTTGTACCTTTCTTTTTTTCTCCATTCTCCAAAATTTTTTTTTGTGCCAAATTAAATGTTTTATGGTCACGATTCATCTCGAGTTTATTGTCAATGGAGAGAATGAATGGCAAATTCACTTCCGGAACCGGAGCTATTAAAAAAGTCCACCATGTTTTTCTGTCTGTTCTGACACATCGAGCTCGGGCAATGCAAAACTGTATCCATATACATACGTATCCTACGAATCCTACCCACGTTAGCCCAAGTTCTGTGGTCATAAAACAAATCAAACGACTTTGTTATTTTGTCATGAGGTACGTTAAAAAAGCGTGTTTAGTACCATTAGTCCTGTCCTAACATTGCTGATACTTTGAACTGTTTAATGCTAAATGTTAACAATCGAATAGTGGTAGAAGTAACGGATTACATGAAACGACCAGCGATGTTGCTAACTTTAGCCCAGCTTAGCTGCGTTAAATATGCGATTTACATGAAACGACCAATGTTGCTAACTTTAGCTTAGCTGCGTCAAATACGCGATTTACATGAAACGACCAGCGATGTTGCTAACTTTAGCCCAGCTTAGCTGCGTTAAATATGCGATTTACATGAAACGACCAATGTTGCTAACTTTAGCTTAGCTTAGCTGCGTCAAATAATGATTTACATGAAACAACCAGTGATGTTGCTAACTTTAGCTCAGCTTAGCTGCGTCATATACGCGACTTATTTTTAAAAGGACGCATGACATTAACCACTGTGCGTAAAAAGGATGCAGCAATATTTTTACTATATCAAAAGCTACGTTTATGCCGACAATAAATGTGTTGACATGAGCTTCGTGCAAAACAGGGATGCTAAGCTAGCTAACACGGTCACCAGTTAAACTGAAACACTAGGCTCGTCGGGCTTATTAAGCTCCGTCTTCCTTTCATGAGGGGTGTGTTATACCCACAGAAAGCTCAGAAACTCACCTTAAAGCTAACATATATTATAACAATGACCAGTCTCTGTGTGTTGATGGCGCCAAAGAGGATGGGTCCCTGGGTAGGTTGGTAAAGGCCGACCACTTGAACCCAAACAGCAGAATGAAGCTGATGGAGGTGGATAGGACAAGCCACATTTTCCTCTTTGCGTCCCGGCCTATGAGCAGAAGTGAAGAGATCTCCTACAATTATGGAGGAAAAGACTGGCCATGGCGAAAAAAGCCAGCAGAGCCGACAACCTTGCCTGACAGTGCATTCATGGACACCCCTCCAGCTGCTGGGGAAGGCGTGTCTTCTTGGCCAGAGCCCTGTAACACGAAAAGCGTGGACAGCAGAACAGACACGGACAAAACGGAAGACATCTGGACAGCACCGGCAGCAGACTATTAAAAAGCAGAATGAGTCGGCAGTGGATTGTTCTTCAGACGGGTTGGAGTCGGATGGCGCAGTGGATCAGTTTGGTGATGAATCAGAATGGGATTCCTCCAGCGTGGACATGGGAGACAAATATATACCACCTAAAGAGACCAGAACAAGCAACACGCTGCCCCCCTGAAAGCCCAACCCAAATGGAGGAGTCATCCAGTGGTATCTCTTCTTCTATAAAAGGTCGCCGCCCAACAATGAAGAAGGCTTGGACCAGAAAAGAAACATGAGCTGAAAATTCATTGAGAAATTTGTAGTGCCAGGGAAAAATGAAAAAGAGCATGTAAAGATGTAAAGAATTAGATCACAGCTCTCAAGAAAAAAGCCTTTAGCCATTGACCCTGTCTGGGGAGCTTCTGTGGTATTAACTTTTTATTTTTTTAGTCGTCTGTGGCAGACCGTTTTTACTTTCATTTTTATTCATTTTATTTGTTAGCACAGTAGCTGGAGGAGTGTTGGGACCAGACCCACAAATGAAACTAAAAAGTAAAATTTGCTTGTTCAGCAAAATAAACCATGTTGTAGTTGAAATCTCATGTGTTGGGAGGAGACCCACGGTCTAAAAAAAGAAACCAAATAAAATGTAATGTGGTTGCAGCAACAGAAATAAAGCATATTCTAGTCGAAAATAAATAAATAAATAAAACAAATCAAACAACCCAAAACTGACCCTGAGATTCCACCAGATACGCGTCCGCTAACAAACAACTGAACTCTTCGCGGGAACTCTTCGGTCTCGTGACGCCAGCTGTCGACTGTATTGTGCCGCGGTGGACTCAAAACACAACCGGTGGGGGTTTGCCGGATGTCGGAGCAAAACTGGATCGGAGCCGTAACGCAGCAGACACGTATCTGGTAAAATCTTGAGGTGAGTGCAAGAGAACAAACAAAGTTCGCAACACTGGCTGACTGCTTCTTTAAAAATGGTGCTCTGTTCCTTGAGGCTAACTGATTGCAATGATCCAGTTTTGTCTCCAGTAGCCGTCTGTGGCTAAATGGTCCAATGAAGTGAGGATGCACTCGAGGGGCCGGTCAACAAACTAGCTCCTGACACAGATGAAGACACACTGTACCAGGACTGCACTTTACTGAACAGTTCTTTGAATGCCTCCCAGAAGACCTGGCAGGCACCAAGAAGGAGAAAACTGCAACTGAGCTGCTGAAAGTGGTATCTTTTGTTTCTGTACCTGTCAGTAACACCAGTGTGTGTTTATCCAGATGGAGGATGTCTGGTTAGACAAAAGGAGCAGGATGTCAGTGAGGTCGGTCAAAGCAGAACTTCAACTCAGACTAAACTTTAAGGGCTTAAAAAAAGTGTTGCTTTAAATAATTGGACTAAAATCAATTAACAAAGGATAATATTGAATTCTCGTCCAGCCTGAGTGGGAGTACAAATCATTTTCTAGCCTATGTTTTCAAATGTTGTCTGTTCTGATTTCACTCTTTTGTTTTTTATTTGCTATCAGCATTTCTCTTCTTGCTCCATGTTCTGGATAGGAATGTTTTTAATCTTCCTTCCTATCTCTCAGTTTTGAAGGTATCACCTGTATGTTACTACTGGAAATGTTTTGAATTGGTGCTACACTGTGAGGATTTCATGTTCTTTTGTCTACAGGAGCCTGATATGATAAGATCTGCAATGTAATCACTAAAATTATAAAGCGTCTGTACATAGTTCTCATGTGTTAACTTGAATAAAACTGCCCAGGTGTCTACCAGCCACATGCCTGAATCGCAATATATTTTTTCCCGCATTATTTATTTATCCAGATTTGTTCCCAATGCAAGATACAAAGTCCATCAGACATCTCTGTCCATCACTGATACATGTAGTCACATAAAATGAGAAATGGTTCGATGCCTGAGTTCAAGCACCAGGTTCATTAGTTGTATTATGTGTAGACCATAAATATCACACAGGTGCCATATATTAAGAACTAAGGAAACTGATCTTGAATATTTGAATAATAGTCAGTGTGATAGAAAACTTCCTGTTCCTGTTTCCTTTGTTCATATGTAGGCAGAACTGAGTTTGATGGGGGATTTTGTTTGATCATATCACTTGATCGTGGTTATCTGCGAGACTTAAATTCGTTTTCTGCTTCATTCTGTTGTCTATTCAAGACCCTGAATGGTGAAAAGATCATCTGACCACATTGTTATGGACAATAGCAAAACGGGAGGCAAGGGTGAATCAAGATGGACACAAGCTAACGCAGGCTAACGTGAGCTAACAAGGGAGAAAGTCAGACACAGGAACGGGACATCTCGGACTTAGAATCGAAACAACACGGAGGAGTGACGTGACGCGGAGGACAGAACAAGCTGACCAAAACACGAGGGAGGACAAAGACTATAAACAGACGCTATAATGTCGGGACGAGGCACAGGTGGAGTGAGAAGGGACAAGGACAGGTGAGGAAATGAAAAGCTAAACACGACACAAGAAGGCAACACGGCTCTCACCTGCGACTACACCGAATTCTTTGGATTTGTGCTCTGCTTTTGTTTGCACTTTATCTTAGCTTTTAGTTGATACTTTGTTTTTGTGTCCTTGTGATTCTGCCTCATCTAGTTTCTCCCTGAAAGTTTAACATCTCTGTGTTGTGACCAGCAACCTCGTCATTCAGATGCATAAAGAGCTGAATCTGACAGCTGAGTACCAGCACAAATCAAGAACAGCCACCTGATGCAACTCCTGAACTCTGCTCGGCAAAACTCCAGTGAGCTGTCTGCTGGAAAGACCAATCTGAGCCTGCTGCTGAAAAACAGATATCATGAAAAAAACCCAGTTGGAAGAGGAGAAGAAAGAGTCTGACACTCTTTTTACACTCAACCGAGGAAAGCTGCAGGCTCGTAGGAGCAGAGAGCAAACGTTGGCGCCAGATGTTGGATGGTGAACAGCAAACCAGCATGCAGCTGGAAGAACTAAACCAACAGCAGAATTGTGTCCTGCGTCTGGAGAAAGGTGTTGTCGAGCACACATCTTGCTGCTCCTTCTTGTCCGAAGACATGGCTGTGGTTCTGAATGCCGACGACCAGGCATTCTTTGGCCAAAGCATCCTTTCAAATGTGAGTTATTGGAGGACCGGAGAGCCGAACAACATAAAGCCCTCCTGGGACGACAGCCAGACGGGACAGGACTGTGTTGCAATTATCCCTCCAACATGCACAAGGACCAGGATTGGTTAAACTCCAATGTGGTCTGACACGACATGAAAAATCGTGGAATCAGAGCAGTTTTTCCCCCAATGTACATAGTTGATGTAATTCTGTGTTTGGCAGTACCTTCGTTAAACCAAAGCTCTCAGTGTGACGCGAGTGACCTGGATGAAAAAGAGCGCAATAACAAAAGGATAAATGTTTGCCAACATGTATGTACTTCATGTAATGTTGTTTATTTTTAAGAATATATCGATATTCAACTTCACCTGACTTTCCTGTTTTTGTCTAATGCGATACAAACGTTCACCCAACACACTGACTGACATTTATTTCCGTAATGTGAAGAAACGTTGGGAATAAATGGGAATAATTGATGTCCTGATGAAAGCGGCAATAACACATTGAAAAGGAGATTCCTAGTTTGAAATGGCTTCAGGGAATAAACAACCTTAAGATGCAGGGAGGGGCCACATTTTATGTAATTAAATAACATAAAATGTGTAAACATAAGGAGCCAATATCACTTTTAATAGGTCTACTAAAGTGACTGGGACAATCTTCAAATCCTCTTAAAACCAGCTGACTTCACACCTCATAGTTTGACTTACAGACATCATTGTCGCGTACGTAACGGAGCGGCTTCGTTACAGTTTTGCTCCGTGTTCCCTCGTCTGTCAACCCCCACCGTTGTTTATTTCATGTCTGACTTCCCGTTTGCTTCAGGCTGAATTTGGCTGAATTGACGGGCCGTGCTCCGGTATCCTGCAGAAACAGAAGCCCTGCGTATCTGCTACGGAAGAGTCCGGACTGCTGGAGCCGCAACGGAGCCGATACGCAAACGGAGCCAGTGGAAATACTGACATAGTTTCGTTCTGCTACTACTTCAGCATACGTTCAGCTGGAGAAACTGTTCTGCTATGAAAATATTAATCTTTTTACGCTTTTTCTTACTATTATTTTTCAGCTTTCTTCCTGTTTGGCTTTTTCAAATATTCAGCTTTTTTCAAAAAACAAGTTACGGGGGAATTGAATCCTCATCCCTTTGAAATCTTCATCAAACCCGCCCAACTTTCAACCTCTACTCCTCTAGAAGAACTGCATGATTAAATTTTTCATTCATGTTAGCCGGGCGCTAAACCGTAAGTTAGCCAGCTCGGTCGATGGAAGGTCATAGTGCGCATGCTCAATTGGCCCCACAATACGGAATATCTGGGTATTTTTATTGTGCTATTTCATCTTCATGTGTTCCATGTGAAGTTGTGTTGTTGAAACTTAAACTAGCAAAAAATGGAGAAAACAAAGAAGTTGGAAAAAGAAACAGGTGGTGCTGAAGAACTGAGAATTAAATAGGACAAATTGTTGACACAAGATGAAGCCAAATGAGCGATGACCGACTGACCGTCTCTGCGGTGGACGGGCCAACGGGTCGGTTCTGTGGCCACAATGCTCTTCTGGATGAAGAGACCGGTGGACTGCTCCGACGCCTGCTGGTGATGTGAGGTAGGACAGCCTCCATTTGTTGTCCGGGTGAGTTTGATGATGATCTGAGTTAGTCAAGTTCCATTATGGTGCAGGTTCCGTGTCCGCCCGTACAATCAGAAGTCTTCTTGTGCCTAAAATCTTAATGTCCCTCTTGTTCTTCCTAGATTTACACTTGTGAAGGTTTCAGTTGGAATGAAAACCTGTAAATGTTACAGCCCAGAAACCCACCAGTGGAGTTGGCATCGCGGCATGAGCAGCCAGCGCCGCGGAGTTAGTGAGTATATAAATGTCGACCTCTTGAGAGCAAACTTTGTGCCAACCTGTCTTGTAGATTGTTCACTGAGGGCTGAGAAAGTCTTTCCATCTTCGTTTAAACACAGTTTATTCAACATTTCCTCTCACAGTACAGCGCTGAGGACTCCGATCCATCCCAACATCCCTCGTTTCACATTCTTATTTCAATGTCTGAATACTACTAAACATATAAAGTTCATTAATATGCTGTTATATTATCATTACATCACCATCATAAAATGGTTTCATAAAATGACAATGATGTGGTTTGTCAGTTTGTCAGGTAATAATGTTATTTTACCAAGTTTATTTCCAATTCTCTTGTCATTCGGCTCCTAACAAGCAGATGTGAGACTATAGAGACAATCATAGCGCATGCTACAGGATAAAATATCAAAAACAACGACATGAAAAGGCCACAAGACGAGAAGACATGGAAGAAACAAAGATTTAATGTCACACTATTGATGGATCTTCTTTGGAGAGTGATGTTTTCTCTGTATTATCTCACAAAATCACAAGAGGAAGTGACTTATGTTGTAAATTAGATCAACTTTTATGAATCCGAGACAGAAATGTGTTTCCCCGGAGTCACTTAATCCAGATTTATGCGTTGTGAAGCCTTCTCTATAATCCCCTTTGTAACACGAAACACGATGAATCACGACGAGCGGGACTGTGACGTGTTTTATGAGGATATTTCAAAAAAAGTGGGAAAATGATGCAGTCGCCGGTGACTCTGCAGAGCGCACTTCCAGATGCTGAGTCCCGCTGACGCACGGAGGGTCGTCTCGTTTCACCGACGGGATGATTCGTCAGTGAGGTCGCAGGTCGCGGAGCTGGAGCTGTGGTTGGAGGGGAGGTCGGGCCGGATCGGGGTCAAGCCTTTGGCTGCTAACACCAGTTTCCTGGACGTACAGAGGGATTACAGTGGCAACATCAAGAGAGGAGTGAGGTCATTGTGAGCTCTGCAGATGTGATGTGTGCATCTGCTGCCCGACCTCGCTGTTATATAGCAGGAGACATTATGTTCAGCAGGAGATTAGTGTCCGATTCCCTGCTCGCCCTGTTCATGTTAGATCACGAACATCTAGTCTTTTTCAGTTTCTGTGTTGAGTAAAAGTATTATTTCTGTAAATGACATCTGCAGTAAAAACTCAAATCTTTCAGCTTTTTTTAATTGTTAAGATGCTGTTGTTTCCCAAAAATGGTGAATAAATCTGGTTGATTTCTTTGTAATTGTGGATAAAATGGTGCAACGTTAAAACTACAGAAGGTCGGACCTGTTTTCAATTCTCACATGGTTTCAAAGATGGAAAAACAACATAATGACCTTCAGATCAGATTGATGTATCACCCTAAAAAGCAAATTCTTGTTTGACCTTCAGGGCTTCCGTAGTTTAACTTTCATCCACCACATGTTTTATTGATATATTGTTTCTGCAGCCATGTCACCACTTCCTTTCAATGGAAACATCATGCAAATGCTCCAAAGTGTAAAAAAGAAAGGACACGCACACTGAACACTGTATTTATTGCAGATGTCAGTGTGAGTTATTGCTTTATTTGTTCCCCCGCTCCTCCGTCTTGTCTGGGCCAAAGTTCAGCCTCCACCTTCTGCTCCTTCTGCCTCTCCTCCCGCCGCTAACGTTGCTAATTGCTGCCCTCTGCTGTCTCGCAGTAACCCTCTGATCTCTGCACCACATCAACACACAACCTGTTGAAACACTCAGGTTTCAAAACTCCAAAGTGTGGTCTTTCCCGACACAAACACACATTTTTTGATGCATGTCCTGCACCTGCACATATGGTGAGTATTGTCATCCATCAACACAGATTAAATCAGCCGTTCGCTTGATAATCCCGTCTCTGATTCCCCCGGTAGCCTTCAACAAGGAGTGTGACACACACACACTCACATATATACACGAAGGAGGGTTTCTGTAATCTGTTCAGATTACACGTTCGAACAGAAATAATATGAGGTCAGAGATTTTAGATTTTAGAGAGAAAAACGTCCTTCGCTCCTTCTACGTCCTCTGCTGTTAGCATGTTAGCATGTTCTGAGTGGCTTTTTAGTCGCGGCCTCTATTTAGCCAGATGGCTTCCTCTGTCAATCCCCACTCACAATCAAGATTAAGATTACACCACACACACACACTCACACACACATACATGAACAAGCACTCAAATACGTCACATACACAGTAATTAATGTTCATTTGCTCGCAGATGATGTAACACAGAAATCTGCTGTCACAGTTGCCGAGTTACAGCTGAGGCTTAAGTTATTAAAGGGAGCCATCGATCGCTGGAGTTTCGAGGCTGGAGGAGTGCTGGTTGCGGATTAAAGTATTTTTACCACAAAGCCACGTATCCGCGGCGCTCATCTGAAACGGAGAGGTGAGAGACAGAAGCCGAGGCAGAGAGGATGGAGGGAGGGAGGAGAGCGGGGGAGGACAGTAGGGAGACAGATTGAAGAGGATAGAGAGGGAGAGCGCCCTGCTGTCGCCAGGCTCCTTTTAGAGTTTCTCCGTCTGCAGCAGCGGTCCATCCACCTTCCTCCGAGGCCTTCCAAGGTGCTGGTTCTGCGAGGCCTCCGGGCCGCCCAGCATGAAGCAGGCACCATGGGCTTTCTGGAGAACTACCAGGAGATCGACCCCGTCACTTTGAACCTTTGCATCCTCATCGCCAGCTACGTTATCTTGCTTCTGGTCTTCCTGATATCGTGTATCATGTACGACTGCCGGGGCAAAGATCCCACGAAGGAGTACGCCCCGGACCCGCAGCCGACTCAGTCGCCCATCAGGCTGGTGGTGATGCAGAGCTCTCCAGCCCCGGTGGGTCGCTGGGACACGGCCAACATGATCACGACCTACCACGAGCCGACGCACGCGGACTTCAGGGAGAAGAAGAGCACGATGGTCTGAGCGAGACTCGGCGGACTTTGTACATACATGACTCATTTATTTTTTTTCTTTTGTACGTTTGTTTCTTTTTACATTTCCTCTGGACGATGTTTGGGATTGACCTACACAGGACCAGACTGGCACGGTAAGAGAGAGTGACCTGTGTTGTGTTGTATGCAAGTGAAATCCCTCTTTATCTCAGAGGATCTCAAGCCAAAGCCTGCAGTCTGTTGTGGGGAGGAAGTGTCACAACTGATAAAGCACAGGGAATAAAGAGGGCATTTTCTGTTGTGTTGTGTTGACGGACTGAGCGGGGGAAAGGTTTAGGATTAAGGTTAGTGTTAGGAAAACACACGCAGGAGTGCAGTAGAGCAGAAACTTCACTTGTCCTGAATTTTGTGGCCTCTTTAGGATTTTGAATGATCTTTTATAAAACAAACGTGAGAAGGGAACGCTCGGACTTTGCTCCTCTTCTCCGACATGTAAAACCATTATCTCGACTTTAACTACTCTATCGAAATAAAAGCTAAATTGCTCCTGATTGGCTCTCATTCGGGGGATTAGTGTTCAACATTTGGTTAAGTCTGGTTCGACGCTGACCTCTTGCATAACTGGAGGAAGTGTGATGTGCATGGAAGTGTTTGTGAAAGCGACAGACAGCTGGGTGAGATCTCTCCCCATCAAGGTCCTGACCTCCAGCGTCTACGTTCTTATTTAGAGACGTGTAATCACGGCAGGAGGATGTTAACCCCTTTGATCCATTCAGGGCTGAAGCTACCTGGCACTCCACGAGCGAGAACACGGCGGAAACATTTCGTCAGCGAGAGGAAGAAAAATGCTTTTCTCTTAGTTTCTCGTATCGCTCGAGTGCAGATAAGGCGTATCGACATGCAAACAAGGCTTTGTGTAAACTAGAATGAACACGATAGCTGAGTTTAATCAGAACAGCTGATACGACTCCACGCGGACGTTTCCTCAGATCAGGATGAATAAACTGACCAATAAATCCTGATGAGAACTTGCTACGATTGATTTCTCTTCTAATGCACTTGACATTTATTCTTTAAGTGGCCTCTGCCTCAACTTAACTCGTCGCTTCCTGCTCCTGTCCAGGCAGTTTCACAGGTCGCTCATTGTAGAGGATCTTGCGTGCGGCGCCATGTTGTAATCTGTACGCCGATGTGGCGAGTCACGCTGATTAGCCGGCCTGTCAGAGGGTCTCAAATCAAAGCAGAGGATCAGATTTACTGAGCTATCTGTAAACTTTACTGAGAGAAAACTCCTGATGTCCAATATGAAATAAAGGGGAAAAGACACAAGCTTTTCCCAACAGACACACAGAGATAAGTCATCGAAACAGTCTCTTGAAAAAGACCCATGATTGGAGTTTTATGGTCCGATTTCCCGAGTTGGGAAGTCGCTCGATGTCGGAATGTCAGAGCGACATGGACGCCAAAATAACACGTGTACAGCTGTTTCCAGTGACAAGGAAGAGCAAAGGAAACAATACCATGACTTTGGTTCAAGTTTCTTTCCCCTCCACCACATGTTTACTGTCGACCGCCATGTTTCAGTGTCATATGACGTCGAACTGGCAGCTTATCTGACGTTTCGACCTCAGAGGGCGTTCACGAGAATTTTCCCAGATGGAAAAACGTTCTTCCGATAATTCTGAGAGCGCAAACATTTCCTAGAGATACAATAATCCTGTTGGTTAAGTCTGAACTAAACTCTACACCGAAATTAAAGCACTAGAACGGAAGTTAAGCCTGTAATATATTGTTTTTTATATTTATGTGTATTTACCTACATTAGCTTGTTAGCCTAGCGTGCAAACTATCCAAACATAAATCAGCCTTACAACACATTCATGTCAGGTTGGAGTTCATACAGTTACTCACTTATTTCTCATTTTGCAAGTTTGCTGTTTGTACGTTTTCACCGCTGACTACTCAAGTAGCTGCCCTTAGCTCAGTTAGTTGTACAGTTAGCGGTGCAGTTAGCTGTGCAGTTAGCTGTGCAGTTAGCGGTGTTTGGAGACAGGGCGTCGGGGCTAAAAGGTTAGCATTCCACGCATCTACATAAAGACAGAAACTTTATGTTAATTTTTGTTTACTCTTGAATTAAATACGCATTTAATGAATATACAGTGACATATTGATATATTGATAACCCAACATTTACACAATTTACACCACTATCCAATACTCTCAACTCGCAGCAGAACCTGGTTCTTTGCACCATGTCTGAGGATCCATCAGCGATGTTTTGAGCCTGAATTTGCCTTCCAGGAAAAAATAGTATAGGTCAAACTCAAGTGTCTCAGACTAAGAGAGCAGAGGAAGAGGTGTTGAATCCAGTTTGTGCTGCCAACATCCAACAGAAATAGATCTCGCAGCTCTGAGAGCTCTTAACAGTAAACGTGGAGAGAAACCTGGATGGAGCTCAGAGTAATCCTGCTACTTCTCAGAAAAGTGCAGTTAATAGAGCTCATTCATAAAATAGGTCGGCGGAAAAAGATCAGACGAAAAGTATATAAATACATTGTATAATATAAATAGATCACGTTATTTATATCTTGTTTTAAATGTGAAGACAAAGACCTTGAAAGATGTGAGGCTAAAAACTGGTTGATTTTTAAACTGATATTGTTGTAAACAATGTATGGAATCACCAGGGCTGGTAGAAGTATTCAGCAGAAGTTCAACCTCATAGAAAGTAAAGTATTAGCATTAAAATTTAGCCTGCGTAAAGCTAACACAAGGGTCTTTTTCTGATTTTGTTTATTTTGGAGGCCCCTTGTGGACAACAGTGGTCGAGTTTACATCGTCAAAACCATGAAGTACAATGTCAAAAATACAATTATCGAAAGAAAAGTTGTTTTTTTTAACTGGCTAACACAATACTCACTGTAATTTCACCTGGTGGAAATGGAAACGCAGCCGTCTTCCAGTCTGAATGCGCGTTAAGAAAAACTAAATGAATCTTTTCGCTGATGGTTTCTTGTTTGCTTCAGTATTAGATTGAGATTGTTTTGATAACCAGTTCTTGTTGTGGCTTTAAGAAGCAAAATGTAAAAGTTACTTTAATGCAGAATTGTTCATTTCAGAATAAAACATAACATATGTTTGGATTTTTATTGTGAATATGTGTCACAACAGCTTAATGTGGAGTTAATGTCTGGATACTTTGTTGTTGAATATTTCTCAGACTACATTTTGTGTTCATCAGAATCTGCAGGACTGAAATTCAACATGACGTTACTTTTGGAAACAGCTTTTCAGGAGGCTTTAGGTTGTCGACTTATTCTCGGAATCTGCAGACAAACAAGAGAAGACGCGCCTCCTCTTCTTTCCCGAGCCAGCGCAAACAGTTCCACCGGTGCTAGTTAATCTTTGAAAGCCTTTCCAGGATTTGAACAAAGTCAGTCATTCCTCGGTAGCAGAAACAAATCTTCAACACAAGTCGACTAATCTCAGTGTCATCAAATTATTGGGGTCGTGTTCAAAAACACAAGAGGAACCGGCAGAACTTCATCTGGACCCTGGATGGCCAACAGGGCTGTGACGATGTGAAGTCAAATTCAGAGAAACTATTCAGTGAACAAACAGACGTAACAGAGACGAGATCATTCCGATCGAGTGTCCGTCACGCTTCAACGTGAAGGTGAAGTTGTGTCGGTGACACTCCGGTGTAAAGTGAGTCGAGGAGGGCGGCCGCGCTTCGCTGCACTCTGTTACCCTCGACCAGACGCACCGCCGTGTTTTCCGACTATAAAGCAGCGCCGGGCTCAGGTTGGTAACTGAAAGATTGATTAACTCAGATACGACGGAACAGAGCAGAGCAAAGCTGACCTAAATATACTGATTCCTTTAAACCCAACGACTAAACAGTGCAGAAATATAAGAGCATACATGTCAGATATCGTATATTTTCTAATACTTATTAAACTTTATTGATATAGCACCTTTAAAGTCTGAATTTACAAAACAAAAGCAAGAAAATCAGGAAGATAATAGCACAGAATAAACACTCAACAGTCGAGCTGAACACAAGGAAGTCTCGTCTGAGGCGAACAGAAAGAAACACAAAAAGACTATATGAGGTCGGGAATAAAAGCCATAAAACGAGCAAGATCACAGAAAAACGAAAGAGAAAGAAACAATAAAACCCATAAAGGACGATTAGAAGACGACGTGACATCAGAGCACTTAGGATTTGTTGATCCAAGGTCTCATGATTCCCCTCTGAATTCATTTCCACACTGCGGGTTAACTGTGGCCGCTGCATTCTAGCATGAAACAGTAAACCACTTACAAAGCTGTTTAACCTTCAGGTCACATGTGTACATAAAGCCTCTTTTATTCTGAAGGCGCTCCCAACATATACACTGCGTCTGTCCCGTCGCCTACATTCACCTCCGTCAGCCACCAAAAGAAACAAGAAGCATGAATTATTATCATCCTAATTTATTCATTTATCAGAGACGACGATCATGTAAAGTTGTCGGTGACAGGAACTGAAGTCTGGGACAGAAGGCAGCTGCCGAACATGAGCGAGCGAAGTGTCAGATATTTCTGTGCTGAGGGCCACATGAGGTAACGAGTGTGCGGGAGGATCAGGAGGCCGGTGAACAGGTGGGTTCTGGAGGGCCCGGTGCCAAGTCAGACGGACGGAAAGGATGTTTACAACTTGACCTTATGGCAACTGTTCACGTCACTGGAAATAAAAAAAAGAAACTCGAGGTCGTCGCATGATTAGAGTCGGTTTTGTGTCATAACACGTGTTAAATATCCATCAGGTGTTTTCTCCTTTTCTGCCTGATTAGACGTCGTCTTCTGAGGACTGTTTGGATATTTTACTCTAATCAATTTACACATAACCGTCTTTTTTTTGTTTGCAGTGATGCACAAACAACAGCACTTCTTTGACAAAGACATTTTGTAGAATGAAGGTCCAGTAGACAGACGTATATTGGAGGGGAAGGAATCTGTATGCACGTGGACGAGCTGTTAGTTTGGTCGACAGTTGTCCTATTACGTTTGATATCGGGCAGATATATTAGTCCTTTATCACCCAAATAAGTTCCAACCGCATATTCAAAAACACACTACACTGACATTTTTGAACATTTATGGATAACTCATTTCTAAGAAAAGCACAGCTGTCTTTAACTTGTTCATCCATCAATTATAATTCTTCTTTTCCGACACCAATTTGTCTCATTTTGACAGGATTCTGACAAAGAAAGGAGCGAAGCCGCGTCCAAAACATCACATTAACGGCACATTAACTGCCGTTCGCACCCTCACAGGTGTCTGCAGTTATTCTGCCTGATTAGACCTGCTGTGTGTTCACGCAGAGGTCGGGTGGAGCTTATCATCGAATAACATGATGGGTTCATGGAAGCAGAAACACAAATTAATTGACATTATCAAAAACTGACAGAGTCACTCTGCAGTTTGTAGCCTGGTACAAGAATACAGGTTTACAGGGAGAGCCGGCTTGAACTTGTCCCTCATGCGGGCCTCAATCAAAGTGGACGGGTGCAGGAGTGTAATCCAGACTGAGGGTGTGAACTGTCCTGCTGTTAGAAGCTCGGCTCAACTGGCAGAACAGAACCGATACCGGAAAACTTTACTCCAGACGAACTTGTGTGTCTTCTGCTAAATATCCTGAAGTGACGTTTTCTTATGAGTCCAACAAAAATCATTGATTTTAATGAGACATCGGGATCATTTTGAGCCGTGTTTCTTCTGACAGAACCAGGTCATTTAGGCCCAAAAAGTGATGTTTTCCGTATGCTTGTTGTGCCTAAAACTAACCTGCTACAAGCATTAACACACCTGAATCTCTGGCTGAGGTGTCGCTGGTCAAATTGCATTGTGGGTGATTAGCAGAAACAACATCTATTTCTAAACATAAGATCTCAGTATGTAGCCAATCAATCAAAGTAAAAACAACTTCCCATGCATCCCGGTTCGCTCACACGTGCAGGTGTCAGCTGATACAGCTGCGGTTCTGATGTTTAAACACCAGAGAAACATTCAGCGCTGACGTCCAGCGGCACACAGAGATATCCCGCCCTGCAGCTCTCAGGTCCGCGTCACATCAGAGGTGTTAATGAAGCGGCGCCATGACACACGGAGACACCGTCCTCTGACATGTGGGCCTCCCTTTGTGGGACAATGAGCTCTCTCTTTGTCTGGATCAATCCCATTCTCTGCCACCACAAAGACATTCATTTAATCAGCTTGTGTGCTGTTTTTTTCTATGGATTTCTGAGCCTTATTATTGTGCTTGTAATTCAAGAGAAAAAGCGTTCATGTTCTTCTAGAAGAGAACGTTTGTCAGAGATCATCAGTTCGGCTGGTTTTCTCTCTCTCTGGTTGCTTGCGGCAACATTGGCAGCATGAACTTCATTAAGCCTGAGGAGGATTGCACTTTGCTCTTACATAAAGCCTCTGTTATATCTCAGAGTCGCTGATCAAGTTACAGCGCTATTATGCAACCGAGCTGCGACAGCGTGACACCGACTGTGTGCTGCTCACTGTCCGCCTCTGTCACACCATCTCCCGCCATGAATCACTGATTTCTGGCTGCGACTTCCTCGTTCACAAACCAGATTTAATCATTTGTCTGTGATGTCGTTCCAGAAAAGAGCTAAAGTTTTTTTTTCTCCCCCAAGTGGTTAAGTTGTAAAATACATTGAATTAAGTGGAAGCATCCGTTAGCTTCAGTTCACGGTGAATGTTATGAATCTTACGTAACAAGTTTTTACAAAGAGCAGGTTTGTTTGACAGAACATGCTGAATGAGAGCGGATCAGTACCGGCGGATGTGAAGCACATTTACTCAACTATTAAAACATATTTCAGAAGGAAATATTCTACTTTTTAACTTCACTACATTTATTTGAGAGCTTCAGTGACACGACACATTCAGATTTTAGCTCCCAGAATACACGAAGAGCTTATAAAATGTGATGTTTTGTCTTTAATCAAACCATCAATATGAAAATATGATTTTTTTTTGTATTCATTTGCCAGAAAAAGACAAAGTTTTTGAATTTCTTTCTTCTTTTTTTTCTTTCTTATTTGAATATTAAGGACTTTTTTGACAGTTTAGGACTAAACAATCATTGTTAAGGTGTCACTTTGAGCTCTGGTTGTTTGGCATTTATCAGCAGATTGATCGCTATATTCAAAATAATCATTAGCTGCAGTCCTGTACTAAACAGTCATTAATAATAGCAGGCTGCGAGAAATCCCTGTTGTTTTTCCTCCTCGTTAACAAATGCTAATGGATCCAACTTTTTAATAAATAATGATGTTAAATAATTCATTAAATGAGGTTATTTTGAGTTTTAGTGCAGTTTTATTTATTCAATAGGCCTAATTGATTAATTAATTAAGTGTTTTTACAACAATCCATCAACTCAATGCGGATATCATTAAAGGATCTCATTATATCTGATATATAAAGATGATTTTATTCATTTTTTTAACCATTAGTCACAACTTGGACCATAATCAGAAAAGGTAGCAGTGTGGAGGTTATTTTATTGTTTTAGAAAACAATGTTTTGTTCACATGACGACATTTAAAGTGGGTGTTTAAAAGTAAAAATTTTTTTTAAAAAAATCAGAAACCACTTCCTACAACGCGGACAGGAGAAAGAGTTCAAGGAAATGTTAGAAAAATAAATAAATAATGTGTAATTTGTAAAAAAATTAAATGTTATTTATTTGTTTCTCATGAACGCTGACGTCCTAAATCTGCAGTTTTAACACAACCAGAATGTGACTGTTGCTCCTCGTACAGGACTCCGCCCACCGAACACCCGATTGGCCATTCCCCCTCTTATCTCGCTGCTGATTGGCTCACGCGGCCGTCACTCGACGTCTCACCACTGTTTGGGCGGTGGGGCACAAAAACAGAGAAATCATATTTGAGCGGCTCAGCGGGGAAGCAGCCTGTCACTGACCGGCGGAGCTGCGAGCCTGCGGGGGTCTTTTTTT
Organism: Diplodus sargus; assembly: GCA_903131615.1. Lineage (NCBI taxonomy): Eukaryota > Metazoa > Chordata > Actinopteri > Spariformes > Sparidae > Diplodus > Diplodus sargus. Next base: position 768,463 of record CAEMYA010000137.1, on the reverse strand, counting down.
CGGTTTGTCCTGGCTGCCGCTGCCGCTTATGGATATTTCAAGCTTTAAGACGAGGCAGTGAGCCAGTATTTGTCACAGAATGGTATTAAGAAAAAGGCTAAAATGGTGCCTTTGTAGTAGGAGTATTAATGCTGCCGGTGCCTTGTAACGTTAGCTGTAGTGAAAGTTAGCTAGCTTATGAGTAGCATCACGTTAGCTCATGCTAGGCCTTCCGTTTCCTTTGGCTGTCAGGACACTTTATTGTTTTATTATCCCCCTTTTGTAAAGCAGCGTTTTGTAGCTCCTTTGTTTGCTGAACCCTTTTCTTTGCTCCCTGTGGCGGAAAAGGCTCTGAAATGAAGAGAGTGAACAGCTTTCAGAGGTGGGTGAAACACACAAATCTCTGTCAAACATCGTGTTTTGGGTTTGTTAAGACGACGGCTGACAGAGAGTGACGGTGAGGTAATGTTAGTCATGTGTGTCCGTTAACAAGAACCTGTTCGTCTTTCAGAAGCAGTTTAAGTTCCTGTGCAGATTTGTCATGTTAGATAAAGAAACCAGCGATGCAGCGTTAAATTGCGAACTTTTTGAATGAGGTTTGGTGCACAAGATGATAGTTGCAACTTCAGTAGTTTTAACTCATTACTCATTCTTAACTGAGGATCTGTGATTTTTATTTTCTGAACACTTGAATGTGTAATTGAATTAATTGACTAAATCACTAAAGTCTTGAAAAAAATGATATATATTAATATTTATATTGTGATGTGCAGAAACACTTTTAAGGAAGTCATGATCAACAAGTTACAAGGCAACATAATGGAAATGTTTATCAGGAAGTCAAGTGACAACTTCACGTCACTTCTTTTGTCCAACCAACGACTAAAAATACCAAAAAAACTCTTTATGTACTTCCAGAAATAAAAGCTAAAATGATGCAAACGGTTTATCAGTGATCAAAGTAGTAAGCCTTTGTTTTCTGACAACAGACTCATCATTTAATGGAATAATTGCTGCAGCTCTAGTGCTGTCTAATTAAAGTTACAGCATGTTTTTTTATCTTAGTTGTTTGGTTTTGTCATTAATGTGACCGTCAGTCTTGTGTTTGTATCTAAGACTTGATGTGTTACATTAACAAGAAACCTTTTGGATTATTTTGGCACACTTGTTTTAATAGTAAATTTACATTTTTTACTTGAAATACTTTATCGTTTGTCTTACTGTGTTTGTTTTGATCATTACAACCAAAATACCCGATATGTCTGTACTGCAGAGAAGATCAGGATTGATTGAGATCGATGGGTTTGGTTGTAAGAAGCTGCACACTTATTTATTTGTGTGTTTTGTGTGTTTCAGGTTCATGAACAGACGAGCCGCTGCTAACTGCCGCTACCAGCCCACCTGCTATGAGCATGCTGCAAACTGCTACACACATGCGGTGAGCGGCTCGAATGCATTTTATCGAAGACACTCTGTAATCTGAGATAACGTCGTTGTAACGGTTGTGTGATTTGTTTCTTCACCAGCTCCTCATCATGCCGGCCTTCGTGGGCATGGCGCTGCTGCACCGTCTGTCGGACACCGGCTGGGAGAGGATCACTGCCTGGGTGTACGGCATGGGCCTGTGTGCCCTCTTCCTGGTCTCCACTGTGTTTCATATCATCACCTGGAAGAAGAGTCACATGAGGCGAGTACGAGCTGACATTACAACCGTACACACAGAGCGTACTCGCGCTTGTTTACATAATACATGAGGACAAGGACAAACGAGAGAGGGACGCCGACACATTTTCCTTTTTTACTATTTAGAGTGAAATCAATAATTTACTGGGAGCCGGGCTGTGATTTAGTTTAGTTTAGAGTCCCTGCACTGATACCTCAGTGCTGTCAGAGATATTTGCATGTGTTTGCATCTCGAGCTTCTCGCTGTGGCTGCGTTTGTTGGTTTCCAGTTTCCAGTTCAGTGGATGAAGTGTTCACGTCACAATTTGGAGAGATATTTGTTGTTTTCTGGAAGAGAAACCCTGAGAGTGTGTTTTTGTTCAAAGATGTTTTACCTGTTTGATCCAAGTGTCCAAAGATAGTGTTAGCAACATCTATCAGCCTGGGTAGTGTCTTAATGTTTGACCTGGAAACCCTGATCTCAGCGCTCTGCAAACATCCAGTTGTATAAATAAGAAGCTGGTTTTGTTCTCCGTTTTTTTCTCCAACACTGGAGCGCTCTCCATCGAGTGAACGCTCGTCTGTTCGCTCGGTTTCTATCCCTCCTCACCTTCTCTGCCTCCTCCGTCAGCTCTCAGTTAAAGTTAATTTGCAGTTTGAGGATTTGCTCTGTAAAGTTTTGTGAGCTGAAATCTGTAAATTCGTCTCATGTTATTGCTGATTAGCATCTTCACTAATTTAACTTGAGATGATCAGCTGTCTTTTCTTCTTGTCTCTTCTTGTGTAACACGATATGCACATAATGTTTCTGCATTTCTCTTCCCTGAGTCAACAAGAACTAACCGGTCCACCTGTTTGTCGTTTCAGGTCTGTGGAACATTGTTTCCACATGTGTGACAGGGTGGTCATCTATTTCTTCATCGCTGCCTCCTACACACCTTGGTGAGTGTCTCACAGAGGAGCGTGTTCACTCAGAAGGTCTGGTGTAATATCTGCAGGACGGATGCTGATTCACATGTTCTTGTTCTCAGGTTGAACCTGCGTGAATTGGGCCCTCTGGCTGCTCACATGCGCTGGTTTGTGTGGCTCATGGCTGCTGCTGGGACCATTTATGTCTTCAACTATCATGAAAAGTGAGTTCATTTTACAGCTGGAGCAGCAAGTGGTTGTTTATCTGTGATAGTTAAATGTAACAGTCAGGAGAAAGTCTGCAGCTAACTGTGCAGCAGCTCTTTGTTAAACGTCTCATTCGACTGTCTGACGTTTAAGACAGTCATGAATCGGCTGTTTTTGATTCTGTAGATTAGGGGACATTTTACGGCAGGTTTGGCGAGTTTTTATTTAATTCATTGTTGGTGCTCAGTCACAGTTATGTGCTGTGGCTGAGTGTTAACACCTGTTACGCCCTGAGTGTTGCTCCATGCGGGAGGTTGTCACAACAACCTGCTGGTTCCTCGTGACCTGCCAAGAAAAGCTCTTTTTTTCATCGTCAACAAGTAACGAGTCCTTAAACGTGCAGGTTGATTGTCTTCATTATGAGATCACGTTGTTGTCATCAGTGAACATGTTTTTTGTGTGTGTTTGTCTTCGCAGATACAAACTTGTCGAGCTGGCCTTCTACTTGACGATGGGCTTTTTCCCCGCGTCAGTCATGGCGTCAATGGTAATATTCTGACGTATTTCTGTTATTTACAGTCGCAGTCAGTTTGTTTGCAACACGTCTTCCCCGCCGCAGGGTGGAGGTGCGATGAGCGTTTCACTTCCTCTTCTTGCTGAAGTTGTTTATCAGCAAAATAACTATCATTTATCATCAGTTTTATTACAGAATACATCTCGTTTTAATCAGAAAGCGCTCTGTTGCTGTGTGACAAACTTCAACAGGTCAAATCTGTGTTGTACGTCCTGCCGCCCTCTAGTGGTTCCTGTGAAAACAGCAGCTGATGTTTAATTTCCACATTACCTGACGTTTCTCCTGCATGTCGCCTTGTTTTGTTCTGCAGAGCAACACCGAGGGGCTTCATGAGCTGGCCTGCGGCGGATTGATCTACTGCCTCGGCGTGTTCTTCTTCAAGAGCGACGGCATCATCCCCTTCGCCCACGCCATCTGGCACGTGTTCGTGGCGCTGGCTGCGGCCGTGCACTACTACGCCATCTGGAAATACCTCTACAAGGCCCCCAGCGCCGACACCCTCCTCCAGTCGTGACCACAGCCGGGGCTGGACGCCGGTTCTCCACCCTCCTCGTCCTCCTGGGCGCTCCGAGCGTCGGCGCCCTGCACACCGACTCCCTCAACTGCCCACTGAAGCTGCGACGACAGCCAAAAAGTTTACGAAAAATACTGACCGTGAATTGTTTACTGTTTTCTAACGGAGGAGAACAGATTTTTTTCTGACCAACAAAAGCTACTTTGAAAAAGCTGTTTTGTACGACTTCAGTGAGGGAGGGAGTTTTTTCTAATGAACCCCGGCCCGTTCGTGAGTGAGTGAGAAATTTGATAGCAGTCTTTTGTATCACTTGAATCGAGTCACATTCCACGTCGGGGGTCATTTTATGTGTTTCAAAACCTGGAGATTTCATCCATTTCAGCTGCTGATTTGATCACTGAGGGACGACGAATGAGGTGCTTAAAAGAAAAGAAATCAGCTGTTGTCAGAAGCGGGGCTGGGCGTCATCATCGGAAAGGTTTACGTACCAATACCCACAATTATATATATTTTTTGATACTATAAACATTCAGAAAAGCAACCAAAGATCCCACAAGTAGCCGTACAGGAACTTTTGAATGAGTAGAAAAGTTTAAAACCGGCAAAATTCGCTTTAAATCCAATCGAAGCGTAAAGTTCAGTAGAGTCTGATGCCAACTTTTGTACCAAGTAGTATTGCGGTTTGATTCCCAGCAGTTTAACAGAGATTTGACGTGATTTGATGGAAATAACAAGCGTTGATTATTTGTTTTCATTTATTCTTTATTCAGTGTTTCGAACATCGTTGACCCATCTTCTCTTTTTACCTTTTTTTTCCGATGTGTTTCTAATTGCAGTCCTCAGTTTTTCAGAGCCAGTTTCTTCTGTGAGTGCTTAGCGCCCTCTGCTGGTGGGCGGCGGTAAGAAAGCGACTGACGGCATTTCAAGGTGAAGCTGTTTTTGTTTTGTTTTTTATTATGAATGAGCCAAACGATGAGAGAAAATCAGTTCAGGCGACAGAACTTTTCCACTTTGTTATTAATGTGAACAGTGTGTGTGTGTGTGTGTGTGTGCACGACCTTCGTACTGTAGCTCAGTATCACATTTCCACTGATTTATAACTCGCACCACTAGAATGAAGAGTTTCCCGTTTGTATTCTGACGCAGGTGGAGAAACCTCACGTTCATGTTTTTCGTCTCATGGTTTTTTCTTTGTGCTCAGTGGCTCATAAACAAACTTTCCTCTTAGTGACGTGTGAAGCTGAACGGCTGCATATTTCTTAATTTTGACTTCCTTGTTGAAATGGTTTTCCTTGACCACTCTGTTTTGTAATGTTTGTATATTCTGTCCTTCTTTTGTTTTTGTCCTGTCGATGACATGCTCCTCGCCTTTTGCAGGGAAAAAAACTGCTTCTTGTTTGTTCCATTGGCTGTTAATGGTGCTGCATATACTGTACATGAATGCTCCTCTACTATACTGAGTATCACCTTTCTAATGTGACAATAAAAAACTAAAACGAGATCCTCGTTCTTAAATTCTGTTTGCAATCACCGACTCTCAGCACAGACAGACTTCACAGTGACGTGTAAGTACATCTGATCATTAATTTAATGTAAATGATGCTAAGAATTGGATGAATTAACACCATCATCATATCATCTCTGGTTCTGCATCAGACACCAAAAGTTATATTTTCGTTGATGCATTTTCTTTAAAGCTTTTCTACAGAAGACATTTCTTCTTACACCAAAATAAGCCGAACTTTGATGAAAATAATCTGTTTTTTCTACTATATTCCGACATAGAATAAAGTATTGATCAGGCATTCAGTGCCAACTTCAAGCAATTCACACGTTTTCTTTTTTATCTGTCACCCATAATGCCTGAGTTTTGGTAAGAAAACAAAACTTTCTTCCACTTTCTGTGGAATTTGTCTTTGGTGTTATTTGGCGCCCACACACAGTTTCTGTGTGTCGTAATTACATAATGTTAAGAAGAAGAAACTCAACAGTGATTTCTACATTCAACATGCAAACACATGGGGGTTTTGGTGCCTTGCTCAAGCACACCCAGGAAGTGAACTGGCACCTCTTCAGCTACTGGTCCACTTCTATATTGTGGTCTGTAGTTGGACTTGAACCGGCCACCCTCCGGTCCCCCCAGCCAAATCTCTACTGACTGAGCTACTTTGTGCTCAGTCAATTAACGTTGCTTTCATTAATATTAAATTCACCAAACCGAATGGGGGAAAAAAATTCTGTGTACTTTTGTGTGTGAAACAAGTAAAATAACAAAAACAAAAATTAAATCTTTGTTTTCTAGGTGTCTGAAACCATGTGAAAATAAACTTTGACTCATTTTCCTTCATAAAACTTTGTTTGTTTCCTCTTGAAACTTTTTGTTTCCACCTGGCTTCAGCCACCTACAAAAAAAAATATTTTTCTGACTCGAATAATCTCCAGAAACATGTATTTTGAATCTCTTTCAACCATGAAACTGTGTTTGTTTCCTCCTGGAAAATAAGTTTTTTAACAATCTGAAAAAATATTTCAGGAGGAAAAAGTAAAAAGTACAATTTAATTTAAACATGTATCTGGAGAAAGTGGAAAAAAAACATCATCTGTGAAACTGAGATTTTGGAGAGTTTTGGAATTTGAAGAAATAGTTTTTTTAGGTGTCTGTTGAAGGCTGTTATATATATTTTATGTGGCAAAAAGATAGGAAACAATATAGTATAATATTGGCCCTTCCAGGCTTCCATAATGTTGTTATAACAGTTAACATGAAACACTTAATGATTGAACTTGATGTCTTCCATCATTTTAACAATCTAAGTTGTATATAATTATAACAAGACAAGTTTCTACATTTTAAATCCTTTGTTATTTTCCTCCCGACTTAAATTGACCAAACATGAATCAATACTTTGGTGTATTTGGACACATCTGGATCTCCATCATTCAGCTTTCCGTCGTGATTTCACATTTCTGAGAGCAGTCAGCACAGAAAAATGACAGAAAAAGAACGTCAGAAAAGAATCGGGATTTTTATTAGACACTACAAATTACAGAGAGACGGAGAGGCCGAGGGCTGAACAGCACAAATAAATGTTATGCATCCATTCCATGACAAACGAGACCGAATAC
>CAEMYA010000137.1:722591-759413 GCA_903131615.1 Diplodus sargus | reverse complement strand
AAAAAAAAAAAAAAAAAAAAAAAAAAAAAAAAAAAAAAAAAAGAGGGCGGGGACACGAGAGAGCTACAACGAGAGAATCGACAGACATCCGTATCGATTTTCATCTAAAAAATAAAAACACGCAATTAATAATCATGCTAAAGTTAAAACAAGAAGCAAAAAAAAAAAAAAGAATTATCGACAACTTCTGCAAAAAAAAAACAGCTTTTCGTTTCTGTGAAAGAAAATCATGCTGAAATCTGAAAACAAAGAGGCTAAACGACAATGTCAAGAGTATTAATACTAACAATTATATCAACAGAATACATATATATATGTTTTTATATATATGTTTATATATATAAAAACAATCTTCCATCTGAGAAATAAAAAGGTAGATAAATATGAGGCAGAGGAAATTTTTTTGAGCGAGTGGAAACATTGCACCGGATCAGATTGTGAGACACGCGTTAATTAGTGCAGATGTTAACTAAGGTTGTCTTAGTTAACGAAGGTGAGTTAGGATGAGAGGAGGAGGAGGAGGAGACCAGGGAGGACTGAGGAGCATGTTAGGTAGTCATGTCAGTTTAGTTCTGGACAGGAATTATTGCTCAGTGTCCGGCTGATGGAGAGAAAAACAAAACAAAATGAAATCTACATCATGATCGCACAGAAACGTGCAAAAAAAATAAAATAAATCTGATTAAAATACTCAAGAGAGTTGTTAGAGAAGCGAGAGTCGCGTCAGACGACTGAAATACAACAACATCGAAAGCAAGAGAAGATTCTGATCGGAGGAAAAACAAAAACAGGTCTTAAAAACAAAAAGAAAACACAAGATTTCGTCGTCGTCGTCGTCGGACGAGGAGGAGGACGAGGAGGAGGACGAGGAGGAGGAGGAGGTCGTGTAAAAAGCTCTCGGACACGTCACACGTCGTAACACAGAAGACGAAGGAGGGAAACAGGAAACAGTTTTCAGTCCTGATCTCACGTATAAAATCGGTATGAAAGTGAACAACAAACATCATGGCATCGTTTCTCAAAAGGTAGCGGCGGGCGGCGAGGGAGGAGGAGGAGGAGGAGGAGGAGGAGGAGGAGGGGGCGGGGTCTCAGCTGGTGGGTTGGCTCATTACTCCTCACAGTACATTAAAGTGGGAAGTATGCATGTGTAAATACATATATTTATCTATGTATATATATATATATTTATATATATTTAGTCGAACGATGTGTACAGAAAATCAAAGAAGGAACCGACAAATTGAAGCTTATGATAGAAGTCATAATACCAGAATCATACAGGTGTGGAGGAGGAGAACGGGGGGCAGTGCCACTAAAAGAGACACATTGTCCTTCAAACTCGAGGGACGGTGGGTGGGGTCGGTGGAGCGGGTCGGGTCGGGTCGGGGGGTGTGTGTGGGGCGGGGGGAGGCTTCACAGGGGCCCGTGTCGGGCCTCGTATTTAGCCACAATGTTCTTGCAGCGGCCCAGCTCCTTCCTCATGTCCGCCACCTCCATGCGGAGAGCGGCGTTCTCCTTCTCCAGGAAGCTGGCCCGGATGGCGATCTGGTTCTCCTTCAGCCGCCGAGCGTCCCGTGACCGCTTGGCCGCCACGTTGTTCTTTCTGCGCCGGGCCCAGTACCGATCGTCCTGGAGGGAAGAGAAGAGAAGGTCAGCGATGAAGCGACTGAGAATATATTCTGTTTTCTCTCCTCCTCTCTGACGGTTAGCGAATAACTTTTGGTTCTGGACATTTGAGGACGTCGTCTTTGGCTTCCGACACTTTTTAGACCAAAAACAAACTTGAAAATAATCAACACGTGACCCGACACTGACATTAATTGTTAGCTGCAGCCTGATTATAAAAACTCTCCTCAGATATCTGTGTTCTGTTGGTTTTCCTTCACTGACCCGGCTTCTAATGAGTCCCGTGACTCGGGCCTCGAGCTGCAGTAGCTGCCGGCGGGGTCAAAAGATCAGCACGTGATGCTCTGCAGACCCGAAACACATTCACTGAAAACCCTCTGAAGATAAAACAAACAGCTGATCGTTCTGTTTCCCTGCTGTGATCCATCGGAGCAGAACCTTGCTTACAACTCCTGCTAAATATAGTCCAACATATATTAAACTGGACTGAATCTGAGGAGAAATAAAAATCTCTCTGCTAAATCTGATTCTATTAAAGGTGTCCGACTCTTCTCAACAGTCCAGACCAGGAGTTCTGAGCCGTGACAGCAGCGGCTCACCTTCATGTCCTCGGGGATGAAGACCTTGCGCGCCTTCTTGATCATCGGCTGCGGCTTCAGCTCCTCGGCGGAGAACTTGCGTTTCCTGGGGTCGAACATTTCCTGGCCGGGCACGCTGGACAGAGCCAGGTCCGCCGGGTCGGGCTCGTAGGTCAGGGGCACCTGGATAGACTCTGGGTCGATGGGGCTGGGGGTGTCCCGGGCTGAGGGCAGAGCTGCTGCTGCTGCTGCTGGGGAACAAATGAAAGATAAGACACATTAGCTGCCAGCGGGACACACACTCATCCTGGTGAATGACTTGGCAGCGAGTCAGCGGGGAGCCGAACTCTCACCGCCTCTAATTTTGACTCTAACGGCGCCACTAAAAGGTCAAGGTGGCCCTCGGATTTGGGTTAATTGGTTATGTAATGTCAGGAGCGAGCGCTGATGAGTCACACTGAGCAGGAGGCCCGAGAGAGGGAAGCCGGCCGCTGCCGGTCACGATCGTGTGTCTTTAACAACAACAAAAGAAATGTCAGCTGGAGCTGCAAACTAATGACATCTGTTGGTTCCAGCTGAGAAGGTGAGAATTCAATGACGTTTCTTTGTCATTAATGACAGTAGATGAAGAGTTTTGGGCTTTTTGGGAAATTGTAACGGCCATTTTTCACATTTTTAACCTCCAACAAGGCCTTGATACTGTTTGTTTGTCAGGAGGATTCCACAAAAAGTACTCGACAGATTTAAACTAAACTTGGATGGAAGATTAGTCTAAATCCTGAGTACGTTTTGGTGAGGATTCAGTAAGTTTTTCATGCATTTTCCCTCATTTCTCAGGGCACTAATATGTGTATAAAATCCAGACTTTAAAGGACTGAATTAATCATTAGTAGCAGCAAAAGCACTTTGATGAGTTTAACGTTGCAGCTCTGATGTCAGGCAGATTCAGAGGAAGAGAACAGGTGACCACAACAGGTGCGTTTGCCTCGTCTGACCAGCAGGTGGTGCCGTCACGCCAGCTTCTTAAAACGACAGCCGAACACACTGAAGTCAAACAGTCTTTATCTGAGACTGTGCAGCATTCAGCAGCTCCTGTCAGCTGATCTCAAAACACCACAGTTTGTCTCTGAATGGATCTGGATGCCTTCACGTCTGCTCGGCCTGCTCTCCTCCGACTGATCCCGAGGGGGTGATTCACTTCATTAGCCGACCTAAATGGAGGCGATTTACTCTGTGACTCATTACATTAAGCTTCAATTTGTTGTTGTCACACGCCGACCGCACCTGCATTTCCCCGGCTCGGGAAGTGACGGGACAATAAGGGAGAGCGACATAAGCGCAGCGAGGCGTTTTCATTAACTGTCAGCGGCTCGTACATCATGACCTACATCTCTGCGAGCGCCAGTCAATGCAGCTGACCTTCAGTCAGAGCGTTCACCGCCGAGTCTGCGAGCGTCCTCTCGCAGAAGCAAACAGGAAGTGTGTGCATGAGAAGACAAGCGCCCCACCCAGAGGAAGTGAAGGTCCTCTTCATCATCACAAGAAAACCTCAGCTGAGTGTCACAACCGCTCAGGACGTCTCTACGTGAGCAGAGAGGGAAACACAAAAGTGTTTGTGGGGAAAAACTATCAGAGAACCGCTAATTATCACCTCGTTAAACGGAGACAACAGAGCGACTTCCACAACATCCTCACATGTTTCACATCCTTCAACAGATGAATGCTGCACACAAGTCGTGTTGGACACGAGGAGAAAGACCGGCTGAATGTGACCCGGTGAGCTCAACGACCCAGAACCACCTGTCGTTCTGAAGGAGGGAAACGATTAAAAGAAAATAAGTTGCTGACTAGTTTGATCAAATCTGGTTCCATCTTCTTAAACGCTGAGGATTAACTGCTCCTCTTTGTCATTTATGACAGATAAACGAGTCTTTGTGTTTTGGAAGACTTCGCCGCTCTGGGAAATAAATCAGTAATGAAAATATAATCTAATCAATATGTGTTCCTTTAAAAAAAGACTTTTTGTTTGACATCTTCACAAACTGACGTCATAAAGACACAACGGATTTTTTAAAAAACTGCTTTTTCGTTTTAATTTTTTGGGAGGTGACCAAACAACAAATTCCAAACTTTTGGGTCCTTGGGTTCAAAATTAATTACTCAAAATTACATAAAAATGATGCAACCACTTTATATTTTTTATGACCCATTAATCTGATGTTCCCTCTCTCTCCCTCCTTCATTTATGGGGCTCATGTTGTGGTCAGTATTATGTAACTGAAAGCAGATAATGACCAAGAGAAGTGTCAAAGTCAAAAAACAAAAACAAACACTCTTGTCTTGTTTTTACTAAAACTCATGATATGTTCAGTTTACTATAAAATACGAGGAAATAAGCCAGAAAATGTGTACAATTTTCGCTCTTTTTATGCCTTAAAATGAAACTTTAATTATAGAAACAGCTGCTGACGACCGATCGATCTCCTGATGCAGCGCTCCATTTTCTGCCAATTAACTAATCACACAATCGACTAATGGTTCCAGTGTTGAGGTTTAATAATCAGTCCCACACATGTGCTGTTTTTTCTCCGTCAGCTGAGTGAATCACATGACTCCTCCACCCAAAACGACCCAAGACAAGCTCGTCAACACAGCGCCGACAGACACAAAGCTACTTACTGACTAAAACTGGACACAGTCCGTCTCAGACAACCTGTCCGGCCTCGCCTCACCTCCCCTGACCACCTTTCCCCTTCTTCCTGATCTCCTCATTAGCGGAGTTTAAAAAACACACAGTGGGAACGGTCACGGGCTAAAAGTGGAGTTCACTGACCCGTAATATCCTCGCTAATGTACGACACATTCCAGGAGGAGGGAGGGAGGAAGCGGTGGAACGTGGAATCACAAAATAGTCTCCAGAACGGGAAGTCTAAAATTAACGAGCCGGGGCAGATGTTGATTAAAAAAACCCGTGGAACTCGTTTTCATTTGACGTCAGTATTCATGTATTTACACACAACGCCGGCTGCAGGTTGGTGTCACGCCATGATGGTATCAGAGCCGTTAATGTGGGTGTTATCAACGAGCTGCGTGGGTGATAACGCTGCATTCAGTGATAAACGGAGCTGTTGGTGGTGTCGGAGGTGTGAACTCTGACCCGCGGTCACATCTCGCTGTCAGAAACGACACTGTGGGGGTGAAGGGCGAAAAAATAAATGTCTGATTGTCTGGTTTTTCTTTCTTCAAAGAGGTCAAACTGGTTTACTTAAACACATAAGCACATACGTCCCTGCGATGTACTCATGTACAAGTTGAAAACGTCAAACTGACGTCGTCAAATCGTTTCTTTTGTTCAGCCAACAACAAAGAGTCTTCAATCACTGTCAGATAAAACAAAGACAAACAGCAGATCCTCACATTTAACAAGATACAACCACCAAATGTTTGACATGTTTTGTTTTTTTAAAAATAGTCCTCAACTAATTTCCTCTCGATCAGCTAACGGATAAATCGACTTAGCAGCTCTACACACCGATTAATCTCCAGCTCGCCAACTATTAAATTAATCACCAGCTATTTTGATAATCAGTTAATACTTTGAGTCAATCGTCTTTGCCCCTCTTTCACATTAACCTCAATATCTTTCCAGACATCTGAGGACGTCGATCAATAATATTCACACACACACACACACACACACGCCGCCACAAATAATCACTACAACTTAAATAGCGTAGTAATCCGCAGCTGTAAATAGTCCCAAACAAGCGCAATTTTCTCCAGCGACTACCATTTTTAAGCAACCGTTGGACAACAAAGATCATCGAAAGCTGTTGTTGTTGTTTCTGGATCAATGCGGTCGAATATTTTACAGTTTAACAATAAACTTGACTGTCCAGAATGAAATCAGTCACCTGAAAACAAACTCACTGACCCCCGAGCATCTTGTTTGTGCAGCTGCTTTCACACTGAGGGAAAATCTTCAGCCAGTTATTTGTTTGTTTTTTTATTATCCATTAATCTGATGTTCTTTTTCTCAGATTTATTGGTTAATCATCGTCAATAAATGTCATGAAAATAGCGTGATTGTTGATTGATTTGTTGACAACATCATCAAACCCTGCAGGAATCAGCTTTTTATTTCCCCATGTGACAAAAGTCAGGAGGACTTTGGTCGCTGTTGCGGGGGAGACACTTCACTCCGTCCACCGTCCACATGACGAGACGTTTAAAGAGGAAAAGCTGCTCGGTTTGCAAAGAAACTAGGCCAGAGGAAACGAGCGAGCGCAACAATGGGACAGATAAAGTTAAGACCACATACTTCTCAGGGCAAAGGGCTGGTGAAGTACTGACTCTGCTCCACATTTAGCTCCTCAAAATATGCTGATTGATGTCTCCCGATGATCTTTCTGTCCTCGACTAACACACTGGAATGCATCACAACACACCCTTTAACCCCCCTCCTCAATCTGACTTCCCCTTTGGACCCTGCCAACAGCACACAGGGGTCCATCTCCTGACCTGAACCTGAACCGCTCCCGGGCTGCAGACCCACAACGACCTGCAGGGCTCCTGAACACACTGAGAAAACACAACAACGCCCGAGCATTTTGTTCTTTAGTTGCGATAACAACGCTATCAGCCGGCTGCTGTATTGCTTCTCAAGCAGGGCGCGTGTGTGAAGGGATTGTGGTTGTTGTTGTGGGTGGTGTTGGTGGTGGAGCGGCTGGTTAGATGAGACTCTGCAAGCTGGAACAATATTGCGCGCATGTGACAAAAGCACACCAGAGTCCATGTGATCTCTGCAGGGTACAGCCTGTGCCTTGGCTCCGAGTCCAGGCTGTGTGGAAGCCGAGCCCGGCCAAGGGAGGGAGAGGAAGGCTGGACGGGAAGTGTTCGAGGAAGGGAGGGGAGGGTGAAAGTGAGAGAGAGAGAGAGAGAGAGGGGAGGGAGGGGAGGAGAGGGAGGCAGGTTCATGCCGTGACAGCCTCCTGTTTGCAGCTCAGCGCTGCACACGGGCGCCTGCATGTGTCCGTCACATGGCCCGACACGCTGCAGGAAACCCGAGCCGCGTTCACGTGAGAGGTAAATGTGAAGAAGCACACGGAGAATAAACCCAAACAGAACACACACACACACACACACACACACACACACACACAGTCCTGCCTCTGTTCATACGCACATGTGCACTGCGGCTGGAATAAAGTGTACCGTACAGATGCACCGAGCATATGTTTATCTCAGCAGCTTCATCTACACACCTCGTCTTCTTGTTGTTGTTTACAAAAACATCATGTTACGTGCACGTGAGACGAGGGATTGAAATAACGTTCATCTACAGCACATTTAACTTCAGGTTTTACTGCACAAACTTCTATAAAACAAGTCACAGCCTTAAATATTTTGTGTTTAGATCAATTTTTAGTGCCAAAAATCAACAGTTTTCAGTATCTGAGGATTTTGCCGCCGTCTTGTTGTGATTTTAACGGTTGTTCATTAATGTTTATTAGAGTTATCTTCTGACTGTTCCTCATGTTTCCCCCGCTGAGGGGATCTTCTATATTTGATGCCACTGGATGTTAAAACTGGCAAACTCTCTCCATGTTTTTAAAAAGTAAAATAAAAAAAATGGCTTTTTTTAATTGATTGGGATTGTTTTTAAAGTGTTAATCATTGGTTTTGGAGCATTAATTTACCTTTTGTGTACCAATCTTGGACATTTTCTTTATTTTTTGGGAGATATTTAATCTATTGTTGTTTATTTTTGGTCTGTGTGGACGTGAGGATTTTGTATTTTGGAGGAGGAAAGATAAGATTATATTTACTGTTAGCATTAGAACAAGTAGAACAGTCTGTCCAAGTTCAGAAAATGACATCACCGTTCTGTAATTCAGCCATTAAAAACCAGGAAAGAAACACTTATGTCATATTTAGAAATCCTGCCAACTGATTTAGATTAAATATTATATTTCCAATACAATAACACGACTAAAATAACCAATTAAAGCCATTTCAGGCTAACTCACTAATCACTCTGTTCGTGTTCTGTGTAACTGTATCCTGTTAAATCAGTGATGTATTTCTTTATTGTTTTATTAGTTTACTGTGCGTTTAAAGCTCTCTGGTCAACACGTGTTGGTTCTAAGTATCATTTTCTCTGCCGTCCGATTGGCTGGTGGAATCTGGCGTTATTAAATCGAGTTTTGTCGAAACGTTTATACGGTCACAGTACAGTCGTTGTAGTTTCATCATGAACTTTGAGACTTAACACACCCTCTAGAGGAAGTAAGTGTGTGTGTGTGTGTGTTGATACAGCAGCTATGGAGATCTAAGAAACACACACACACAAAACATTGACTAACAACAACCTCAACGTGTCTGTTGTTAAGGGACACATTTCGGGTAATTAGGCTGATGAACGAGTCACCATTCATCCTCCAAACTGCTCATCAGCATCCCGATCAACACACAGACGGTGAATCTGCATGAAATTGAGTCGGGGGGATGTCATGTGATTTAGTTGAGTCCATCAACACGTCCCAGTGAAAGCTGCTCTTCACCTGGACCACACCTCTTCAGCGTTTACAGGTAAAACACGTGTAAACACACCATCTGTTCATCCGTCACTTATCTTCAGATCTTCCACCAGGAGACCCTCTTTGTGTTAGTTTGGACCTGAAACATTAAGCGTCTCCCGCGGTGCGGTCACTGAGGATTCGCTGTGTTTATGTTTACAGCGGCTCCTTTAAATGATTCAAACCGCTCTCTGGTGTCTGGTGGTGAATTGAAAACCCAAATAGTGTCTGGCAGCAGCTTCACAAACTCAGTGACACAGCTGAAACGCTTCGGTCTGAATACTCAGCTGCCTTCTTAACGTCAGCGCACTACAACGACGAAGATTTAGCGTCACGAGACGCCGAAACGAGGAGCGTTCGCGCCGAAGCTTCTGGGTTCCATAACATTTACTGAAATGTTCTGATGACTCGCTGACGATCTGAAGAGCCACATGACAATGTAATTTAATCGCACTTTTAAAAAGCTTTCAAATCAATCAGGGAATTTGTCTCAGCGAGTCGGCACTGCAGGCCAAAAGCTCAATGAAGTCCAGCGGAAATTACAAATCGCATTTCTGACTGACGCAGGCAGTTTTAATTAGAAATCACAGAACCCTTGTGGGAAATTCTCAGGACTGAAAAAACCCAAACTGAAACCAAATCTTACAAACAATCTTGCTAAACATGACGGCACAAAACCGACCAACGTTAACGTGACTCATGACAGGTCAAGTAAACGCAAGGGAGAGCCCTTTTTCTGAATCACACTGAGCTGCATCCTTGGATCTGGTTTACACTTTAATTCCAGGCTCCAAAGTCCAGTTCTGGGCTGTAAATCAGGGCCGGAGTGTGTCAATGTGTATCTAACCTGTAGTCACCTGCTGCAACCAGGAGAAGGTGGAACAGCAGGAGCTGAATGAGCGACAGCGCTCAGCGGGGGCGATGCTTTCCTGCTACCTTATTTTGCCTGGTTGTGTACTCTAATGAGGATGTATGAGTGTGTGTGTGTGTGTGTGTGTGTGTGTGGCAGGTGAGTAAACATCAGCACCCCCCCCTTACGCCAAACAGGTGTGAACCCACGTGAAGGTGCACGTGTGATTCCTACCTGCTGTGCTGGGGCTGTGGAGGCAGTTCTGCGGCGCCATGGCCGTGTGAACCGAGGTGGTGGCGCGGCTGCTGAGGTCCACCACGGTCGGTGTGGGTGGGGTAGGCGGGGTGGGCGGCGGGACCTGCTGCTGCTGCGGCGGCTGCGCTGCCTGCCGGTCCTGGTCACTCTGGGCTGTGTTGGCGGGGATGCCGTTCTCCGACAGGAACTCCTCCAGGTCCATGTACTCCAGCTGGAAGTTGTCGCCATCGTAGGGCAGCGTCTTGTCCCACAGAGTCGGGCCCAGGAAAGCGGACTGTGGGTGGTTCGCCGCGCTGCTCTCATCTTCCAGCTTCTTCCCTTTATCCTTGTCTTTTCCGAATCCTGCAAATGTTTAGCACACAGGCACGTCATTGTCTTACAGCAGGGGGAGGATCACGGGTCATTGCATGGGTATAAATAGAAAGTACGCCTGGAGCTTCATTTTTAAAGGGTCAGTTCAATCAATTTACAGAAATTCTCTGGGTGCAACAGAAAGATGGTGATTCCCCTGACAGCATCTGCACCTTTCTGCCTCATTTATTAATCTTTATTCTATTTACTAAACACAATTAATCATCGTTTATCTACTGAGAAAATGTGCTTTTTATGTATGTAGGTTAATGGACTCTTAAAGGTTAAAATCAGGCCTCTGCTCATGATAATCATTACAGTCAATACATTCAATAACAAACAAACAAACAAACAAACAGCTGAGCAGGGCAGAAACGGCGCCCTCTACCGACAGCATGTGGTACCACTAATATAAATCCCCATTGAAGACCGAGGGGTTTAAAGATTATAAGCAGCTCGGTCACAATAATAAACACAAGCACACAGAGAACACAACACACAACGTATTATTGCTACTTTTAGCTCTAAAATGGCTAATTAGCTTGAGCTGGAGTTCCAGCAAACAAAAAAATGCAGACGCGTCAACCATCATCCTATTTGGCTTATCTCTGCAGCCGCGCGCAGAATTCTGTCAAACGGTTTGTTTTTTCGACAAAGATCGTGGAATATTAAGACGCGTCACTCCGGGTGGATTTTTGAGTCCACCTGTAATATCACCTGTCAAAACGGCGGAGGAGCGATAATCTCCCGCAGATAAAAACGGCACAGACAAGCCGGCTGGAGCCGAGTGGTCAAGTTATTTCAAATTAAACACAATAACAACAATAACAACAACAACAACGTACCTTCATCGTGATGGAAAGGCAGCTTGAGCGGATTTTCCAGCAGGGATTTCAGGACGCCGTGAGTCGGCGGCAGGAAAGTTGGATTTATAGGAAGAGGTCTGGCCATTTTCTCCATATGTCTTCAAGGGCAACCGGAGAACGAAGCTCGCAAAAGAAAACACTTGACTTTTTTTTTTTTGCTTTTTGTTTGTCGCCCCCGAAGAGAGACGCGCGAACCAACTCGCAAGCCGGCCCGGGGAGGATCCTCGCAGGCGGGGAGAGAGAGACGAGAGACGGCGCCGGGAGAAGACGGGACTCCGCGCTGCAGGACTGTGAGCGGCTGGCTGTCTGTCGTCGAGGCTGGCTGGCAAATAGCTGCAGGAGGAGGAGGTGGTGGAGGAGGAGGAGGAGGTGGAGGAGGGCGGGGGGAGCGGAGCCGCTACACTTCTCCATCCATGTGCGGAGACGGACGCCGGTGACGTCAAACCAGCGAGAGGGCGGGAACAGTTTTTTCTCGCGGCGCGTTCAAGTCGCGCGTGGAAAAAAACGACCTCGCAGCTCTGGAGTACGGTGCCTTCAAGGACCACTGGGAAATATTGCTTTTTAAACGCCTGAGGCGACCAGTTCAATATTTGAGGTTATAAATAAATTACAGACACGGAAGAAGATTTAATTCTTTTGTGTCGACATAAAACATTTTATATATCCCAAATTTAATTAGCTGCCAACAAATTATTATCATTATTATTATTTATTTTTTACAGGTGTTGACATGTTGTATATGCTGTGTAAAACTTGTAACATCGGTGTCACACTTCTACAGAAAACTTTAATTATTTTATTGTGAGATTTTTTTAAATATATATATAGTTTATAGCCATTATAAACATTACCTGCACCTTGTACTGTGATTCATGTATTGTACTGGCCACACCTGTATTTGGTACAGGTAGTAATCATCAGGGGGTATAGCTCAGTGGTAGAGCATTTGACTGCAGATCAAGAGGTCCCCGGTTCAAATCCGGATGCCCCCTCTTTTCCTCATGCTACCAGGTGTTAGCACCTGAGTGCAGCCAGTAAATGACCCACAAGAACCCGTCAGCACAGACATGTCTGGTCCGGCAGCTGGTGCAGGTGTCTGTTTACATCCTGGGCACTGCAGAGGAACCCATGAGCATGGCACAGGCTGGTTCCTGAGCTATAGGTGTCTGATTACAAGCCAGCCTCATTCAAACTTCGTTGTGGACCTAAATAAACGTTAATAAATATGATGAACCAGGATCACAATGTTCCAGAATTGGTAATATGTGTCTTTTTCTCCCCAGAATTCAACAGGTTCCTGCGTTAAAATGTAGTTTTTGTGGTTTACACCTGCTGACCCTGAACTCACATCCATCATATTTACTGCCCGTCATGAACTCTTGTTGTAGTTTATTACCAAAGTCTTTCATGTTCTGATTGCTCCCATGTTTCTTGCATTTTAAATGTGTGGACAGGACTGTAAGTCTTCCGTTACGCTACAGCAGAAGTTAGTTTGATGTTGTTCGGCTGTTTGTTCAACCCAACCAGAAACATTTTCCAAAATTGCGACCGCGGGCAGTTTTCTCCTAAATCACCCTTCATCAACCGGCCCATGAAAACTGAGCGCTTGGTAACTTTGTTTGTGTACGAGGCTAAAAATATCCAAGTTTCCAAGGTGAATGTATACAGTTCACAGTCTGTCATTATGTCTCGGGTCAGAACCGGACTCAGGAGCAAAACAGAAACCGACCGTGACATGTAAAACATCAGATGCATCCAGTCATGTCATCGGTTTTCCAGGTGAGAAACTCATTTGGATGCAAACTTTGCTCTCAAAAGTAAAACTAGAGTCCGTCTTTAAGAATAAATCAGCTTCCTTTTGTTCCAGTGACACAGATTCGATCTCTGACTGCTTCAGTTTCTTCCCTCAGATGATATATGTGCATAAATAAACCCTCCAAACCAACTGAGCTTTCCCACAATCCACCCCGAGCGATCGTCTACTGTCAGTTCTGTCTTGCAGTCGTGATCAAAATGAGCGTTTCAGAGCTGCTGTGCACGACTGTGAGCCTGAGCAGCGAGGACACAGTCCACCGTAGTGCCACAGCGAAGAATGACGTGAATCTAAACTTGACCTACTTTCATCCAATGGGTGTTGTCAGCCTGTAATTCTATCTGCGCAGGTCGTGGCACATGGAAACTCATGCTTTCTAGTGTAGTAACGGCTGAGTCACGGTGAAACCCTCGTCTGCGCTCTTTGCCCGTTCTGTTTGTTTTAAAATGATTAGTAATCCTGTATCATCCGCGCCACTCGCTGCACACAATAAAACTCCACCTCGAACAGGGACGGCAGGAATGTCGAGCCGAAGGAAAAACTAGTTGCATGAGGAGATATTTGACAAAAGAATTATGTAAGGAGCTGACTGAGCGTGTGGGACGAATCCTTTTACCTGAAAACGTCCTCATGCTCGTATAAATGTCACGCCGCATCAAAACTAAAGATCGTGGAGGCGAATTTTATGCATGAAGACATTCAAAGCTTTGTCGAATGGAAACATCTTCCCGTACGGTGAAAGTCAACAACGTCGGACGCTGTTGATGTTTGTGAATGTGCTTATAAATCTCCTCCAAACTGTCGTTTAGTTTCTTACTAACTTATTTCTCTGGTTTTATTCAAATAAATGGATCCTATAGAAGAATATGTCTGGAAAACGTCGTCTTATCGACTTAACAAAGCTGTTTTACCAATATCAAACCTTCGTGGATCAAAAAAGGTACAAGAGAAAGAGTCAAAACTGACCTTGTTTGTTTTGAAGTAGGGATAAATAATCGGCCCGATACCGGAAAATTTGCTTTAACGTTTAATGGCCGATAAAGAAATTATAGCTGATTAATAATACAAAGCCAACGTGACTTAACAAGTGCAGTATTTACATACAATACGTGGCTGTATGCACCTTTAAAGTTCATTTGCCAGCCGACAACGCGATTGTAACGTTCGGTACGCGTTCCTCAAGTGTTCAGAGTCTGAATGTAAAACAATAAATCTTATCAGAGCTATGAATAATAAATCATCCAGCTGTGCTGCTACATATCAGCCTTTTTACCCTCATTGGTGCGTAAACTACAGCTTATTAAGTTATCTTTAAATACAAAAATGTGACATTATTATCAGTTATCGGTATCGACTGATTTATCCACGGTACGTTGAAGCGGCCATGTGAAGCAAAAGTAAATTTGAGTGAGTTTGAACATCGTTGAAAACATCTGTGAGAACGTTGTCAAGCCTAAACATCTCAACAAAATATATATAATCAAAGTTTTTAGACATTTTAATGCAGAATTCTTACGTTATCTCTTTGACTTTTACTGTGTGTATGCTGATGTGCAGCTGTCTTCTGTGTAATCGCTATAAGAAATATAAAATCATTGTGACCTCAGCTGCTCCTAAACATTAAAAATAAAAAGATGCATTACAAAACATTTCTGTGAACTTTATTTGGGGGTCAGGTCCTGAAATAGGAATGTGGCAAACAAAAAATTAAAAATAAAGGGAAAGTGACGTCTGCAAGTCTCATGATGTTTTACGAAGATGGTGAGCGAATGTATTTTTAGTTTTTACGCCGTTGCTCAACTATTCACTCGAGGCGAATCGGAAGTGTTTTGTTCCGCGCCGACAGAAGCTGAAGACACAAGAGCGACTGAGAGCGGAGGGTCAAAGGTCGGGACACACGTACTGGATCTGCGGGTCACATGGGGCCAATCGGCTGCACGTAAATAACCAAACGTCAGAGCATTCCTCCGTCTCTGTTGCAGCGAGGTGTTTATGCAACATGTGCAAGAATAGTTTTGTGTGAGAAAAACTCCGTGGAGGGAAATTTGTGACGTATGAGCCGAACAAAACGTGTGTTTGTTTGAGAGCGGTCAGCTGAATGGAAGCAGCATGCCCCCCAAATCACTGCAAGTTAGTCAAGGACACGTAAAAAAAAGACGGATTCAAAGAAGTTCAGCTCTATGAAAATGTGATTTCAGACTGTGATAGCGGAGCACAAAGACTTGTGTGTGGAAGCGGAGGGGATTACATGGTTTAACAGAGGCCTGCTGCTCAGTGTCAGGGCGAGATATTTGTGCTGTGTTTGCTTTACAAATAAAGAAAATGTTTCTTTAAGTCACCAAATCCTTCTTAAGTAACCTGCGAGAGAATGTTCTCGCACGATGACTGGCAGCATTTGGTCTCGTTCACGTTTATATTCAGGGACTAAGAAGGAAAAGTTGACTTCATGTTTTGCAGGAGATTTTCTATTAAATGCTTGAAAGTTTGTTTAATAATATCCAAATGCTAAAAATCCAACCATTCACCTGCAACATTATCAGAACTTGCAGGGAAGAATATGAGAAAAAGATGAACTTGTTACGTAACAGAAACTTGTTGTACCTCAGACTCTGGTAACACACAAACAGTAACAAAGATCCTGGACTCTTTGTTTTTATTTTGGTGAACCCGTCCACCCCACCCAACCCTCCCGACACCGTGACTGTGTGAACGCACCAGACTTGTTCCAGGCGTGTCGGGACTCGCCTGGACAGTGGACGAGGGTAGTGGATTGCAGTCAGACGGAAAGTTTTCAAAATACGGCGTAAACATCTCAGCGACGGCCTGACTCGACTTGTTATGGCGAAAAATGTAATATCATATCTTGATGGAGACGAATAAATCAAAAGCTACTCGAGGAAAATGTTACGTCAGGATGTATTTCTGGAGAACGTACAAATACAGAAGTAAAGAAGACATATTATTATATTATATTCATGCTTTAATGCTCAGAAACACATCTCTTTTAATTAGCTCCTGTCTCTTTAAGATGCCCCCTCCTCTTCCTGTGATTGGTCCGCTCACACACGCCTGAGCCAGCACCGCTAACGACAACAGAGCAGCTGCGCAAAATCAGTTGTCACGTCTCGAACTAGACGCTGGGCTTTAAATTGTGTAACTGTGTGACAAGGTGACATAACGTGATGTCACAAAGTCACGGAATTAGACGAGGCCTTTAAGGAGCAGCGTTTTCTGTGGGAGAGAGGAGCTTCTGTTCTGGACTGTGGCGCCCGAGCTGCAGAGGTTGAGCCTCCAGAGCATGAAGGACAACATCACTACCCATCATGCAACACACTCCGCAAGACGCTGACCCAAATTGGCTCGTCTCACAGAAGCCTGTTTTGTTGTCTGAGCTGTTCTGTTGCCGTGGTAACCTCTACCTGAACATACAGCGGTTATTAAATGACACTGAACCGTCTGCTGTTGACGAAGAGTCTATTTCTGATGTTCTGTCTCCGGGTAGGCTGAATAATATGCTGGTTTTTTTTGTTCTGTTTTGCTTTTTTTTTCTCCACATTTTTGTATTCATTAATTTTTCTGAACAGTTCAGGGCTGCAGGAGGCTCAAAACAGACGGACGGACGGCATGAAGAAGAAAGAAAACATCGTCCCTGACCGTTTGCAGAGACCTCCACTGCTGGTACAAAGGGTCAAAACTGTTATATTCCACTTCACAGACGTTTAGACGGAGATTAGACGATCCTGCAGTGATAACTTCCTCCTCTGTGCAGCCCATCTGAACACCTTCTCTGACTGTCGGACTTGTGACACGTTGGTGCCGAAATAGTAATAATAATAAAAACAAAAATCCTATAACCAGATAAGAACCTCACCTGTGGCTCTGTTCTCGGGAACATCGTCGTGTTGAAACAAGAACTTCCCCCCTGAGCTGTGAGGACACGGTTGTCTGAAATATTTATCCTAAAACAGAAAATGTTGTTGGTGCACGAACTAGAAAAACTCATTCTCGAAAAGCACAAAGAAGTATGCAGACAGGTGTGTGACAGTGTTTTCACTGCACACTTATCTTCCGTAGACTTTAAAAAACAAACAAACATCTTTTTTTTCCCACTTGCTCAACAACGCGCTCATTGTTCGCAGGCCGTTCTGACAATATGAAAATTAGACAACAAAAACAACCGAAAGCAGAAACCCTGAACCCGACGCGATAAATGGGTCAAACGATGTCACACGGACAGTTTATTTTTTTCTTCTTTCTGAGAAACGCGATGACGGGAGGAGGGGAGCACAAAATAAGCTTGATTAAATATACCAGAATAATCCAGCAGCACTGAGGCTTAAAGCCTGCAGCTCTCTGCTGAAATGATCCTGAATCTGCAACAAAACTATTCCTGTTACGTAACACTTAGCGGAGCAATTACACAGACTCGCAGGCTGTTATCCCCCCTCGCTCGTCACAGCAGAGTCCGACAGAACACAACCATCCCGGCTGACACCGTCGGACCTTCACTCGGGGAGCGTCTGACGCCTCCATCAGAGGCCGAATATTCACAGGAATCCTGTGTAATCACCTCATACGTGCCTGGAATGCAGATAAACAGCACGAGTTGCACATTATTCTCTACTTCGGAAGTTAAACCAAAGCGAACGATTTGACTATCAGTCTATTTTTTAACCAAATCTACATTAGTGCATTCCTGTGACCGACTAGAAACAATATTATCTTCTGCAGATGATAAGTGAGAGTTTATATCACGGGAAGTGTTTAAAAATGGATCAGAATGTGTTCCTGAATGTTTCCTTTAGTCCTGATAGCAGAGAACCTTTGAGACGGAGCAGCAGGCCGACTGAGAATTGACCTTATTGGCCTGTTCGTGGTTTCGTTCCCTTCGAAATGACCTGGTGCATAAAGTTTGGACATCCAAATATCCGAGATATAAACGATACGGTTGCTTGCAAATTCAGGAGAAACTGATTATTCTTCATTCGGGGCATAAATGTGTGTAACATAAGACACAAAAAAAACAACTTTCATCAACAATATCGTTTACAAAAAAATACATTTTTGTGGTTCAAACCCGCTGCAGACATTTTCTCTTGTGACAGTTTTGCATTACAGTCCAAATTAGCCCCATATTGACGATCGAGCCAGCTCATTTACATCCTTCTGCAGATGTTTAATTCGCTGCTTTTGCGAGAAAAACATTTCCCAGAATTGACAGGACTTCCTCGGACACATAATTGGCCGATGACAAATGCTTTTACAAGATCTAATTCTCCGGAATGTCCTCGACAAAAGGCTTATTTAGAACAACGGCGAGTGTCAGGTTCGTGTTTTTCCTGGTTACTCCGCCAGACGATGAGAAGGAAAAAAGACACCTGATAAAATCTTGAGTGATGAGTCAGTTAATGAAGCGAGACGTCATCCTCATTGTTCCATGTTTTAGGAAACTTACACTGCAGAAGCACAGAATACATGTTCGCAGTACAGCAGAGACACTCAGGCAGAAAACAGAAACCAGCAGCTGCAGCTCTGCATTTCCA
The DNA here is from genome assembly GCA_903131615.1 of Diplodus sargus. Lineage (NCBI taxonomy): Eukaryota > Metazoa > Chordata > Actinopteri > Spariformes > Sparidae > Diplodus > Diplodus sargus. Next base: position 740,953 of record CAEMYA010000137.1, on the reverse strand, counting down.
CCATCCGCTCTTGCCAGCAGGTGAGAGATGTTTGAGTCGTAGGGTCGTCCATCTCCGCCTCCCACACACTGCATTAAAACACTCACATCCCCCCCACCGCCCGCCGCCGTGCACTCAGGTGCCCACACACAGCGAGAGGGCTGCAGGTGAAACAAGTGGCTGACGGATTCTGTATATTTCTGGAGCCTGTAATGTGCTGTCGGTCCATTTATAGAGGTGGGAGGGGGGAGAAATGATGCTCTGCTGGGTTTCTTCATTGTTAGCACTTGACTGTTTAACATGCAGATGGATTAAGAACCTTGTTAAGGAATATTTCATTTGGAGAGCGAACTGCTGCTGCAAAACAAGCTCAAACTCTCTCTGAACCAAAGTGATTAAAGTGATTATTCTATTTTTCCTTCTTTGCGGAAAATGCTGCAGTTTTTTTTCTGCTAGCGCAGTGAATGATTTGACAGCTCGGGGCGAGAGAGGAAAGTTACTCACAGTGGTTTTGAAATTCAATTTCATAAAGCCGTGTTGAAATGGAACTTTGCTCTCGGCGTTAATGAGCGAAGAGGCCGAAAATTAAGGGGGGAAAACAACTTGAAAGGCAGAAATGATTTGGTTTGTCCGTCAGCCTCCGCAGCGGAGGTTGATTATATTACAGTTAATGTGCTGTGAAGAAATATCTGATGTTGTATCTGTTAAAATTGTTGGATTAAAGCATCGAATCACCATCTTTTACGTTGCATCTTTAGAAAAAATGAACTCTTCTCTCAAAACGCGATGATTTCTGTTCTGTCTAATCGTTTGTTTAAGCAGATGTGTGACAAATTAAGTAAAATTAGCATAAATCAGCTGGAAGACGTCATGAATTCAAACGCTTTCATCAGATGAAATGATGTGAATCACGCGGTTTGAGACTCGCGGTTAATGTATCTGACCACAGACGAGACAGAGCTGCACCATCGCCAGAACAGAGAATTAGGAAATACGTTTTTGAGAGAATCATGTTCTGTTCAATCCTCCGGTTGGAAAATCTCTGACAGGGAAACTTGAGGGTTGAGCTGGAAAAACACTGTACTGGAGACTCTCTGTCAGCCTGCCGGTCCGCTACTTTGACCCAAATTGCACAGGAACCCAAACGATATTTGATATGCGAGTCTGGATCAGACAATTATGGGTCCCAGAGGAACGAGTCCGGCAGACTTTTCCCCTCAGGTCGACACCCGCGCTATCTAATCTTAGACGTCTAATCTCTGTGAAGACTTTGGTATCAGGAGCGTTCTGTTTTTTATCTGTAGTCCATCTGAGTGGTATTGATCAATCAGTAACGAGCAAACATCGGTTACATTCAGGTGATTAGTTCTTGCGGAGAGCGAAAAAACAGGCGGGAGTCTTTGGACAAAATGGGAATGTGGCGGATGTGTCTGTTTAGAGTCGCAAGTGACTAATCAGAGCGGTTGTGTTTCTTTGCTGTGTTAAAAGTTCAAATACGAATAAACTTTGACACAGTGGTGCTAAACAAACCAGACATGCTCATGCTAATTAGCAATAAATACAATGTACAGGTGAGTCTGATGGGAATGATATTAGTTTGTGTTTAATCTTTAGAGTCACATAATTCATCCTCTGGTGATCATGAAGCTGTAAATCACCCGTTAGTTGTTTGGGATGAGAATTTAAAAGAAATCTGAAGTGTTGCAGTGAGTCAAGACAAATAAAGTTGGTTATAAAAAGGAAAAAATGTGAGAGACTTATAATGGAAGCGTCGGTGTTGGTTGGAAAGAATTTGAGACACTGATAATTATAAATAAAAACAATTTATATTTCCGTGATTCCTCTTTTAAAAATCTATTTCTGTTTGTCTGCAGTCCGTTTGGTTTTCCACAGATCGGGTCTCAGGGGTCACGAGTTGTTTATTACCAAACATCTGCTTCTATTTTCTCCCTCTTTTGTGTTCAACCGTGTCTCATCACCTGATACGCATCATCGCCTTCAGTCGATGCATCCTGTCTTTTCCACCTAGTCGCCTTGCCGGCCTTCACGTGGCGCATAATATTTCCTCCTGTACGAGCGGTGCTGGTGGTGGGAGTGTTACTAGGAGGCAACATCACACATGGAAGCCAATCCTCCCGTGTTGGAGACGACCTGCCAAAACAACAGTGCCTGCGAGGATTAAACAGAGAGCACCAGGCTGATCCTCCCCGCCGATACGAGGACGATGGCGGCGGCGGCGAGGCCGCTCGGTTTGATTACACACTGTCGCCTGAGTCAAAAGTAACATGATGACCGGGCTGCATTCACAGTCTGAGTGATTCTGCAAGTTTGTGATCAAGCAGCTCTGCTCACACATGCAGAGAAAGAGAGGCTGAGGCGCTAACACACACACACACACATCCATTAAAATCACAATCACACACACACACACACACTCTCCCCTGCTGTGTCCTGCTCTCAGACGTGTACAGAGTCACATGCTGTCAGCATGGACGAACACGTTTCCGAGCACATGCCCTCCGTCTCCTCTCTTTCTGTGTTTCGCGCTGCCTCCCTCCTCTCCCTGTTTGGACGAACCTTTTTTTTTTTCTCCTCCTTCCTGTTTCTACATCTCTCTGTTCCCTGCCTCGTATACAAAAAGCCTCTTGTTGTGTTGACGTTGCGGCCATGTGTGCCGGTGTATTTACATGTTTCCAGCCTCCTTTGCGGGGGAGAGCGTTTGTGAAACGCAGAGCAGAACACAGGTAGTGGACGTGCACACGGTGCAGCAGAACATTTTAATTTAGCCCTCTTGTTTTTCCATGACACCGAGCGTAAACAATCTGGACCCAGCAGAGCGCCTCATTAAACGACTGCTGTCTGCTCCCATGCCAATGTTCGGCTGATTGAAGTTGTTGGTGTTGAGCCACGGCAGCCCTCGGTGAGGGAATGACTGCTGCAATCAGAGAAGGAGTGATTATCCACCGCCGTTAACTTCACTTGGCTTGTAAATGTCAAATGCTTCCAATGCATGAGAGGAGAAGTGTAGAAGGATGATCGCTGCAGTTACAGACGGAGCTGCAGACTCGCATCATATGACTCGAGTCGTGAACGTGTTGACTTTAGACTTTAATCTGAAATGGCAGGAAAAGTTTCCAAAGGAAACAGTGCTTACTGACTTGTTTAGGGCTTGAGATGAAAACACTGGGACCTGTTGTGATGACCTCGGATTTGAAGGTCTTGACTCAGGACTTGTTGGTCTTAATCAAAGAATTGTTGGTCTCGATTTGGGATTTGTTGATCTTTACTTGTTGATCTTGATGTGGGACTTGTAGGTCTTGACTTTTGACTTGTTGGTCTTGCACTGGGACTTGTTGATCTTGACTTGTTGGTCTTGACTTGTTGATCTTGACTTGGGACTTGTAGGTCTTGATTTTTGACTTGTTGGTCTTGCACTGGGACTTGTTGACCTTGACTTGTTGGTCTTGATGTGGGACTTGTTGGTATTTACTTGATGGTCTTGTCTTGGGACTTGTTGGTCTTATCTTGGGACTTGATTTGCGAAATGTTGGTCTTGACTTGGAACTGTCTTGTTCATCTTGACTTTTATGACTTGTCACTTTCTGCTCTTGATATAAGACTTGTTGTTCTTGACTTGGGACCTGTTATTCCTGAATCAGGACTGCTTGACCCCAATGTGGGTCGTATCTTGGAACTTTACAGCCAACACCTGACGTGTTTTTTGTCCCACCTCTTTTATTGCAGCTAAATCTGGCTTCACCAAACAGTTTCTTTGGTTTGGTTCTTGTTATCTCCACTCGAGACATCCAGAGACAGAACACTAGAACATCTTATCGAATGCTGGCTCACCTCGACCCGATCCAACACCTGTGGAAGTGTTGGGCCTCACTCACACTCTTGGGCCCTAATGGGTGCAAATCCCTGCTGCGAGGTTCAACATCTGGTGGAAAGCTTGACACCAGAAGAGTGGAGTTAATTCCCGTGTTTTGGGAATGACATGTTGAACCTTCACATCTGGTTGTAATGTTCAGGTGTTCACATATTGAATCCCGATCTGTGAGGCGTGATGTGTCATGACGGCACACAGGGAAGCGTATGAACCATCGCTCATTCATGCAGCCCACTTTCCTAAAAATGAACATGTACGTGATGAGTTATGCTCAGCGATGATTCACATCTGTCCATCTTGCAGGACCAATATTGTATTAGTAAAATATAATTAACGCTTAATTCCTGCATGTGGCAAAGATTAGAGAAGCTACTCTGCTGACGATAATGAAAGATTGTGATCGTGCACGCTGAAGATTGCTAAACAAATAGTCTTGTTACTTCATTTCCTGTTGAAGCATCTGGACACCCAGTGAGAGATCAATGTGACCGGTGAGATATGTGTTGGGTACAAAGGTTGTTTAATCCGAAAAACAAATTTAAGACAGGCAGAATTATCCGGTAATGACAAATGGCTTTGTTGGTTGGACTAGAACAAAATGACATCACCGTCGACTATGAACTTCAAATCCTTAAGTCATCGAATGACTCAACTTTAAGAGCTGATGTTCGAGGGATTAAGACACATTATTAAGTGCTTTACGAGACAATTGCCGAGTATATTTCCAAGTTTTGTTGACAAGCTATTGACGACTGAGTTCATGTTCTAACTAGAAGGGTGCACCCAGTAGAACGAAGATCAGGATCTCTGCCAGGTGTGTGTCTGCCGGGGGCATCCGCCAACACTAAAGGTTTGTTTTTGCTCCGTTTACACACAGAAATAGACAAATACTTTCCAAACTATATGACCGCCAAGCCACACATACACCGATTTAGAAATACAGCTTAAATTGGTCCATTTTTCCTTCACCACCGTTAAAAGTTTGACCATGGAAGTCGTGGCTACACTGCTACTCTACCGGCGTTACTGTTTCCGTAAACTTTCGAGAAAACGTGCCGAATACGGACGAAACGTAAACGCTGCATATGTCGACCCTCGTGGAAACAACACTGAAGTGGCTGTTGATCATTTGCGGACCCTACGGACCGGGCAATAGGAGACAGTTGCGGTTTTTAGGTTTCAAAAATAGAACAACTACCAGACTGATCAGTTCAGAGCCATACAGATGCACACACACACACACACACGCCCGAGGTAACAACTGTCTGAGATTATAATAAAACAGTTTGACCAGGATGCCAGTGTGGAAGACGCCTATCCACCGCTGTTTTATCTGCAGGCGACTTCCTGGATCGGTGCTGGTGAATTTGCATGAGATGATAATTTGTCAAAACCTGCTCTGCTTCATTTGCCTCTTGTGGTCTGAGATTGGGACTGATTATCTGAGGTTATCACGCACAATCCCTCTCTGAGCTAGCTTTAGCACATCGGCCACAGCTTCTGTGATGTTTAACAAACAGGCCGCATGGGAGAGGTCTTACTGAACTGTTAGATGATACACACAGAGACCGCTCGCTGTTTGCATGCACTCAGTAATCCATCTATTGGCGGATCTCCAGTCCGAGTCCTACGTGGGCTGAACCAAAGGTGAAACAAGTTTCCACGCCGCAGGACCCAGTTAAAAATGGGAGCGAGCCAAGTGCCCTTAATCATAATCCGATAATTCTTCTTCTCTTCTTATACTCGTCACCTTAGAACCAGGTTTTAAGAGTTGAAATCTCAGATGAATTATGGTGCACTGCTTGTCCGGCTGAACGCTCATCAGGCTCGTCTGTTATTTCCGGTGTACCGGCGTTGGTACGGCAACGGCAGCTGCTGCCCTGGCGATACTGTCCTCCCGCCTTCAGGCGGCCAGAACGGAGCCGGGCCAGCGTCTGCAGAGCCAGCTGAGGATTTGGAGTAGAAAATGAGTTGTGTGTGTGACTGTATGAGTGTGTGTTTGTGGTGGTTGTCCTCTGGCTGTCTGGTGTTGTCACGGAAGCCCCTTGGAGGCTCGCCAGCCGGCCTCCAGGCCAAGTGATTCACACAGGCGCTAATGTCATCACGCTAACAAGTAGCAAGCATTTATCTGCTCTGTGTGAGTGAAGGGAGGGAAGTCTGTAAGAAAACAGGGCTCAGTTTGATCTCACTGACCAGATACCATCAGAAATAGTTATAGTGAGACGAAAGCTTCTAAAAGCAGAGTGCCGACGCTCACTGACGTGGTTTGTCATTTAACCTTTTCTGGGGGTCTGTGACTTGTTGCAGTAAGTTCCTGTTCACAGTTATACAAAGAAGTAAAAGAAGAAGAGGAGGCAAAAGCATTGATAGTAACTTACACAATCAATACATTCAATAACAGGAAGGTAAATAGAGATATAAACAAAGAGCATAAACCAGGTTAAACTGACTTGGTGGTATTCTTAACAGCAAGTTAAGAACTCCTGCAACACCTTCGTTGTGCTCTACAAAAAATAATTGATTGATCTGTTTTACAAACTGAACATTAGTTTATAGTTTTTTTTTATTAGTATGATAATCACCACATTAGTGATGTTAGCGAGTCAGCTAGCTTACGTGGCTGGCTGCTGAAATGGAAAAAAAACCTTTTTGTCGGCTCCTGTAAAAAAAAAGAACCACAGCAGCCTAACGTTAGCTATTGACTAGCTGACGTCGCTAACAGTTAGCCAATCTATAACCTCAGGCGATTATTAAACTGATCAAAAACACTACATAGCCTGAATGGTGGGGTAAATACTATTAGCCAGTGTCAGACATTAGCTCGTCATCTAGCTTTGTTAACGTTAAGCTCGTCACTTTTGCATCTCTTCCAAACAGCAGGTGTAAATGACTTGAGACGGTGAGCAGTAGTGCTGACCTCATTGTGCATAAAACTGACCGTGCTTTATTTCTACAGTTTAGTAGCCTAGCAAGCTAATCATGAGCAGCAACAATGCGTAGGCTACAAAGCTAACGGAGGTGAAGGTTACAGAATATACTGTATGTGTTACTGTCACACAAGGTTCAACACAGCAGCTAAAAATGGAAAAAAGGTGTGAAACTGGATGTAAATCTGTTCAAATATCAAAGTATCTGAACTCGCTATATCTTTACATCAATGGCTTTAACCTTTTAACTCTGTCCTTTATAATCAATTCATCCCGTATAACCCTGTGAAGATTAATCTACCGGCTGTGTCGGGCCACCGCTGTCTCTCTGAAATATGAGCAACTTCCATTTATTTTTTTATATTTAATGTGACCTTTTTGGGGATGAAAAGCTGAAGGTTAGGATTGTAAACGTTGTAAACTGAAGTCGTCTCGATATCAACTGAAACCAAGTGATACAAACGGACTCGCTGACATTTGTAAGGGGGGAAAAAAATATAATTTTCTACCAATCAAGCAATTATTGTTCCCACAAGATGACAGAAAACAGAGAATACATGCTGATGATGTGATACTGAGAGAATAATCAAGGATCTTTGCTTGATAAATGACTATAAAACCAAATGATGCTTGATTTTCTGGTGCTCAGTTAGGAAATGAAATCCAATAATTCTTGCAGGACCTTTGCTAAATTATTCACTTGTGTCTTGGTTTTGTTTATGTATTATAAAATCTGAGCTCTGATGTAACTTGACCTCAGAATCGACCGTCTGAGGGGGAAAAAAACAGCAATTCTCTCTTAATCAAGCAATTATTTTTCCTACAAGTATCAGAAAACAGTGAGAAATGTTTCTAATGATGATAATAAAATACAAGCATGTACTTTTATTTGATAAACAACCTTTAAAACGCGAATCAATTATGAAAACTGCGATGATTGATTTTGTGGCACTCAGTTTGTTAATTAAACCAAATTATTAATGCCGGACCTTTGCTAAATTATTCATTCATCTCTTGTTTTTCTTTATAAAATCTGAGCTTTGATGCAACTTTGACGACTGAAACTTCCTCATTATCAACCAAAAAACCAACTGACTCACATTTCTAAGGGAGGAAAAAAGTCAATTATATATTAATCAAGCGATTACTTTTATTAAAACCTCTTCCTGTGATGTGTAACAGAGAAAAACAACCTTAAAATGTGAATAATTATGAAAACTGATGATTCATTTCTGCTAATTGTTGCAGACCAGAAGCTATTATTGATTTATGTCGTGTTTTTGAGTGTAAATTGTAAATATAGAAGCCCTGATGTTTGTGTGCGACGCTCAGAAACGCACGTAAACCACCAGTTGAACTCGTGGTCGATGATAATCCGTACGGAGCGGCTTGTATTCCTGCTGCTCATCCACGAGAAGAAAAACACTACAGGAATAGTTCGCTGTGCTGTGAGCGGAGCAGAAATAGTCGACCACTGGCTTTGACCAGCTGATGGGTGGAGGATTACTCGGTTAATCCTCTGGTGTCCTGGAACTCTTAACGAAGCCACCTAAATGTGTCGGAGGGCACTTGAGATCAACAGAACCAGAAGTGCAAGAGAGAATAAAACGCAACGTATAAACGCGGCGTTGCTATTAACAGCGCCGCGCAACGTGAATGCTGAGTCTCTCCCGCGTGTGCTTCCGCATTCAGGCCCTTCAGCCGCCGCTCGATCAAGAATAAAGGATTAGTCGTTGTTCTCGTAACCTCGCACTTATGTCACCTCACTGAGAGGAAAAGCCATGGCGGACGCATGTGACTCAAACGGAACCAGCACTTTGAGTCGAGACGCTGTAAAGAATCAGATCACACAGGCTGGAGAGTTGTGATGACGCGTCTTATCATCGAAAACAACAACGATATGAAAACCTGAGATCTGAGGAATAAGCAGATTCTCTGTTTCTAGGCAACCTCGGCCAAATAATCAGCGGCGAGTTCATGCTCTCACTGTCTTACGTATGCTGGTTAGGCTGACCTAGTTTCATATGTACGCTCTCCGACACTAGTCCCCTCTGAGCCAATCACCTCTTTACAAGACGGTTGACTTACGTGTCTACTTTGACTCGCTCTGACCACTGTTTTCTTTTTTTTTTGCATCCTCTGCTCTGGAGGAGAAATTAGCAGCAGTGGCAAGTTTAGCCTGCAGGTCTGAACACTCAGTTTAACCCTCGGTGCCCGTCCACCTCCACTGCTACTTCAATAACGCTGCTATTTCTGTCGTCAGCAGATCCCTGACCAACACAACAATCACAGCACAGTGTGGGAGGATGTTCTTCAGCAGCTACTGGAGGAGGATCAGTCTGGAATAAAACACAGACTCTCCAGTTTTGATATTTTATTACATAAATGTGGTGCTTTTTTAGATTTGAGCTTTTTGTGCTCAAAGCTTCTGCAGAGGCCTTTTTAAAACCCCGACAAGAAGTTTTGTTTTTGCTCTGGAATAATCAGATTACAGGTCAGATTTGGGTTTATTGGCAAGAAGGTCACAAACAAAAAGTGGGATTTGACCTGATTTATTGGTGCAGAGAAATGTTGTTAGTGCTGCAGACTGTTGTGCAAAATGTCGAGCAAGAAATGTGCAAAAACGCGTGAAAAGCACAGAGAATACGTGAAGATAATCAATCTTTGAACAGTGTCGCGTCTGCAAGCTGTTTCTTGGTGTGCAGGAAAGATTTTACATGAACAGAAAAACTGGGTTAATTAGTGACGCTGCACACAAAGAGTCAGAGACTTTAACATGCAGGTGTCAGTCAGAGAACCACAAACACTCAGGAGAAGCTGGAATAACTCTCGCAAACGATCGGTAACGTTAAAGATCAACCAACATGTCAGATAAGACGGACTTTATTGATCCTGGAAAGGGAAAGTAAAAGTGTCACAGCGTCAAACAGAACAGAAACGCTCAGCAAAGATCGATCAACGAAAAGCAAATTAAATGTAAATCTTTACAACAAAATGTTGATTGAAGAGTCTCGACTCGAGGTTTACGTTGTTTGTTCAGGAGTTTTCAATACATCACATTAACACTCTGAAGCAGGTGGACCTCCAGTTTTAATAGTTTTGCCAATAAATAGATGTTGACGTGGAGGATTTCATGGAAATATGGGTGCTCGATGAACAATTATTTCCGTGAATGGAGAAGTTTAGGCTGCAAAGAGACCAACTGTAATAATCTTTGTCTTCTTCTATGTGGTTTTCATCTTCTCCTTTGTAGTTAGTTAGAGGTTTGTCTTCTTCGTGGTCTCCGTCTTCCGCTCCATAGTCTTCGTCTTCTTGTTAGTCTTCTTCTTCGTGGTTTTCTTCTTTGTAGTCTCCGTAGTTTCTGTTTCCTCTCCATAGTCTTCGTGTTCTTCCTTGTAATCTTTGTCTTCTTCTTAGTCTTCTTCGTGGTCATCGTCTTGATTGTCATCATCTTTTCCTTAGTCTCTGTCTTCCTCTCCATAGTCTTCGTCTGCTTCCTTGTAATATTTGTCTTCTTTGTCTTCTTCATAGTCTGCCGTCTTTGTAGTTTACTTTGTAGTCTTCATCACCTTTGTCTTCTTGTTTGCCTTCTTTGTTTTCGTAATCTCCATCTTTTCGTCTCCGTCTTTGTCATATTAACCTTCTTCTTAAGTATTTTTCATGGTCTTCTTGTTCGTAGTCTTACAGCGTCTCTTCTTCTCCTCGGTCATCTTTGTAGAAGCAGTAGAATGAAATCGTCCTCCTGTGCCAAAATAAAACTGCCCGTTCATCATCAAAATATAGCCACAACAGAAGCTAATCGTTGATCTTGCACTCTTGATAAATGCAGTTTCAAATCCGTCATTAACAAAACCATCAGAACCAGCTGACGCGCAGAGAACCCGGAGCTGCTGAGACACTTATCACACATGTCACCATATTTCATAAAGAGGATGTCAGAGTTTTGAGGATGTTAAAAAACTAAAATCCCTTAAAAGAAAAAAAAAAAAAGCTCCACTGTCTACGTGACCCTTCCACCCTGAGTGGAAATAATGAACAGGGAGTTCTGAGTTCTGTGAATTTGTGATGATGCGGTGCAGTGGGTACAAACTGATCTCTTCATGTTTATCCGTCTGACTCCTGAGGCAGAAGCGGGCTTAGTAAGCATGAATAAAAGCAGCACTCAGAGGTTGTGCAGGGTAAGACTCTCTCCCGGTTTCAGTCTCTGAGCTCAGGGCGGCGCAGCAGATGGCGGCTCTACGTTCAGCGACCGGCCACATTTTTTTGACTGACTCGTCCGTGTCAGCTGTCTGTCAGTCTGTCAGTCTGTCTGTCTGTCAGTCTGTCTGTCTGTCTGCAGACTGCAGGATCCTGCAGAAAGCATGAGGCAATATGCCGTCAGAACACAACGCATGACTGATCCGATCGCTGTTTAACGCTCCGTGACTTTGGTACATTTGGTAATTTTCTGCAGATTTCAGACCGCAGACGCTTTCTCTTTTTTCTGTTTAAAATTAAGACTCGTCAGTGACTAACGGAGGAAATTGAATCTTTGCATATGAAAAGGAGGAGAATGACAAGGCTGCGTGACACAAAGTGCTTTTTTTCTTATTAAGTTCTTCTAAAAGAAACCGGAGTTCGATACAACCTGTTCTCACCTCAACACGTCGAACACAGCAGGCCGGTCAGAGGATGTCATCACGGAAGTCTCACGCTGTAGCAACCTCGCTTAGTTTAAGAATATAAAGAACAAGAAAAGTCTACAGTCCAAGACTCCAAAAGACGGAATATGTGAAACGTTTTGAACTGACACTGAACGTTTTGGATACTCATGATTAAGCAGCCATCAGTATTAAGCTCTCAGGTGGGTTATAACCATGGCAGCAGCAGTAAGTGGTTAGAGAAGAGGAATCAATCAGTGCTGCTGCGTGACGTTACCTCTCGTTTTTTTCCTTTCGTGCTTCAGTGTGTCGCCTGTTTCCACCTCGACACGTGCCTGATTCTCAGCTACCTGTAGACGGTCAGACACGGAGAGAAAACACACGACAGGTGACGGGCAGATTTCTTCCCCGTGCGCTCTTCCCTTTCACTTTCTCCCTCCCTCTCCGGCTTTCTCGCTCTTTCAGCGGGCTGTAAAGGAAAATCACGTCATCAGCTTTATAGATAATCATCAAAGTCAGACTGCATGTAGACAGATAGGGCAGCAGGCAGCAGTGAAGCAAACAGGCATCCAGTGTGTCCACGGAGGAAGTGTTACAGGTTGTGTTTCAGAAGAGAAAACAATGAACCTCTGAATTAAGTTAAAAAGTAGGGTAGGCCATTATGGAGGAAGGAACTGGTGCTTTGGGTGAAACTATTAGGCCGAATATGGAGCCAAAGTGTTGGTGTTGGATGGGAACTCCATCTAAACACTGCGGTCAGTAATTTAGTTACTGTAGCATAGCAGCCATAAAAGCTAATTAGCAGGATAAGACAATATTTCCTCGCTTGTTTCCCTGCTTTCCTTCTTTTCTACGACACAGTTTAGATCCAGCAAACCAAAATTAGCGTCCCACACGTCTGTGTTGCATGACGTTTTTAGTTTTAGTTGCCCACGTAATCAAAGTCTAACCACATCAGAAGTCCTGTGAGTGTTTTTGGTGTTTTTTTTTCACGGAACTCGAAGCCACAATTATCAAGATTGCCGCTGACACAGCCGCTGGCGATGAGTCGGCCTGGACAAACTACACAACGCCATGAAAAGCACAGCGAGACAACAGCTCTCCGTCCTCCGCAGGTGGCGAAGACGCAACATGGACTCCAGGAAACTCTGCAGCGTCCACAGGTGAGGCTGTCCTGCATCAGCACCAGGATGGACCTCGGCAGGTGCTTCGCTCTCGTTTTCTTACATGTGACAAAGACAGAACTTAAGTGGAGCAGGCGGTGGCCTCCATCTTCTGGCTCTGCAGGACGTTTTGGATGATTTTCTCTCCGGTCCCTGTGGAGGACGAGGCAGAGAACAGCACCGGCTTTAAACCCACCACTGAGCCCAGAGACAAAGACACAGTGGAACATGCAGGCAGCTGTGTGGGCTGATGTTCCCTCTGAAAGCCAGCTACATTTTTCCTCGTTGCTTTTACAGGAAGGAATTTGTGTTTAATACGCACAAGGAAGCCGGAACACAAAATACACCAACGTTCCTGTCATTAACAGGATTGTAACATCAGGCGTCGGTGAACCGTTTTCCTCCCGGCGTTAAATCTCTTTAAAGATCAGAAACAGTTTGATGTCCAGGAGGTGAGTAACACTCAAACTGTGACAAAGTCACCGGAGGGTTCAGGCTTTTCCTCGTTATTACTGATGATGAGCAAAAAGAACATTCATGCCGGCGTTATACTTCATTTTTATGAGAAAATGACACAACTGAGTTTAGGGAAAGATTGTGATGGTGATTAAAATAAACCAAGGCTGACTCAGGCTTCTTTATTTCCAGCTGAGAAAGCTCGGCTAATTATTTTTGTACAGCTGCAAGAAATCGCTGGAAACATTCATCCTTTAACGAAACGTCTTTGCTATTGGTTGTTTACGTAACTTTGTAGGTCAAAGTGATACGTTGAATCGACCAGGAGGATTTGCTTCGCCGCGGGATGAAGAGGTTGTATTTTCGCTTCGCTCGCATAAAAGGAAAAGTTTGATTTTGCCTACTCGGAGCGCAATCTCAAGCTCAAGCTTATCGTTTTACCTCGAAGCCACTCGAGGCCACACTAGCTGCTTTTCAGCAACATATCTCGTGAGAGAGATTTTGTCTACACTGCTAAAAAAACCACCAACGCAGATGAGAATCTTTCTTCTCGACTTGGGCAGAAATGTTCACAGACTTTACGTTTCCCCCTCCAAGTTACAGCGACTCAACAACGTATGTAACAAAGGTTTAGTCATGTTTTTCTGACATTTAAAGGCAGAAATGTTCGATATTAGAGCAGCAGCGAGAAAGTTGCCGCTATGTTTTCAGCACATACAGTCAAACTTCCAGTCGAACGTCTCTGTGGTAAAAGAGCATCGAAATATAAGAAATGTCAGTCGTTACCAAAGGGCTCTGGGTTCATTACCACTTGCCCGTAGACAGGAAAACCACGATGCATGCAGTTATCTGATTCCAGATACCAGATATGTAACACTGAATTACCGAGTGTTAGCGCGGCTTTAACCATTTCAGCAACTGACTTGTGTTGTTGTTTCTGCGGTGCACTCAACCTCACGTATTGGCTTGAATCAGGAAGTGAAAGGTGGTTACATGATCACGGCTGAAGGAAGAGAGTTGACATCGTCCTTTGTTTCTTTCTGAGGGGATTTTTTTTTTAAGTTTGTCGCACTTTTTCCTGGACTTGTGTCACAACTTAGCAGAATCCCAGAGACACTTTGCTGACAGGTGTGGCTCATTCACACCTTCACACCTATAAAATAATAACGTATCAGTGACATTCTTTAACTTTGACGTGACACGAGGAAACAAACTGGTTTTCTGCTGTTTGTTGAAGCGTCTCTATCAACCTTCCTATGCTGCAAGAGCAGATGATAAACGTTTGCTGCCGCGCTTCTTTCCCAGGAAGTCGAGATCCGCACACTACTTTTGCATTTATCCAATTTAATGACACAAGATGAGCAGCATAGATGAATGCGGGAGCTGCAAAACAGCGTGGCAGGTCAATCAGACATCGCCGTCTGATGGGTTTTTATCACGCTGAGATGAAACCATGACAGATTTCAAAAAGGGGGAACATCTGTAATCTCCATCTGTTAATGAGGAAAGGAAAAGGTTATCAGAATCGCAGCAGGAGACGAGGAGATGATTTATTCCTGCTCACCGATGTCTTTATCCCGGCCAGGGTATCAATCTGAAACCTGCAGGCTTTGTGTTTCGGAGGCATTCAGCCTTTCAGCCAATGGCATTAACATGATGACAGCTTACATCATCTGTGGTTATTATACCGGTTATTTATTCAGCCCGAGGAAAATGAGAATAAATTGTATCAGGAGGGGAAAGAATGAGAGTAACTGATGGACTGGATGGATTTACAGGCACAACATTGTAATGGATCCTCCCCTGTGAATTAGAATTACACTTAAATCCACAAAAAATAAGTTGAAGAGCAACAAATCGTTAATTTGGAGTCATGTTTGCATCACCTGAGGAATGTAAATCCACTACACACTTTCTTTTTGCTCCATTTTTGGTCTCCACCATCTCCAAATTTCCCCCTGACCATCTTCGTTACTCGTTACAACAAAATCAAATCAGAAGAAATGTGTGAAATTTGACAGTGAGAAAGTATCAGCGTTGCTAGATCGCACGTTGGTGCACGCTCCATTGGAGTTGGTGCCAAAAACTAAAGAACGTCGACCAGAACAATGACGTTGCAGCCCAACAGCTAATTTTAAAGTCACTAAACCTGCAGATTCAGGTGATAATTCTCTTCACTTCATCACTACAAGCGATCTTTTCACACGTCTCATAAATCATAATCACACGGCAGCCAGATGTTGATCAGTCAGGGTTAGTTGGCGATAAAGATTTGTCAGATTGCGGTGCAACTTTTGAGCTTCCCACGCTGAGCAAGAGGAAAATGGCTGCCGTGTGACTACAATCTACTGTATTTAACTCGTTCTGTGGCACAGTTTTCACAATATCCACCCATAATTCACAACAGAAATTGTGGAAAACATCGAAACAGTGCAATCGCCGTAATAGAACGGTTATCACCGCGTCAGTGATGAGAGTTTACAGAGGACACGTCAAGAAAACGTTTTCATTTTCCAAACATACAGTGTGTTTGATGCAACAGATGGTAACTGAAGACGTTGTATCCACTCTAATCCACCTGGATCAGGTAGGCTTTACCCAGGGCGGCTTTTAGCAATTAATTTTAGGAGGGCCCAGCAAATTCTGCATGTGACTGGCTCAGTCCAACATCCAGTGGCAGCGGGTACCGCTGGTCGGATACAGTCGCCACACACTTCTCCAGACACGGTTTTGATCTTACAGAGGATTAAAGTCTCATGAGCCTGATTCATCGATTTAAGTTGTTCCTCGTCTCCGTTGCTGTTTATGTTTTAGAACAATGAGTTTGTGCAATCGTGTGTTAACTGGTGATCATGATTTCAAAGTAAATACGTATGCAGATGATCTTTTATTAACCTGTTTCCAGACAAATATCTTTTCTCTTTAGTCTCTTGCGTCCCGTCTGTCAGGAGTCGTGTTTTAGTCACTGCTGGTGATAACACGTTTCCTGTAATGCTGCTTTATAATAAAAGCTTTTAAATGACTAAATAAGGTTTACTGGTCATTGGTTTAAGACGTACCTTGGCTCAGGTGATACAGGACGGAACAAGGAGTGTGTCTACTGTCCATGAAACCAGTCATTGGCTGTTGCAGGCCACAGGACGGGCGTAGAGGCTCATAATCATTCAAATGTGGTGTTAATCAATGTATGGAAAGTGTAGGGGATGAAATATTGGAATACCTATTACTAAAACATGTTTTGCCGCTGACCTCATGTTGACCTCATGGCGCTGATGTACTCCTCAGGATGAATGTTCTTCTAAGATGGACTATTTTATTCTCCTCCATTTCTTTGTATATTACAAAACCTTGGTTTGAAAATACAAACAGAACCTTCTCCTCCGTTGTGCAGAAGGACGAACATTACTCCAGTATGTCAAGAGACCGAGGAGGCCTTAAGAATACCAAGTGTATCATTTAATGCATGATAAAGGTTTATTCCGGGATATAAAATGGATAGAAAAGGAGGTGAGTGGTTCGCTGGAGGACAAGAACACATTCATCCATCATTACTGTGGTACCGTCCTTTCAAAGGCAGGTAATGGGATTATTAAAGCAACATTATGTAACTTTCACGCCGGCTATTCTCCGCGGGAAGCTGGATGAACTCCTGATGCTTCTCTGGGAACAAAATTGTTGTTGTTGTTTCTCTAATGCAGCTTCGTCGCTAGTTTAAGCCAAACCGTGATGTTTTTCTCACCCTAACCACCTGTTTTTAATGGACCGTAAGCACAGCGATGTGACAAAATGATAGAAAACTAAACGTAAACAAACATAAAAGAACAAAACAGAAGTTTTAACTCATCTGTGGTTTTGAAGAAACGTACTTAGATGATGTTTATTCTCGCGATTGTATCAGGAATCTGCTGACAAACAATGTGAGGCAGCAACGCAACACGATAGAAATTTCACAAATGCTGTCTTGCAGTTTGTCAAATCTTCTGGACGTGGACCAGAAGTCCAGAGACAGTTAATTGAGGTCCTGAGCATCAGGCAGAGATACTGTCTCACCTCCTCACTCTCCTCTTTGATTTGGTCACAGTGGGAACAAGATTTAAGGCCTTCGCTCACCTCATCAGAGCGGCAGACTGACCCTGCAGCAGTTTCCGAGTCAGTCAGGTTCAGACATCTACGGTCGAAGATCCTTCACAGATCAGATATCACTCGCTCCTCTGATCTCTGCCAGCGTACGAGTTGATTCATACGCTGTAGCACCGCGGGAGTGTTTCCCTCGACATCACTCAGAATGGATATAAATCCTCCTTCTTGTCCCGTTTGTTTGCCCGGGTAAAGAGAATACAGAGAATATTTCTTGTCGACTTTTTGGCTGCTAAAGGATTGATTTTGTTAAACTGGAAGATTTGTTAGTGAACATGTTTCATCATAGAGTGCTGAAGGAATCCTCAAACATGGAAAACCTCAGAATCTTGCTTTGGTTTCAAAATCCTCCCTAATTTTGAGGTCTCTGGGTTTGCAAGTGTGTGACTTTCATTGAGTGACATTGATTTATATAAAAGGTCAGATAATGAAATTAATAATTAACTGGCATATTTAATTGTGAGGACCCACCTTCCTCCATTTAGTGTGTGTGATTGAGGCCTTCTGCACTTTTTAGCTTGTTTCCTTTTGTCTCTCATGAATATAAAAGTGTACATCTACAACAAAACATGGTAATTAATGAGCTTACTCATGTTAACATGCAGCTCAACACTTGTACCAATAAATGTATTGTATTGTGGTCAGTGTGTGTGTGTGTGTGTCACTGCTGTAGCCTATTTTCAGATGGAGCCGCTCCAAAAACAACATGCCGCAAAGTGCATCAATCACAGATCATCCAAAGTCCTGCAGTTATGCAACAGCTCTGCATTCCAGGTAGGATCCCAGCCTGAGCTAATACCCCTGAGGACCGAACACAGACTCTTTTAAAAGCTGAAAAAATGTTTCAGACCAAGTGGGCACAGTCATGCTGAATGTACCTGCACACAAAACCAAAAAACTCCTGCCAGATTTTTGTGTTATCAAAGCGCTGCCGGCTGTTCGGGGGCCTGTGGTGAGAACTTCCATGACTCTGTGTTTCTGTTTCTGCTTCAGTTACTGTATCTTCTCGGGCCTCCTCATGACTGCTCATTGAGGATCTGTTTTGTTTTTTCACAGCGGTGCTGTGGGGCGAGAGAGAGAAGCATGAGACTGCAAAACTGATTGGGAAGTTTCACTTTGTTTTCCGGCGCCTAACGCTCTCTGGACCCGACCGGTCACGGTGTGCTGCTGC
>CAEMYA010000137.1:706947-722529 GCA_903131615.1 Diplodus sargus | reverse complement strand
TGGCTGCATGTCACCCAGATCACAGTCAAGAGCCCTCACGCACAATCATTCCAGTTGCTGAATAATACAAAGCAAACAGTGACCTACTTTCGAAGTAGGGAACAAGCTCGAGAGAAGACGTGGAGCGGAGTTCTGCGCGGAGGCGGACCGAGGGAGGAGCTGCCGGGGATCAGGAGGCGGAGGGGAGCGGTGACCAGCCGGCGTCGGTATTGGTTTGTGTTGGGATTTAGAGGCGGGAGGCGTGCCAGACCGGAGCAGAAAGCATGGTCTGCCATGTGAGCGGCAGAGTCCGATCCAGTGGTTCTGGGAGTCCCTAACCGCGGCTTGTAGGCGCCTCCAAATGTGATTAAACAGGCAGGCACAAGAATACTGCAGAGCCCCTATCCTGGAGGCCTCCCTGCACAAGGAATGCAGTTCAGAACCAGGGCCTCACACATGTGTCATACCATCAATCTGGGCAATGTAAACCTTCCGACCCTGCACTCACTCTTCCACATTCCTGTTATCATCCACCTTTCTGTTGTTGTTGTTTGCATCCTTTCATCGTCTGCAGCCGCGGTGTGGGGTGAGACTTGTTGCCGGGGCGATTTTCTGGTCGGAGCGAGGACGGAAACTGAGACACACAGGAAGCGAAGAATAAAACAAAATGCACACACACACACACACACACACACATCACGGCGACTAAAACTCATAATTATCATATTGCTTTGATTTATTGCTCCAGTCTCATTTAACATCCCTCCCATAGTAATTAAGACGCTGATTACAGGTTGTTCAGGGCTGGTTATGTTTTGTAATGGGAGTAATTAATGAGTTCTCCAACATCTAATGACTTTTAATCATCTGGGGGCTCTGTGTTGGGCTGGAAATGTACATTTTGCTGTTAAGAAGAAGGCAGTTATGCACCGAATGAATGATATTAATGCATCATGTTTCTCTGGTCTGTTCTGTTCGACGGTGCATCAGAAGAGATTCAAAGAGGATCCGACTGTTCAAATGTTGCTCATCTGTTCGGTATCTGTTGGTTCATATCGCTGCAGACTGTTGGTAAACACGAAACGCTCTGCGGTCATCATATTTTGTCTCCGACGACTAAAGTTCAGCTTGGTCACATTCGGAGGCCAAACAAAACACGTTGCCCAACGACAGACGAGCCCGAGCTGCAGATGTCGGGTCGAGCTCTCTCCTCTTTAACTCCACACCGGCAGATTTTATCGACAAACATTTGGTCTGAATAAACTCAAGAAACATCAACGTCAATCAGCGTCACGCCGCTCAGATGTACACATGCAGTCGAACTCCTCAGGAACTCCCCGAGAGTTGGAGCAGTGAAACCAGTGGGCTTCCCCTTTCTTCCCCGCAGATACCAAACAAACACGTCCTGAAACCTTTAATATCATCTGTAAGACCTCGTTTTTCTCGTCAACACCGACACATAAGAAAAGTGAAAATAAGACGATAACATGATGACATGTTAATACTTTTAGTGTGTGGAAATACGTCTCAGCGCAGCTTGTGTTCATCAGAAGTTACGATATTTATTATGAATGTTTACAGAAGGTTGACTGACTGAACTTCCGTCTGATAATGAGGATTTTCTCTGTGTACTCGCTTCACCCTCGTCGTGTAACGTATGATCATGTCTGCTAAGAAGAAAACGAATTGCTTCAGAGTTTGTGCAGATGAAAGTCTCTCGTCTTCTCTGCAGGAAAGATTCACCGTGTGTGTAAATTATCTCACAAAAAGCTCGATGACACACTTTCTCAGTGAGGTGACAGCCGGCGTTTCCTCGCGGACACGAGCGAGGGGGGAAATGTAGGACACGGCGTCAGCACTCTGCGTCCAGCAGCAGGACGTATGTGAGGACTCGCTGGCTGATAAAAATAGATCCGAGGTCAAACACGAGGTGGACTTTGGTTCTCGGTACTGGGGGAGGACGACCGGGCTGCCGGTGAAACCAGCATGTCGGCGCCTGCAGTCAAACAAGTCCGGCTGGTTGGAAGCAACGTCTTACAGATTGCTAATTAAACGACATGGTCGTCATGGCGACTGATGGATGAGTCACGCCCACTTCAACTGCTGTGAAAGTCAGTTCAGACATTTACATGTTAAATATACACAAGTGGGAAAAAAACAACAACAATAAAACAGCAAACGAGTGAGTCAGAGCAATAAAACAACAGACGCACACTTTAGTTTGACTGTCCGGATATTTAGTGTTTATGGGAAGTGATTCACCTCCGTTTGTGTGATCTGGGACAGGAAACGTGTAAAAATCAGAATATATTTAACCATTTGTTTTATTTATTGCAGTCAGAGTCATAAGAAAACTAAATTATACTTTCATGTACAAATGTTCTGTACAATGGTGTGAACTTATCGACATCCTGACCAATATCCAATATGTTTCTGATATTCTGATAATGAAAATTTGTGTTTTTTTTTATGCAAATGACAATAAAATAAATTATTTTGAAATTGTTCTACTTGGGCTCTTTGTCTGCAAAGTAACGAGCCACTAAAGTTATCAAATAAATGTAATCGGAGTAAAAAGTACAATAAATAATAACTACTATAACAGGTTTATTAGTAATTTACTTAGTTTCTTTGCAGCACTTTTAACCGTAACCTGCCAAAACACATCTACCTAAAAATAAAAATAAACTTTTGTACACAGTTTATACTTAAAATCTATACAGAACGACAGTTATATTACTTAAATATTACTAATGTACACGTTAAAATGCAGGATATCTTTCTGACACTTCACTCAGAGTCTTAGTTACTTTCTAACTGTTGATGTTTGATGCATCATCAACAGTAGAAGTTTCTGTTTACATCACAGAGAACTTCCTCTTTATAAACCCACTGTCAGATAATCACCTTCACAACCAACAGGGATGATTCTTCAGCCTGGTGTCAGTCTGCTGCCCCCGGTGGCCGTCAACAGAAACACAGCAGCTACACCTGAAGTTAAATGTACAGATTAAAAACATAAATACTCATTTATAGATATCTGAATATTCAAAGTGAAGGTTCCTGGAGATGTTTTGAGTCCAGCTGCTTGTTGGAACCATAAAGACTAAAACAAACAGAGTGTCTGCACAGATGTAATCTATCAGATGTTCCATCAGAGTTCCCTCTTCATGGATTATCTGAAATACTTTCGCTGCTATCTTGGACCGAAGGAGGGATTATGGAAAGGGCTTGACCTCCGACCTCCAGCTCACATAAAGACGCCGGTTGGCTCTTTGTTCGCTGCAGACAGAACTGATGCATGAGCTCAGCGTTGGTGCAGACGATCGAGCATCAACAGCACGAATACGAACCATGTTTGTAGATTGTAGAAAGTCTGTGAGATGTTCTTGTAGCCACTGACTTCTCTCTACACATGTACACTCATCCTGCGATCACCTGACACCTCTCCACACAGGTGAGCTCCATTCACCTCATCATGCAACTTCTAAAACAACCTGCACAGGTGATGATCAGGTGTGTCCTCTCATGCGAACACTTTGCAGACATCTGTGTTCACTCTGACACCGGAGGAGACATTGTTCTGTTGACCAGCGTCACAAAAAAACACATTTAATCTATTTTGACTCTTGAGAGAGTTTACGAAACGTTGTTTAAAAGTTTCACAACTTCAGATCTGCTCTCGTGTCGCAGACTGTTTCTGATCATGCAGCTTGTTGCACAACAGCGACAACTGACATCAATTAAACAGGAATCGGACAGTTTGTGTTGATGCGCTGAGCGGTTTGAAAAGTTTACACGTTTTGGCAGCGTTCACCTTCCACTTGTCAAGATGTTGTTTTATTGCAACCTAAGCTGAAGAAAGACACGCGATGCTTCTCACGCCTGAACGAAACAGCTGGCTGCTCTCCAACATGGCAGCTCGATCGGGACATTCTCGTACGTTACTAAAATAGCTCAGCGCCTCTGGAGATATTTTACGGGAGAACTTTCTGGAGGCGCCGCGTCACCACGATTCGCAGGAAGCAGCCAGACTTCAGCTTTAAGCAAATGAGGAGCGAGCAACTCGACCTCCATCTTATGATGTACATTTGTGCTCATTAAAAATCCTGTTAGTGACGTACTTTATTACAGATTATATTATCAAAGTAATCAGTAGAAAGCATATTTTCAAAGCTTTATTCATCACATATTCTATTATCAACGTCCTCCTTTCAGTCTGTTAGCTATCAGACGGCATTAAGGATCAGCAAGAACACATCCTGGAACATTTTACGTACTTTAGAGTTCGATAATATCGCCGTGTTTTTAATGAGTCTTATCCAACAGAGGCTGAAGTGTGTCGAGTCCTCTCGTCTCCGTCGGTCACCGCTGGCCTCCAACGTTGTCGTCACATGTTGCTGATTGCGTAAGTCGCATTCAACTTTACTCTTCATGTGAACACGAAGCAGGTCAAGTAGCCGTCCGTTACGTATTCTCAGGGACGACACGCTGACATGTCACAGCGGGATGAGGTTTGTAATTAGTGAACGATGGCTGAATCCCATTTAGCTGATCAGTCTCAGGGTCACGCTATTGTGCACGATGTCACGCCGTCGCTGCCGAGTCATCGTTCATTCAGCATCGACTGATTTCACACCAAGTCAAGATGTCTCCTGTGAAAAAGTCCAACTGATGGACGTTTTGATGATGTGAGACATTTTATAAGTCGTCTTTGGAAGCTTTCAACCACATCTGACCGGAAAACACAGCAGGGACGCGCTGTAAATCTTTCTTTCCACCTGGTTTCATGCTCCATTTCACTTTGTTTCAACGCTAGTATGAGTCACACCGCTGGATATTTCCAAGGACACCTGGACCGTCTCCAGCCGTGAGCGTGGCGACCAAAAAAAGATGCACTTTTAAGCCCAAACCACGTTGTTTTCCTCACCCTCACCTCGTGGGTTTAACCAGAACATAAGCACAGCGCTGTGACGAGAGAGAAACAGAGAACTCACCCAAAACAAAAAGGCAAAGAAGCAACTTAGAATGTGCAGCTTTTCAAACACCTTCGTGTTGACAGGTGCGTAAAGAAAAGACTGAGACTCCTGCACAGCGTCCAACTCACTTGCGGCACTTAGACCTTCATCAGGTTATCTGGTTGCAACTGAAAAATAAAGTATTCAGTCGGTGGGTTTGTAGAAATGTACGTTTGATTCCATTTAACTTCACTGAATCTCTGTTAACCAGCTGAATTTGTTCAGTTTCATCCGTTTCAAAGAAAACAAATATTAACCGGGAATCCCAAACCTCTTCAGTAAAACTGAAACTGAAATGTTTTTCTTCTCTTCGCCTCCTTCTAAAAGTTCCCCAACTGAAATCAAATAGAAACAGTCAGGTGTGAAGGAGCTTCGGTATGAACGGGGTTCAATAAAGAAACTCAGAAAGGATAAAAGACAGCAGAGAAACGTCAGAGCAGAGTTTCTGGTTGACGGTCTGTTAAGGTGAGCTGCTCCCCACCTGTCTTCATGAAGGGGCGTCGTCACACCTGATTGGCTGTTAATTATTAATTAGGAGACATTTGGACATTTTGCAAAAACAAGAAGATTCCTCGCACTCGAAAGAAGATTCATAAAAGAGCCGGCGACTGTAGTTTTCTAGGAAACTAAACATTTGTTGCCGTCTATTTTTCGAGTATCATCACGCGGCCGTCCGCAGGTCAACAGGTGTGTTTTCTCCTGGAACCATGAGCCGTCTCACTGTTATGAAAGCCTTTTCTCCTCCATCAGAGAATCGGTAGTCGTGGCGACATGATGCAACAACTTCAACAGGAGCCTTTTACATCATGAAGAGTTACAACATGGAGAAACGTGGCGTGTAGATGTGAGGCTTTGTGACCGCAGGAGGTCCTTTCGCAAGACAACGACGGGGTTAAACAAAGCCACCGTGTAAAAAAAAAAAGGACTAAAAACCACTCAGTGAAACACAGTCTGTGTGTGTGTGTGTGTGTGTGTGGAAGCCCACAATCACTAAAAAAAAAAAGAAAAGCTGCTGCAGTGCGAGAGCGGCCTCGTCGTTTCCTTGGGAACTGAGAGGAGGCTTTCCATCTCCGAGCCGAGTGCTGCGCTGACCAATTAAGAGGCGAGAGCGAGAGGCCGGCGGTGCTGCACCTCTCGCACGGCGTCCGCAAATTATCTTCAAGAGCTTTTCAGTCACCGCAGCGAAGAAATGCAATTAAAAAAAAAAAAAAAGAAAGAAAGCTCCGGGGATTATTAATAAAGCTTTTGGCTTCACTTCATTTGAAGTGTGCACAACTTTTTTTTTTCCTCTTTTCTCTTCAAATGTTCTCGGTCTTAAGGAGAACATTAACAAAGAGCCACTAAAAGTCTTTTACTCTAATTGGAGCCATTATGACTCATTTGGGGTAAAAGGGACGCTCGGATTATTAAGATTATTATGAAATTTTGGTGCGTACATATTTTTTAAAGACGTCAAAACATTTGGACAACAAGAACACATCTGCGGAGGTCAGAAGCTGAGTGTTGCTTCCCGTTTTCCATTAATTAAATGCACTTTTACTAGAAAAATGTCCAAAAGCCCGACTGTTAGTCTGGAGGACAGAATTATCACTGACTGGTAGTCGACGAACTGATCCAGTCCGAGCAAAACAAATCCAAGAAGATGTCTGCTGAAGAGCCAGAAGTTACTGAATGTTTCAGACAACACCTGAAGAGGGTTTGATGACCAAAAACATGTGTTATTACAGATAAAGGAGTGAAGTTGAAGGTTGCGCTGGACGTTAACTGAGGCTGGAGGTTTTATCTGGACTTGGATGAAAAGTCAGATGGTTTGAAGATTCATGTACCATGAAATGTACCATGAAAAATAGAGCTGCAGATCCCAAAATGCAAAAGCTTCATCCTCTGGTGACCAAGAATGTGCAACACGTTGAATTTAACATCCAATTAGCTTCAGTTTTTGACCAACACTCATCAGAGAGCGTCCAAAATGAGCAGGTCCTTCAGTCTGATGAAGGATTCATCATCTGAGGACCATGAACATCCACAGTGACCAGCTCAGCTTCTGCGACACCTCGTCATGAACAGTATATCGGACTCTGTAAAGGTTTGGATTCTGTTGTGGCGACAGAAAAGTTCCCGGAGTCTCCAGAATCTTTACGATGATCCTCTGGGGAACGTGAATATCTGTAGAATTTCTTGACAAACTTAAAAAGAACATTACAATCTTTTCTGCTCATCACTGAGAAAACAAAAACATCTGTTCCCTGTTGCGGCTGCAGTCTGAGTTATTGATCGAATGGATTCCTGATAAACAAGCTGAACTCATCCCACGCGGGTCATACATGACGCCGTGTGTTTTCTTCTTCATGTTTTCATTTCAGGCTGCAGAGGACACGTAGCTCACGGACGCTAATACTCGATGTTACAGAGATACAGTGTTCTGCTTTCATGGATTCTTGTAAACGGGCCAAGCAGACATGAGATCTTGTGTTCTGCTCAGTTGAATGTTATGAAATAAATTGTCCGCCTCCTTTAATCACTTAATCAAGCTTCACCAGAAGTTTGTTCCTTTTGGGAAACATTTTGTCTTGTGATGAACACATTTCATCGTCCGAAGGAAATCACAGTAATGACTTCAGGGTCAGAAGCAGCGAGAACAATTTGGTGAAATTCACACGTTAAAGAAAACAGCCGCAGGCTTTTTAAACCACAACCAAAAGAAAAAAATGCGAATCAATCAAGTGTAAACGCAGCATGACGTCACACGCTGGTTTGTGGACGCCTGTTTTTGAAGTTTGGCGTTATGGCTGTTGCCATCGCCGGAAGTGACCATATTTGGACACAAAGGGGGCGGAGCTGGAGAGGATATCCTGATCTGATCTGAGGACACGCTCTGCCATCAGTCATACTCAAAATGTGACCATAATTCACTAAACAGACACCGTGCTGTGTTGAAGAAGACAATTCAAACCACAAAATCATCAGGAAATAAATGAAGGAAAAACACGGGTCATTTTCTCATAAGCTTCTATACAATTCGACCCTTTTTAAAGAAGTTTAGTCGCCCTCTGCAGATCGTTCACAGTCAATGAAATAAATCAAAATCCTCCTCACCATCAGACATTAGATAATATCCTTTATGGCCAATCAACAACTCTGCAGCCACTGGAAAGGACCAATCAGGAGGCAGCAGCTGCACAGAAAAGATCTCTGCATTATGAAGGACAACAATACTCGCGTCCTTGACACAGATTCATTTCATTGACGTCTGTGCAAATGAGAAATATGATGGCAGAGGCAGGTTTCTTTTTTTTACACAACGATGTGACTGTTGCAGCCTCACCGAAGCTTCAGTCTGAGCACATCTTCCAGGAAATGTAGCCGAGGAGACGCAAAAAAAGAAATCTAGTCCTGTTAAGTAAGCGACTGACTTCAGAAACTCGACAATGACTTAATGAAATTTTGGGAGAAATTCTGGCCATGCGCTGAGGCGGAGGGGGGAGCAGATTTTGATGCCAATCCAGAAAGATTTCTTAGAATTCGTCACTGCTGCTTTAAACTCTGTGGGCCAAACTTCAAATGTCTGCTGGAAGTGGGAATAGACACTATAATGACTTATAAACCATCTCTGCTGCTGTCAAACGGCCCAAAAAGTGGCTTTAAAGAAGCTATATGTGAGAATTTAAGTATGAAATATTCCGTTCACCGTTTTTTAACCGTTACGTGCCTGATCGGGTTACTGGGTCATCGAATTTACTCACCTGAAGTCAGTTTTTACTTTCCCTCTCGTGTACAAAATGTTTTATGTATTAGTGGTTGTTAAATAACAACAAAGACGAGAAGGTGTCAAATTGTTTTATCTTATCCGCCTCGCTCTAAAATTTCCCCCACGTCCTCTAGCTCCCCCTAGAGGCCTGGAGAACTTTCGTTTTTGTGTTTTTGACTTTGCATCGTTTGTGTATTTGCACGTTTGTCTAATGAGAAACTGTTTGCAGGGCGTTCGTACATTTGCTGTCCTAAATGTTGCCTGACTGATGAAGGTGCTCCTGTTTTCTGACACTGCAGCATGTTCGCTACATACAGATGTGGCATTTTTACTACAATCATTTCTGTTGTGCTTTTGTTCCTTGGCGAGCAAAACGACGACATTTGATGCTGAACTTGCAGCATTTCTCTGTTTCTTATGATCGGATGGACCCTCCAGCTTTCTGGTGGTATGCTGCCCCCATTGTTAATTCAGCAGTTGGCCAGTTCTCACATTTAGGATCTTTTAAAGTCTCTGTTTAGAATCTGAGATTTGAAACTTGGATGCCACCCTACAGTGACATAAGACACAGTAGTAATCAGCAGCAGTTCTGGTCTCGAGTCTTGAGAAACGTCTGCCCTAAGACGTCATTTGAACAGTCACATAAAAAAACTATCCACACAGGAGCTTTAAAGGCCGAGCTCTGCCGGCGGTGCAGCCTCCAGTGGAGGTATTAACTTTCTAAGTACTTGAGTCAGTCTGGGTTGTAAAAATGTGAGGAGTTTAAACCTCTGCTGACTGTCTGGACAAAGACAAGAAGAAGAAAACAGAACAATCACTGAATTGTTCTTAAGTCTGAGATACATCATCACGATAAGAAGTCTGGTTTCAGGATATCATGAGGCAGCGAGCCGCTCTCATGTTCTCACTTCTCGACCGCGACAGATTGTGTTTATGACGGCGTCTTTCCGGTAGCTGTGGACTTAAACGCGCCCTCGCAGTCTGCCGCGTTACAGGACGGACGAGTCGCCTCTGATGTCGGTCCAACGGGACCTCGTGATGTTTTCAGACCATTTGATGACCCGGAGGCAGCGCTTGATCCCGACATGTAGCAGAGCGGCAGCGAGACGCGGAGAGATGCAACATGAGATACACTGAGAGGAGGTCAAGAAACAGAAGGCTGTTCATGGAGGCTGACACAAAGCAGGAGCGGCTCGTACTTTGCATGTCAAGTGATTCGAGCATCCCATTAGCGTGAAACACCAGCAGCCTGTCGAGGCCTCTCAGAGAAACGAGTGCTCTCAGCAAACCAACCGAGAGAGGTTTTTTTGTGAGCGCCGCTGAGACTTGTGGGAGTCCTGTGAGTTTTGGGAGCTGTGCGGAACCGGTCTGGGCCGGTTGTGGAGCAGCTGTTACCCGGGGTTACCGTCTCCGCAGAGGACCACAGGCCGCATCCCTGCGTCCACGCTGCCGCCTGCCAGAGTGGAGCTTCGTTCCTCTCTGCTTCTCAAACCCACCCACACATCTCGCTCCCTCTCTCGCTCCATCAGGCTCTCATCCCTCTGTCCTCGTTCCCCTCTCTCTCTCTCTCTCTCTCTCTCTGCTGCTGCTCGGCTGCCGTCCGGCGTCGGAGCAGTCGAGAGGCTGAGAGGGCGAAATAAACAGCCATTAGATTCGACACAGGTGGCACTTGTGCTGCGCAGCGTTGTGAACACTCAGGTATCTGGTGCAGCACTTGTGAATGTGTTGTAATGTGTGTGTGTGTGTGGGCCAAGAGTGTGGAAGTGCAAGTTTGCATGCTCTGCTCTGCACTGCCATCGTGTGGTCGGCAGGAGTACTGCAGCCACGCCGCAGACGGTTCAAATAATCATCTGGGGAGTATTTCATGTGAATAAAAGGTTTGTTTGGGTTTCAGACGACTGATGACCGAGATGTTGTTCATAAGTGATGACAGACTGAAGGATGTTTGTTTCTGTGGACTCTTCCTGACAGCTTTTCTGTTAGCTGTTCTGGGAAGACATCTTCTCCGTTGACAAAAAACCTTCAGTCTCTCTCGAGGAGCCACCATAAACGTCGCTCTTGCTGGTTTTCACACCCAAACCCCGGCTGGAGCTGACACTTCTGGGTTCGGCGTACTCTGACGCCAACCCGGTCGCTGATGGTTCAAACCGAGGACGCAGCGTTGAAGGTGCAGCCCTGTCCACTCCTACAACAGCTGCACGGTGGCTGTGTTATTGGACCGTCTCTGGCTCAAATCACAACAGCGAAACGAGTCATTTCTCAGGGGTTTTGATGTTGGAGCCAATGTCCTCTCACATTAATTATGACACGTCTCACAAACTAAAGTAAACGCCATATTTGCAACCAGCGTGTCAAGTTCTCTCAAGTGCAGCTTCAATTTATAAGTGACAATGATTCCAATATTCTGCATGTAGAAAACATGGCGTCAGTAAATAATCAGACCAACAGGACGAACGCTGGTTCACGAACATAAACTCAGTTTCTGTGAGGCTGAAAACACTGAAGGCTTCTTGTTGTAACTGTTATGTCAAAACCGGGATTGCAATAATTACCAAATAACTGGATTTAGTCTCCTAAAATAGCAGGATCACAAGTGGAAGTCCACGTGTTGAGGGAGATTTTTTTTGTGTAACCAGGTCTGTTCGTCTGCACACTGACGAGCTTTAGGAGTCACCCAGCGAGTCTCAGCGAAGGCTTCTCGTCTGAACGGGTCGGCTTTAAGGCGAGCTGCAGTTCAACATGCAGAGTGCAGATATTATCAGAGGATTACAGAGTATTCGCTCCACTCTGTGAATACAAACAGCCAGCAACCACCTCATGACCTGAGAGACGAGCTAATAAAAGACACCAGACTCTGGTTTTGTTTCTTCTTTCAAAGAAAAGATGATTCCAAGAACAGTTTGGATAAGAAGAAGCAGATTTTTTGGTGTTTTTTTTTTCTTCTTTTCAGCAGCTTCCAGAGCGTCAACACTCGAATCAGGCCGTCTCAATAAGCTCCTGGTTTCTATGGAGACTCCACCTACACAGGCAGCAGTGGAGGCAACACAAATGTGTTCATAATGCCAATCTCCCCCCACCAGCCGGCCCCTTCCCTGTGTTTTAAACGCTGCTGCTGCTTCTTCCCGTTGTTAGTCACCTTCCCTGGTGTCTCTCCTCAGCACAGTGTCAGAGCGAGCTGGATATTTACACACAGACTCCATGTTGAGTGTGTTTACATGCGGAGGAGCTCGTCCTGTCTGCAGGTCAGAGCCGCGTCATCGGACCACCAAACTCATCAGTGTTACAGCTGGTTACGTAACTGAGACTGAAGGGTTTGAGATGCAGCAGGGACACAAATCAAACATCAGACACATTCAGTACGTCACTAATTATAATACAGTAATGTAAAATATATATATTTCTGGTGCTTATATTTTGATGCTTGCTTTTAGCTTTGCGGAGAGAGTTTAAATGCAGGACTTTCACTTGGAAAACAGCCTAAAGGGAATTTAAAAAATGGCTTTTTTAAGTATAATGTTTGCCGAATTAACACGAACGCCCCAAAAGTTAAGAATTTGTCAGCGATAAAGTTTTGCAAAGTTAAAAAGTTTCTCCACAACGCCACAACTCACAAAATTTAGCGATTTCTTAATGGGGTCTGGGGACTTTCTTCAACGACTTCAAGAAATGCACCTATATTAGTTACTGTTTACTGTACAGGTGAGATTTGACGACACTCAAGTTATGAATTTCATTTAATTTTTACAAATAGTAAAATATAAAGGCTAATTCTTTGAAGCCCATCCTGAAAATCACCAGACTCCCTTAAGAAATCGCTCAATTCTGTGCGTTGTGGCGTTAGCAGAAACTTTATAAACCTTGTGAAACTCAGTCTTAAACAAATTCTTCAACATTTGTTTCTTCTTGTAAATTCGGCATTAAATGCATCAGGAAGCTGTTTATTTCCTTGTCTCAGCATCACTTTACCAGCCTGTTTGTTTCTGTGTGTAAAGTTCATCTCACCTGCTGACATTTAGCAGCTGTTTGAACATAAGTACTAATTTGTGAGTTTTATTGATGGTAAACATGCAAATTGTACAAAAAAAGCAAACAGCAACCAATATAGGCTAATTTGTTGTTGCTCGTAACGACAGCCACCAGACTCCCTTAACAATTCTCTGAATTTTGTGAGTTGTGGCGTTAGCAGAAACTTTCTTCTCCTTGTGAAATGCTGTCGACAAGAAATTCTTAATCATTTGGGCCTTGTTGTAAATTCGGCTCAGGATGGGTTTTGATACCTGCTCTGACTTTCACAGTATTTTAATAATAAAGAAAATCTCACTTTCTAGAAGGCGAGACCTTTCACCTTCCTGTCTGTCGTCCTGAAGTCTGTTCAGTGGTTTAATTTCTGCTCTGAAATAGATGACACACGACTTTCCAACTCTGTAAGTGACGCACAACCCACATCTGCCCACAGCTCCTCCATCTGCGTACCTGAGAGTGTAAACAGCTCGTGGTGGTGCGTGCTCGTTAATGAGCTTCCACCCTGTTAACATGTCAGCAAACGACGCTTTATGTTTGTGTGTTGTGTTGTTCCCAGTGGACGTCGGTCATTACTGTGTGTGTGCCGTCACAAGTCAGTTTCCCAGTGGATTCATGATAAACTAACAACCCTGCAGGAGACGATTTCTTCTCCAGTTAATCAGCGTTATTCTTCTGATGTTTGTGCGCATCGTATCATATAAAACATCTGTGTCATGAGACTCACGAGCTTTGGTTTCACACACAGATAATAATCACATGAGACGATAAACAAGTAGAAGCGCCGACTGAAAGCTGCTTCAGCACATCTGCTCGCGAGCTCGAGTGAGGAAACACCTTCGACGCGGCGGCTTTATTTAGCTCGTCCGACACAAAAGGAGGAATGTTGGAACTCAGCAGGCCGCAAAGTGGATAATTGTTTCAGTGTCGCAGGGCGTCTGTTTGTCCAGCGACACATGAGAACAACATGAGAGGCAGCGAGCAGCTGGATGACTGACGGAGGGAAAAAAAGGTCAAGATCCCTGCAAAACTTCTCCTGAGGAAGAGTTACATGTTCGATTGTTGTTCACTCTTTCACATCAGACGTGTTTGTATGAGGCTGATCTTCAGTGGACGTCCTGATCAGATCAGAAACATATTCAAGGCGCCTGCCTCTCCTGTATTTGTTTAGTTTTGCCTGAGCTGTACATCATCTGATTCAGGAGGACTTCAGGTTTCAGTCCGGCTCATTTAAAGTCACAATCCTACATTTGTGTTTGTCCAACGCCGTCAAAATGTGTCTTTTAACGGTAAACTCAGACGGACGCTCTCGTCTTAATCTGATCTTTTCTAAGTAAGTTACAGTCGTTTATTATTAAATCACTGCAGTGAAAAGCAGCATCTTTCTTTTTACCGACCACCAAAAAAGTAAACACAACGTTTATTAAATCATAACAGAGGAAACTGAAGAGAAAGAGACTTTTTTTCCCCCCAAGAACGGTGCAAGAAATCAAAGGAAACTCTGCGCTTGTTGGTGCAATCAGGTTCACTACGGCGTCCCTGAAGGTCCAAACGAGTCGTCTGATACGACTGAAAGTCTTTTAAGTTATTACACATTTTAGAACGACAGCTATTTTTAGGCATTTGAGGGTCAAGAAAGTTGCAGTTTGTCATCAATAACAAAAAACAATAGATGATTTTGTGTTAAAGCGCTCAGTGAACGACATCGTCACAAACATGGCCGCTGACTGGGCGCAGAAAAGGTGAGTAAAGGAAGATGAAAATCACAATTAATCTGCTCATATTGACAACAGCAGTTCTGTGAGCTGCTGATATTCAGGAGCAGCTCGTTTTCATCGAGACGGCGTCACTAACGAGACTGTTGGCTGTCAAACATGGGAGAAAAGAAATCAAAGAATTAAAAAGATCTCAGTGTGTTGTGACGATCGATCTCTTACAACCTGAACTCAACTGAAAAAACACTCTCGGTGAGTAATAATAATATTTAAGGGTATTAAAATGTTCCTGCTCTCCTCGTGTTTGTGTCCCTGACCTCTGGTGTCATTAGGATGCAGCCATCTTGTGTTAAAGGACAAACATGCAGCTTTTCCAGCCATCTGACAGCCTGTAAGAACGTTCCTGCACTGCCCCCCGGTGGACGACAGGAGGACTACAACCCCGAGTTAAAACTCACAGCAGTCAAACAAAATAAAAACATCATGATTCTGGACGGGAAGCAGACGGCGAGGATTCAGAACAGGGCTTTAAATTAATTTATTAAAAAAAAAAAGCATTTCTCCACTGAAGCAGAACAAACATCAATTTTTTTCGTTACTATTGTTTGGAACGTGTACAATCAGAAAACAGACTCGCCAGGTCGCCGGAACAGAGTAAAATAATCAAGCAAAAGAAGGAGGGGAGAGGAAGGGAGGAGGTCTGCCAACACCACAACGTCAACACAGCCGGGAGGACCAGGACCAGGAGGAGGACCAGGAGGAGGAGGAAGGTGTGAGGGGAAACAAAAAGAAGAAGAAGAAGAAGAAGAAGAGGAAGGAGGAGGGAAATGAAAAACACAAACATTTAATCAAGTGCAGGTGTGGTTTTTGGACAAAGCAGGTCTTTTTTTTTTTTTTTTTTCCTTTTTCTTTTTTCCTCTGTTCAATTTACAGTTTAACTTCTCTGTTTTGTCGGATACATGCAAGGTCAACATCTGGAACTACACATGGAGATTTCATATGCTTAATATCGGTTATCTGTGCAAGTATTAAAATATGTAGGTATAACTAAGCAAATTTCATTATGGATATGTCAGAACGAAGGGGGGAGGGGAAGGGGGGG
>CAEMYA010000137.1:683936-700167 GCA_903131615.1 Diplodus sargus | reverse complement strand
TTATAGACTATATGATGCACAATACACACACTGGGTGGTTTATTATTCTGCAAACAATCAATACGTAAAGCTCAAACTGTTATTGAAGACGTGATATCCAAAACGTTTATTTCCCCAAACATCCTCCGAACTTTTGCTTCATCTACATCTAACAATGACTTTCAAAACGCTGCTGAAAAACAGGTTAAGGACTTGTTCCACTTTCCTTTAAATCCAACACACCTTGAGGTCCAATGAGGCTGCCTCCAACAGAACCTGGTACCTGTACCTCTAGATCGGACCTACAGCGTGTCCTGCTGCCCTCGATAAAGTAAAGTTACTGCTGTTCTCCTCATTACGGCTAAAACTGAGAAAACTAGCGAGCCGCGCTGCCAAGCAAATAGCCGTGACACCAAAGGATCTGAGGAGTGATGCGTCTTGGTTGTGACACCATACAGGTGAAGCTGGATTCGAACCTGCAACCACCTGAACAACCAACCACAACACCGACTGAAGCTACGTCAACAGATCAGGGTCAACAAAATATAAGACTGTAAAAAATGTACGGTAACTGTGTGTGAGGAGGCGTGTGTGTGTGTGTGTGTGTGTGTGTGTGTGTGTGTGTGTGTGTGTGTGTGTGTACTCGCTGTCGGAGAGAAGAGAGATTGAGAAAGCGCAGCTAGTATCAGTATCAATACTGAGGAAATGTGTACTGAAACCGTTTCAATTATTCATTAACGATATCGACTGATGTTTCAGTACTTTTAACACTATACGGGATCCTTCAACAAAAACGTGTTTGTTTTGTGTTTAAGATAAAAAGAAAATCAAAACTCTCAAATATTATTAGTGGTATAAATTAGCTTATAGAAGTCAAGACAAGATTTTGGTATCTGATGTGTTCTGGTTTCCATTTTTAATAGATTTTTAGGTCCAAGTCGTTCTGATCAACCGTGTGTGAGCAAGCTTTGGTTGTGAGTCGACAGCAAGAGAGCTACAAGATACTCATCGAAGTGTAATCTCAGAACCCATCAGCCTTCGTCTGGTGGTTTAGCTTTTTATTTAGCAATCTCGGTCATATAGATCATCAGAAAAAGCTCCATTGTTGCAGCTCAAGTCATTAAATCGCACTGTGAACAGACCAGAACATGAACAAGTACGTCTGGGCCCAGAAGCTTCATGGTCAGCCGATGGGTTCCAAGGTTATATTTGAATTTAATAATTAAATGTTGACTGGTGTCTAATGCAACAGGTCTGTGCTGCTCACGTTTATTACTGGACATGAAAACAATTTGCTGATTAAACCATCTTCATGTCTCCCTTCGATGTTATCAAGATATAAAACTGAGAAAACGGAGTTAGGAATGCAGCGCAGCTGCCAACAGAAACTGAGCTCCACGTTAAAGGTGGTTTCCTTGTAATTAAAATACTTTGGAGCGGCTCGTCATTGCAGGATTGGAAACATTTAAAAATCTGACGGGTGAAGGTAAAACGTTCACAGATAATAGAAGGAGGCCTTCTCAGCACCCTGGAGACGGAGCGGGCACACACTGGTTTTCATTTAGTTGAAGGGTGCCAGGCACAGTTTCCTTCGCCAGGCCCTCACAGAGCTGGCATCTGCTGAGGGAACCGTTTCCCCGACACCTACATCTCAAATTAGCTTTGCCGCTCACAGGAGGAGAGCGAAACACTTCCTGGAGCCGGGCGGCCGAGGGGAGAGGCTTTCATTATGCGCGTGCCCTCCGAGCACCCTTACAGGGAGCGCAGAGAGACTTCTCTGTGGATCTGATGAAGTTCTGGAAGATCCTTAAATAACATCAGAGCCGTCTCAATATCTGGAGACTGTGTCTAACTGACAGAGTGGGGACAATGATATCTAAATATACCGATAAATAATAAATCATCAAACACAGTCCTGCTCCTTTATGCTCTTCCCCGCGGCTCACCGCGCTGTCAGCGAGCGCCGCTGTATATTACTCACAACACAAACGAGCTCGGCTGTCAGCCATTAGGGCAACTTTGATAAGGGAATATTAAATCACGCTGCCTGTGCGCGGTATAGTACACAGGCAGCGTGGGCTGGTTCAGACTGTGCAGGAAATATTTCTCTATTAGGAGACTTTAAACAAACGAAGGTCGTCCCATCATCAACTATTCCCTGCAGCTAACCGGATGTATTTCAGGGTTGCAGGCCGACCAGATCATCTCACATCACGGTCGATTTTTGGCAGCAAACCTCAACAAAATCACACTCATTCATTTTGTACCCTAAAGGTTACAGATTTATTTCACAACAGTGTGAACCAAGATGGAGGCACACAGAGACGCAGCAGCATCTGAGGGATCAATTTCATTCTTCGGTAGCCATTTTATTTTATTCTATTATTACTACTTCCGTCTATATTCTGCACTACACCGCTCAGAAAGATGCTTTGCACAATGAAAACGGTGCTAGAAAACGATATTTGTCTCCCTGTCGTGGTTTGAGGTTTATAAAGACTGTTCTTTCTGCACTGAACCAGAGAACTGGGTCAGGAACTATCTCATCAAATACTGAGCAAACCAGATGGAAGAAATATTTGACTGGATCAGATTCCAACTTTTGATTTTTATGCACATACCAATCAAAACATTATCACTGTCCAGAGTTTCCAAAACGGCCAAGACTTAATGTTTGTATATTGTTTTATGACACTTTTGAGAGGAAGATGAAAACTACCATTACAAATTATCATTTTTTTGTTGCAGAAACAACTCACAGCCTTTACAGCAATATTGTCTGACGACAAGTTGCATTCTTCCACACGGTATTCTGTGAAGACATGTCTCTAATTAGGCTGAACACAAGTCAAGGCTTGAAGGTTGCTGGTGTAAGAAAATAAATATTATTTTAGAATTGCTTGTTCATCATCTGTATCGTTATGTTGTTTTTTTTAAATGACCTGTTCATTGGAATATGAGATTTTGCTCATGTTGCACTGGTTAATGTTTCAGGTAAATCATTACATAGTTTATAAATGTTGCCCAAATGCTCAAAGCCCAAAAAGATATTTATCGCAATGATATAAAACTTTACATTTGAGAAGTTTGGACCAGCAAACATTTGCCATTTACGCATCTTAACGACCAAAACAAGACACGTTTGTTTGATCAAAGGGTTCAGTATCCTTAGAAAGTTTTAGTTAAAGAGATCAGAGGACTTAATTTGATCAACGAGTATGTAGTCAAGCCATACATATTCCCAGCATTAACCAGTTGCTTAATTAACTAAACAGCACTACATGCATCACTTTTAATTCATAATCAGACATTTTTGTTTTGTCTGAGTGGCGCTTGGTGGTCCGGAAAACTGCGTCCTCATTGTTGAGAGTCGCCCCTCAAAGCGAGCATTCACTGAAGCCTCTTTATCAACCCGGTTTCTCTCCTGTATGAACAATGAGGCCCGAACCCCAAAAACACAAAAAAAAAAACCTCACAGTTGCTACGCTGCTAAGCTGCGAGGACGGCAACAAACAAAGCCCGTCCGACTGAAAACTTTCACTTGATTTTCACCCCCCGCCCGCCCTGCTGAAAAACAAGAATGTAAACAAAAGAAAGACAGCAAGACGGGGAAGAGCAACAACTTGGAGAGAATTTGCGGGTGTGGGAGAGGACGGGGAGGTGGGAGGTGGGTGAGGGGAAGGGAAGGCTGCTCCTTTCTCTTCAGACTGTTTACATCACCAAAGAGGAATCCCTGGAACACAACCGAGCCGTCCCTCGGGCCACAGCGCAGCCAGTTCTCTCATGCTGTCAATCTCTGGCTGCAGCCGCCTTATCGCGGACAGTGAGGGTCTTTAAGTGTCCGATCCCGCTGGAGGATTACAGCGAAGCAGGTCTTACTTATGGACGTGCATTTAGTAAAGAGCGCTGCTGATTAAAAGCTCTTTATCGGCAGTCGGTCTGATCGATAGACAACCTGAAACCGCGGGAATGAAATGCAACGGGTCAATGTGGCAGAAACCACCAAACTCAACACAAAACACACTCAGCTGCTGAAAATACTTTACTGCAAAAAAAACGAGAAACAGTTTGGTGGTGCCGAAATTGCATCAAGTCAAAACAAGCTTTTTCTTTGTGGCTTACAAAAAAAAAAAGGAAAAGTGGTTTCACATTGAGGAATTGCACAATAGCTGAGTGCAGTGTGGGAAGTCTGGCCAGTGTTGGCAGAGCCTGGTAGGTTTGTCTACATTACAAGTCACTCCAGTGAATAAACTGCAGCCACTCTTTGGCAACTCAAAGCCCAAATAAATCTGTCGGCTCAGAACGTCAACAAACTGGGTTGTTGGATTTTTTTTTTTTGGTCGAGATGATCTTCACATTCTGGTTTGTAGTTTATATTCTGTCTTTGGAGCTACTGAGTAGTTTCACTGCCGGTTTATCCAAACTAACCGAGTCATCTTTTAATTTTCAGTGACGTGAAATCAAACAAACATAATATTTCATCTTGTATCTTTAATCTAATTTTCTAATCTTTGAGATCTTAACCTAAATTCTATTGTATGCTTTGTGTATGTAACAAATAAAGAAACCTGGAAGTTATATTTTCCCCAAACCCACATAGACAAAACTGTCCTTTTCTGTCCAACCAAGTCCAAAACCAAAAAGATTTTCAGTGTACGATGATCACAAAGTGGAAAGCAGCAGATCTTCGCATGTGAAAAACCAGAACCAGGAAATGTTTTGACTTTTTTGTTGCCTATAAAATATCTGTGGTGATTAGGATTCCGCTGATGAAATCAGTTTCATATATCGCTTCAAAACCACTTTATCACTTACTTGCATCTGCGACTTTCTGCGTATGCCAACTTAAGCGTGACTTACATCCAAAGCAAGCAGAAAGTGTTTACTTTTACACAGATTACAGCCTATTAGTTCAATAACAGGGACACAGATTCCCCAGTGTGATAAATGTTTGTTTAGAAAGCAGCACATTTCACAACAGCACATTATCAACAGTCCTAAAAGTTCAACAGACAAGCTGCAACCTGCACAACAGTGGCCTAGAAACTTTCACCGAGGAGGTGAACCAGCCTCCCTTACAAAAACACACTAATTTAACTTTAAATCTAAACAATCAAGCTCCAATTCGTGTTTGGTGGTTAATGTTGGTACATGATTTGTGAAAACTACTGGCTGGCTTGAGTTCGGTTGGTTTGAATGGAGGCCAAAGGTCCCGCAGGCTCTGCTGTTGTGAGCCGGCAGGGCGGGGACGGACTGGTTTGTTTACGTTTCGGGGTCGAGAGGAGCTCCATTCACAACTAACACAGAAGCCGCGGCTAACGTGCTGAGCTAACGTGTTTGCATGACAACAAGGGCGCCTGTTTACAGTATCACCAAGATGTACGTTTCCGACTCTCGAGTCTCCACGTGATAGAAAACCACACCACAAGTCAACATCAACAATAGCATCGCTGTAGCTAGCAGCTAGCAGAGTTATTTTGGCTAGGTAGCGCCGATACAGTCACTGAGGAATGCGGCTAACGCTAACTTAACCACGGGGAGGAATGTGGGATGAGAGCAGGCGGCTAATTAACACTGTTGCTAGCAAAAATGTCAACAAAGAAAATGGCAATGGGAACAGGATGCGGAGTTCTTGCTAACATGCTAAAACACGTGGTCCCCTTCGACCCCTGCTAGCCGATATAAACCCAATGTTGTTAACTGTTAACTTTAGCCGACTGGCTACTAGCGCTAGCATCCACATGTTCGCCGAGATGGGGAAACTTACATTCGCGGTAGCTGCAGAGGAGGGGCGCCCCGTCTGAGGAACACTCCGTCTACAAACACCCCGTTTTTACCGAGACACCTCAGGTAAAAATCTCCGCTGCCGGTGCCGTCGTCGCTGGCGGTGAATATCTCCAGATGCCTCCGGGAGATGAAGCTCGAGTGGCCCATGCTCACGTCCACGGAGCCCTGAGACGAGTTCCGGCCGACGGTCACCGAGCGCTTTTTCATCATGTATTCGAATTCACGGCCCTCGAGCCGGGCAACCGGCCCAGACGATCCGCTCACCACGGCCATGTTCGGGTTAAACTGTCGAAACGACAAATATTGGGACAAATAAAACACCGGTGTGCAGACGCCCCGACTGTGGCCTTACAGAGGCGTGAAAATGGAGTAAATCTACAAGAGGGGCATCAAATTCAAAACAGGAATTTAGAGGGGAACATGCGAGGCCAGGGACAGCGGCTCCGACCCACCGCCGAGAGAAAGGGTAGCGGAGAGATCCAACCAAACAGAGCAGGAGGCGGATATGACTTGACGGGCAGCGCGCTCCACCAATGAGAATCCAGGGAGCTGTTGCAGCTCCGCGGCTGCGACCAATCACAGGCGAGAATTAATCCGAGGACGATTCAAGGTCGGTTGGTGTGTAGGAATACGCGCATATGCTGCCTGGTGAGAACGAAAACGCGGAGTGGACTTTTTTCCCCCCCAACCACACATCGAAGGAGTGGAGCAGCGAGTTCACACGTGCTATCAGTCACAATAATCCCCGCAGCGAACGATTATCGATTATCTATGATCGTGCATCGATATCACTGATGTATCACGCTTTAAAATCAGGAAACAAACACACGTATTCGGTCATTTTGCAGGATTCGGCTTCAATAAGTCTCCACGTCGCAGCAGCGTAAAGACACAGTGCACGACGGTCTTCCTCCTCCACTACAGAATCCATGCCGGGTTTCCCCTTGTGCCCCCTTTGCAGCACCTTGCCACTCTGTAATGATGAGGTTAGATATCTGTTTAAATCCACGTTACAGGCTGTAATCAGTGCAGACACATATTGTTGCTGTGACAGACAGACAGACAACATGTCGGCAGGCTGCAGGTCTGTCTGTCTGTCTGTCTGCACGCCTTGTTATCACCAGGGTGGCTGACCCTGCCATCTGTAGGCCACTTGTTTGTAAACACTGAGGGACTGTCTGTGCGGAAGTGGTGTGTGTGCATGTGTGTGTGTGTGTGTGTGTGAGCAGCCAAGGCCTCTATCACAGATGATAACACCTCTGACAAGGTGGGAACTAATGAACAGGCGTTAACAGGGTTTCATTGAACGCATCATGGAGGAAGGTTAGTTGTCATCAGCAAACAAACAACAAGCAGTCTGGTGGGAATCAGCATTAAAATAGAATAGAATAAAATAAGATAAATTAAGTTTATGGTGCAAACACTACACGCACAGCTTGTCAAATTTTAACTTAAGACTGTTTTAATTTATTGTAGATAAAATGTATTTTGGTTTTTGAGCATATTTTAATTCTTCACATTGGGCTTTGGGAACTTGTAACAGGCATTTCAACAATTTTCACACATTTTATCAACTATTTAACATTTAACATTATTCATTTGTCAGAAATAATGACAAATGTTGACTAAGTCGACGTCAAGATATTCAGTTTACTGTCATACAGAAGGAAAATATTCACATTTGAGAACCTAGATTCTTCCTTTGTCTTTAAAATTTTACTCAAACTGACAAATAAATTATTAAAATAGTTGTAAAATGAATCATTGCAGCTCTTGACCTAAACATGTTTCAATCAATGATCCTCGCTGATCATTTCCTTATTTCACCAGAAACATATACAGTTTTAGTTTTGTATGAAACTTTCAAAAGTTCATTTGTTTATATGTCTGACTATTTACAATATATTTACAAAATCTGAAACACTTATGCGATATATTTAATACTGGAATGTTCATGTTGCAGCCCCGTCACCAGAATACCATGTTGGTGACGTATCATTTCTACAACGGGTGTCACATCACATGTATATGACACCTGGCCAGTAAGACACCTCAGTGCTCGAGATCGTGTTTCAACATGTGGATATTTCTTTTATCATACCAGATGTTGGGACACTTTTCCAGCTGTGGAGACAAAACCAGCTATTTTAAGCCGAAACATGATATTTTTGTACCCAAAACTATCAA
The DNA here is from genome assembly GCA_903131615.1 of Diplodus sargus. Taxonomy (NCBI): domain Eukaryota; kingdom Metazoa; phylum Chordata; class Actinopteri; order Spariformes; family Sparidae; genus Diplodus; species Diplodus sargus. The sequence continues at coordinate 692,214 of CAEMYA010000137.1, read as the reverse complement.
GACCACATATAACGTTGAAAATTGAACTTTGAATTTAACTTAAAGAAACATAAACTTTAGATATATCCACAGTTTGCAGAAACGTTCGTTACCAGCATGTTTTCAGGCGATTAGGTGGCAGATTATCTTTCCCTCTTCTGGATTTTATTTGGACCTTTTGGTTATTTTTCTCCATCTGTTAATATTGATGGTGATTTTCTCCTCATACCACATACAGTATGTTTATTCTTATTCTTAGTGCAATGCCTCAGTATCCAATGAATGCATTATTTCACTTTCATTACAGCGTGTAGCTCCAAACTATGATATTCTCGTAGCGTCTCTCGTCATGTGAGCGTGCAGTTTATTCTCCTCATATAAAGCAGGAAGACTTTTATGTGGAAATGTGTCTGAATAACCTTTAAAACCAACAAACAGCTGATCTGTTGAATAAAATCATCTTTCTCCCAGTGAATTAAGAAGCTGTCGTCCAAAGTTTCTGCCACAAAACAGAATAATTTGGTTTCATGTGTTCATATTTCCTCATTGTTGATGAAGAAACGGTTGAATTGCCGTCACATTAACCTGGAACTCTGCCTGCCACTGGAGGGAGACATGCACCGTCACAATCCTGCAGAGATGACATCATGAACTCACCAGCCATTTTAAGCTTTTAGGGGCTGAAGTGTTCACACACGGCGCGCGGTGATGGACATCATCACTTCATCGCCTGGCAGAAGGCCAAAGCACGCCGGCGTTCATCTGTGTATTAATAAGAGAGCAGATAACGTCCGTACGCAGCAGATTGATCGCTCTTTTTAAATAAACAATCTCGGGTAATAATTCATGTCACGATTATTCTAATGAAGCTGTTTAGAAACCCACATCTGAAATATTAAAAACCCTCTGAAGCGGGGATGTTTGAACGACCCACCTGTGTGTTTGTTCTGGCCCGTTCTGTGAACTGTGAGTCGACTGGTGACAGTCAGTCCAATTTCACTACAATCCAGGAAGAGCAGTGACCGCTGCGGCGCGGCTAATGGGAAGTCAAAGCTCTCTGCAACCACATGATTGGGATTCGCAGCCTTTACAGTGTGTAATATGCTGCATCATGCTGCGTTATTTGAGCTGAGCTACAACCGGCCGGGTCGTACATCTGCGTCTCTCGTGGGAAAATCCTATAATGCACTGACGAGTGCACTTGTGATTAAGGTTGTAATGACATATACAGCGAAGACAACTTGGGGATTTGAGCACAACAGAGAGGGCGGCATCCCGCGGGGGGGAGGAGAGGCCGAGCAGCAGGGTTTCCATCTCTTTGTAGAGAGAGAGAGAGAGAACCATTACGCCTCTCCTCCATTTCCTCTCTCAGGGGCAGGAACCAAATGGACACATTAATAACACTCCCCATGTCTGAGGGAGCTAATGGTGCCTTGAGTGCTGATTAAGGCTGGGAAGAGTTGGAGGAGGAGTATTAGTTTCATCCTGCTCGCTGGCTGTTGTGGTGAGCAAACTGAAGCGCACATCGCTGCGGTGTTGTTTGTATCCGAGGGGGGGAAACTGCTAATTGGCAAAAGAAAGGTTTGGGCACATTATAGGTGCCGGAGCGTCATGAAGGAACCCGTTTCCCGTCTCTACATACCTCAGTGGCTCTGTTAGAGTGATGTTTACTCCTTCCGCACTGGGTGGATCCGACTGAAATAACCCCCGAGCACAAACCGACAGCGCCTGTTTGGTTAGTTCTTACGAAGGAGCAGCTTCACTAAGAACATTTAACCCCCACAGTCTTTGTTCAGTAAAGACTACCTGAATGCACACGTCACTGATTCATTTATCATCTTGATGTCATGTGTTGCCTGTTTCTTCAGCACAGTCACCAAGAAGAAAAGGAAGAAATATAAATGAGTCAAATTTGTCACAAGATACGTATCGTATTGACGTGTTTTTGAAGCGCCTCAGTGGTTTCACTCAGTCTGAGACCACTGGATGTGTTTAAAGAGACAAAACCTGGTGTCTCGATGGGAAGTCGGGCCGTCTCCAGCTGTGTTTATATCTACAACAACTCTTTATTGTTAACAAGACCTCGGGACGTTTCCAGCCGTGTTTTTGTCAGAAGAAATGTGATGTTTTTGATGAGAAATCGGGCCGAACCAGCTGAGTTCATGATGACAAAGCCGGTGTTTTTACAGCGATCTTAGCACATCTCCAGCTCCGTTTGCAGCGACATAACCATCTTTTATTTACGAGACCTCCCGTAGTATTTCAAGCTAAAACATGATGTTTTCCAAACCCTAACCACGTTTTTTTTGTGCCTAAACCCGACCAGAGCAAAAAAGAAACTCAACGCTGCAACATAAAGAAACGGAAGACACGTACATCGTGAAAACCTAAAGCCGAAATAAATCAAATCAACGACAACAGGTGATTTTTAAAGCATGTTTAGTGGCTAATTTCAAAACTTTTCCTTCTTACATGACACCTGCAGAGACATAATATAATAAATATCAACTCACAATGTGCATATGTGTTAATAATGAGATAAATAAGTTCAGACGGAGTCGTCGTGGTGCAGCGTGTAAAAGTGCTGAGGAAAAAACATTTTCCACTTCAACAAAGTCCAGGAGTCGGTGCTGCCGGTACACAACATGACGAGTTGTTTTCCCTGGAGTCAGAGGATGGAACAGTTTGCTTTTTATCTCCTGGGATTAGTCAAATGTGTTCCTGGTCGTGCCTGGATTTGGATTTATCACATTTCCTTCACAGAGGCTGTAAACCTCAGGGGGGTTCAGAGAGCCACAGGTCTCACACAAAATTCATGATTTTTGATGAAGCTTCGGTCTGACCTGCCTGTTTCCCCTCCACAGCGCCGTCAAACAGCTGATCTGAGTTCAGTCCTGCTTCATTTGGAGTCACAGGATGTCGCGTTTGGTGAGGTTGAGCTCGTCGTCAGACACTCTGAGGTTCCCCAAGTACCAGAATATCCAGAAGACGAGGCTGAGGAAGATCAGCAGAGGCCCGGACAGCACGAAGAAGTCCCAGAAGCTCAAAGGCGCGAAGATCCCGAGGAAGAAGAGGATGAGGCCGACAACGTCCATGATCACGGCCAGCGCGAGGAAGAAGGCGGTGGCCTTCCCCTCCTTCATGGCTGGGCCGGGTGAGTCGGACGGCGTCTGGAGGTCTGACAGGAGCGAGTCTCTCGGGTAAAGTGCTCCCCTGTCATGTGGATCGCTCGTTTTTCACTCACAGCACGCCTCACATTTCCCTCATAGCTCAAGACTTAGTGGCAAGACTGGTATCCAACCACAATGACGGGCTGAGCTGCAATTAGCTGTCACACGGTCCATCTTCATTCCTGTGCAGGACCGACTCGTTTTGCACCTCTCGTGACATTAATGCGACACATCAGCCTCATTGTCTGTAACCAGTGTGGCAGATTTATGCACATATATTTCACAATCAGCCGCCGTCGAGAGCGGCGTCGACACAGCGATAAGCCTGCCGTAATTAATTGGGACCCCCCCTGAGATCTTTGTGCTCGGCTAATGAAACCGAAGTGTGTTGAATCTGTTTAGCGGCTTCATCAGCCTGTCAGAGTTTCCTCTCTGACTTGATTTTTTACCCCTTTAACCCTTTTGTATGTGCAGCTTGGGAGCAGCTCTGCAGGGCGGATACGCTGCATTCAAAGCGCTCCCTAAATATTTAACAATCCACGGTTCATGCGCCGCGACAATAACGACAGCTACTGAGAAGCGACTGTCACAAAGAGGAAATGCACGTAATGGAAACTTCCCTCCGAGGACCTTGTTTGACCTGTTAATCTGCCACTATTTGTCTCTGTTCCGCCGCTTTTGACTTACGGTCCTGCCCTCCCAGAGCAGGTGAACACGGCCGAGATGGGTTTTATTTACTGTAACGTCGTGCGGGATTTGATTAAAGTGCGTTTAAGCTGTCAGTCAAGACTCGCCCTGCAGAGCTGCGACATTTGCATAAGGCGTGAGCCGGATGAGTTGTTGAGACTCTGTAGTCATCTTGGTGGAGATACAGTCCCCACGTCACATGATCCTCTGCTGAAGGCTTTCAGGTTTGTTTAACCAACACAACACCGCGGAGAGGAAACCAGTCGGACCAGTGTTGTCAGCAAATCAGAGAGGAGCATGACTTGACTGTTTTTGTGTCTAGCAGCAGCTAAAACAAGTAAAAAAAACATGTTAAATGTTTGAGGAACACGTGTGAGCTGTCGCACAGAATAAATACAGCAGGAAACAGGAACATTTCCTCTGCAAACTGGAGGTCCAGAGGTTGATCTGGTCTTTGAAACAGGGCCACGGCTACAACTGAGGACATAGAAGTCATATTTTACAACTGGAAAGACTTTAAGTTTGACCAGACGCTGAACGTTTATCACTGAGGTTGTGGTTTAAAGTGATAGGAGGTGTTTCTAATATTTTGTCCACCCTATTTACAGACACGAGTTATTACAATTATCACCTGTCAACGTCCGCAGAAATAAAAGCTTCGTAAAAAGGCAGAATTCACATCAGAGCTGCTGCACCGGATCGAGTTACTCTGCATGCGTCCACCTGAAATAAGTGAAGTGACCGCTGAGAGTTAATCAATACACTCCTGCAACAACAACAACAGCAGAAGAAGAAACAAATAAGAGATCGACCGGCTGTCGTCCCTGCTGATCATTCAAATGCTCATTTTCTCTGTGAGTATTTAGAAGATGTGAATTAACTTTATTAAGCAGAATTTTATTGATTTTAAAAAAACAAAAAACAAATCTAACCTGAAATAATTCAGGTCCAACAGCTCTGAATAATTAAAGTGTCGACTTCAGTGGTTAACAGAATATTAATCAACACATCTCAAATTAATTAACAGCCACTTGCTGAACGTGGTCAGTGAACCGGTTCTGCTGAAGGTTCTGTGACGTGAACCAGCCCGTGTTGAACAAATAGGACACGCCCACTTCCATTCAAAACTTCCATTACCAATTTATTTAAGCTGGAAATGCTCCAAATGGATCAGATTTAAGTGCAGAATCTGGATCAGAACCAGTTGAATGTGGAGTGGGAAAGTCCAGTCTGACATTTGGGAAATAAAGTGCACATAAAAATACAAGAAGACAGACGAGTAAATAAAATAAACACACAGAATTATGATGTTATTTGGTAGAAATTGAAGGAATTTCCTGGTTGAACGTCTTCATCTCGTCCTCGTGTCTCTCAGATCATCTACATCACATTTAATTCAACATTATTTTATGAAGTGACTCATCTAACGAGTATTTTACACAATTAAATCAGAACATTGTCCAAAAACTCATCACAGTTTCCTTCGATCCTGATGTGACGCCTTCAAATCGCTCCATTCGTCCAACAGTCCAAAACAAAAGCAGCAAATCCTCACAGTTAAGAAGCTGAAACCAGACGACATTCGATACAAAATGATTAAAACCTAATTATTAAAACAGCTAACGTCTCTCCTGTCGCCCGGCTGCACGCGCTTCCTGTCTCAGTAGGTCACAATGAGCTGGAATTGATTCACTGAGAGTGCCGTGAGTGAACTCTCGCTCTTTATGAACTATAAATAGAACCAGAACCACTTTTTTTTTAGGGAAACGTCCCTCTGAAATCACAGACCTGCGAGATAACGTAACAGAAATGTTGAGACCTTTGACCCCGCGGCTATAAATAGCATTCTGTTTTAAAGGAGCAGTACGTCATTTTGAGGACGACATTATAAAATCTTCCCTGACTGATCAAATTAAACAAACAAACTCTCTTTGTTGTCATGTCTGTGGCGGACCCTGCCACCTTTCCAGCTTGTTTACTCACTTATGGGAAAATAAATATCTGACGTATCTAAGTCACATCCTACAGGGTTCAGTATGAAGTAATAACAGTGAAATTTCAGACATTTTTTTCAGCTTAAATCACAGATACGTTGAGTTTTTCTGACGGCCGCGCAGCAGCAGAAGCTACGGGGAGGATTTGATGGCGCGTTCTGTACCAGGAGAGCTTCTTATCTGCCTGATTTTGATCATCCAGCCTCGTAACGTTACTCGATGAAGGCTCGATGTCAGAAACATTCATCCTGGCTCTCCATCCTGCAAAGCCGCTGAACAGATACACGTCTGACTCTTCTCTAAAACTACATAATGCACCTTTAAAAGAGGAATAAAGTGTCCGTGTGTGACTCATCCTTCATACAGCAGCTGTCAGTCACACGTTAAAAACATGCTTCAGACGCTCAGATGTCCACTTCTTCTTCTTCTTCTTCTCTCTCTGCCTCCGCTGTCTTCTCCTCTGAGTCCAGATCGTCGTCGTACCCCTCGTTGTGGTAGGCCGTGGACTTGCCCCACGTCACCCGGCCGGATTTACGCGCAGGTGTGCTCACCTGGCTGTGGCACTCCTCGTCCTGGAAGCACTTCTCGCGGTCCTCTCCGCGCTTCAGCGTCTGGCTCAGCCGCTCGGAGAGCTTCCTGGCCAGCTGCACGATGCTGCTCGTCTTCTTCAGGCCGTCGTCCTCCGACACCGGGACGTTGCCCACGTACCACATGAGCCAGCAGCCCAGGCTGAAGAACACGATGAGCGCGCCGGTGTAGATCAAGAAGTCTCCGTAGAAGCGGCCGTCGAGGCGCAGGTTGGCGAAGATCCCGACGAAGAGCAGGATCACACCGACCACATCCAGCGCGACGGCGAGCAGGAACAGAGACACGCAGCTTCCGATACACCTGAGCCGCTGCATGCTGGGAACATCACCGGGCTGCTGCAGGATAACGGGAGGATGATGCCAGGTGTGTGTCTGTGCGTTTACCTGCGCACCTGAAGCACCTGGAGAGCAACGCCCCACCTCACAGAGGAGACAAACAGGGTGTTTCCTCCCTGCACACACACCTGAACACACACCTGAGCAGCCGGCAGCCTGCAGCAGGTCGTTCAATAAAATACAAAAAACAGGTAATCTTTAAGTCGCCATGCAAATAAAAAGCAGAGCTGCAGGAGGTTTTAACATCTGATTTGACTCTCAAATGAGACATTCATGCTCTCAGAGGTGAGCCGGCCTCTCAGCTGTGACGCAGACGGTCTGTGTTTTCATTATAAACCAGGTTCTGTTTATCACCGGAGCCATCGGGGGTTTGAGTTGAACCACTTCATGTCAGATTGTTCCCCACTTCCCTTTTCTCATGCAGATGTAACGACACATGATTGTTGTGTAACCTGGAAGTTTTCAGCCTGTGTGCTTTGTTTGTTTTTGTGCATAAGCTACTATGAGTGGATTCATCAGCACGACCTTTTTGAACGGGGAAGCTCACACAGCACATTTCTTCCTACTGATGACTGGAAATCGAGGAGACTGATATCTGATATCATTTTCTGCTACTTTATTCTTCCTCTCCGCGACATTTGTTTGGTAAATTTAATCACCAGTCACTTTGTAGTTTGTTTCAAAAGTCTGCTGCTACTAAAAACAATACATATAAAGATTAAAGTACATTTTTATTAAAAAATAGGGAGGCCACAGAGGCAACGCATACGTCTAAAGTGATTTAAATCTGACTCTTGTGGTCGATACTGATAAAATAACCAGTTCTTTGGATGTTAAAACTAGTAGGAACCGGCTCGGAACCAGCATCTGAGCCGCCTCGGTCAAAAACAGGATATTGTGTGGCTCCCAAACTGGAGGAATATGTCCTAAGTTGGACCTGGAGGGCGATTCTGCTCCGCTAGTTTGTGACGGGACTGATGAATCTACATCGAACGTTACAGTCACCAAAACAAAGACGAGAGGATACGATGAGGCGGATCACATCCTCAGATTCACCTGTAAAAATGTCGAGTAATGAAGAGAAAACCATGTGACAGCAGGAAAAGTGTGAGAACCACCAGGTCAATATGTTGCTGTGCAGGATTCATGGATCTAATAATCAGTATTTTGTTTTTAAACACACCACAACAACTGAAATGTGCAGACATTTCCACTGATGTCACTGATTCTGATTATTAAACTGAAGCTAATAAAGTCTGTTTGAATCTGAGATTACGAGCAGTCATGTGACTCATTCAGTATTGATTACATCTGCTTTAAATATCCCTGCTGCAGGTCAGAGGCTTATTTTAAGTGCACATGTACATTAAAGACTTCAGGTTCTGAAGGGGTGAACTAGACATTTCCGGCCACATAACATTTAAATCCTATGAAAATGTGCTTTCAGGTCGCGGTAATCAAATTGTTTTCCCTTTTTACATACGTTTGAGGATGAACGCACTCAGATTCAAAGTGACTCGGTTCC
>CAEMYA010000137.1:664622-683419 GCA_903131615.1 Diplodus sargus | reverse complement strand
GACTCGGAGAGGGTGCACTCTCCCAGGGGGATGTTCTCTGGGCTGCCCGGCATGGCCTCCTGGGTGACTCTGCGGGAGGAGGAGGAGTCAGGCTGTGACTTTTTTATCCATAACATGAAATATAACGTGCACAAAACATGCAGACGACTGCGATCGGGAAGCCAGTCGAGCACTTCACAGGCACAGTTCATTATCCGCCCCCCGCCTCCCGCTACGCTGATGGAAAGTCAGATGAGGAAAAAACATTTCTGGAGCTTCATTACAAAACAGGCCGGCAGCGCTCTCCTCAAACAACTCACATCCCAAAACTAAAACATAAAATGGCAGCTCGTACGACTTAATTCAATTCTCTAGAAAGCCGAGAGATCCCAAATTGATTTAAAAAATCATAATTGTCACCCACGTGCATGTTTACGCTTCTAGCCGAGCGGCTACAGTGAAGAGTTCAGCTCTGAATGTTCGATCTCGGGGCTTCCGGAGAACACCGGACGAGCTGCACGGAGACATTTAATGTTTGTTTTTAAAATCTTTTAAAACATTTTTGCTGTGAAGCTCCAGGAAGAATAAATATCTTCAGCGTGGAGGTGAAGAAATAATGAGTGAACCTTTCATTTTTTTTGGGTGAACTGTTCCTTTAATCATCAGCATTTCAAATATAGAATTCGTAAATCATTAAATCGTTGAGTTTTCCCGTAACGACACGTGGTGTAAAGTAACTAAGTACATTTACTCAAATACTGTTCTTAACTTGAGTAATTCCATTTTGTGCTTCTTTCCAGAGGGAATAATTGTCCCTCTGTTTACTACATTTATTTGATGAATTGAGTCATTAGTGACTCTGCCACTTCAAATAATCAATACCTGACAATATTGACAGATAACATATGACCTTATTATTATAAAATAAGCCACGCAGCAGTATGGAAAGCTCTGACATGACAACCACGCGTTAATCAATCAAATTATATATAATATTATTAGTTATGTGTATTATTCTGTATTCTTAAGACTTTTTTTTTCTTTTAAGTACTTAAAAATATACTGAAAGTTTTACAAAGCCAATAATATTAATAGAAATATGTATTTTTCATTGATTTCAAGTCATCAGAACACTGTTTAAAGCCAGAAAGGTGGCAGGGTCCGCCACGTATAAACAAAGTAAAACAGAATAAACTGCGTTGCCCTTTAAAGTCAGTTTGTTTATTCAGTCATGTAAACAAACGCAGTTAGTTTATTTAGATTGTTTTAGCAGAAAAAAAAGAAAAATATCTCAAAAAAGATTTTAAATTACTTCCTCAAAACTACATATTGCACCTTTAATGGTAACGCTGTGTTAGCGCTGCTTTTACTGAAGTAACTGATCTGAGGCTCCGAATATAAATGTGCTGTTTCTTCCACAAACCAGATATAAACATGCAGATCTAACACCTACCTTCAGATCACAATCAACTGTCTTTGTATTCTGTATTTCTGAAGAATCAACCACAAGTTTAAATCTCTAAACCGTCAGAGAACGTCCAGAAATCTGAAGGAGAAGCCGAGGGAGAGATTTCCGCCCACCGTCCGACCAGAGAAACCAGTGGAAACAGCGCAGTGCTACAGATTCCCCACTGAACAACCATCCAACCCACCCTCGTGTGCTATCTCCACCTCCTCCAGACAAATCCGTGGCCACCACCATCTCCTTACCATCATCTACCATCGCAGCCTCTCAGTCCTGCTGTGGCGTCCAGGGCGAGGAGCTCGCCTCCCGGTCCCCAGAGGACGTCCATAGATCCCCCTCCCAAAAACAAGCACTCAGGCCGAAACCTCCATCAGTCTGTGAAACGACGTGAGAGAAAGTTTTAGTTTCAAAATGCCTGAAATGTTCCAGGACTTCTGGACAATAAGAGGACACAAAAAAAAAAGCCTCAATTGTGGCTCAGCACAAAGAGAAGCAGGGCAGCAACGAGGAAATGGCTCTCTGTGTTACGGCCGGATTGATGGAGCGAGCAATCATCCACACAGAGACTTTCCAATACAGCCTGATATGTCGGTACGGTATTGATCCCAAAGTACCCCGGAGCAATTATCTGCAAGTTGTAGTTTTATCTGCTGAACATGAGATCAATGCAGCATAATTAACCCCCAGAAAAACGGAGGAAATCAAACAGAAGTTTGGTTGGAATTTAGGATTTATACTTCCTGCTAGGAGGGAACGAATGAGGAGACAGTTTTCTGCGATCTGACAGCTCAGATATCACGTTTGTGTTTGTGTGTCCTCCTCTGGAGAAGACACAGTGTCAGTACGCGACCATTGATCTGAACCTGAGCCCCGCTCTTTAACACAATTACACTCTGCAGAGAGCTGCAGAGGCTCCTGCTCCTCCTGCGTAGTAAACACAGGAGCTCCCTGCCTGATCTCATTACCGCCGTCATCTGTTTTTAAACGCACCATCCTGTGGCGACGTGATGGAAGCCTGTCAGCAGCCTGCAACGAGCCGCTCCCGCCAACAGAGGGCAGTGCTGACATGCGTCTCCACGTGCGGGCCGACGACCGGCATCCAGCGTTGCTGTATCATTAACTTTTAGTGGAATATTTCATAGCAGGATAAGCTAATGAATCGCTTAATTCGGTATATTTGTAATTACCTCTTAGCTCCAGTTCTCTCTGGATGAAAGTCTTTTATTTTGCAGCCACATGTGGGAAATTAATCAGCCGCTCCGTGTAATGTGCTACAGTATCTTGCGATTATGATGCGCCTAATTCTCCTTAATGGTCCATTTAAAGCGGGTTGTGTCCCGTTCACTTGATCACAGTCATCTGAGGGGATTTCTCACGCCGCTGACGGATGAGGCGGAGACGCAGGCCTCCGTTTAACTGTTCGATCAAGATGTTCGGTTCAAGATTATAAAACCAATTTAAGCATTTATAGAAACATGCAAAGGAAGAGTTCGACCAAAAGGGACAAATCAGGCATCGTCTTCTCACCTTCATGCTGATGGAGAGTCAGTCAGCTGCGGCGCTGTTTGTCTGCGGAGCTCCAGGAATGATTTGTGGACTACGAAACTTCACCTGACTGTCCGTCAGCGTGGAGGGAGGAGATGACGACAGGTGAACTGTTCCTTTAAGTGTGGCGCCTGTGCATTTAAAGGTGAACTTGAAGAACACTTGAAGTGGTGTTTGAGTCATTTCTCTTTGTGACGTCTGATGCTGTTCCGTCTTTTATGTGAGAATATTCTGAGTATTTTTTAGATTAAAAACAAACAATTTCACGACATGAGATTAGGCTTTCGAATATTGTGGCCAAACTTAATCGGCAGAATTTGGAGTGTATGCTTCTGCAAACCTAAGAGATGGTGAAACTTTATCTTATTCTCTAGGTTTAGACACAAAATAGCCAGAAAAAAGTCACAACATCTCTTCAGAAAATCCTGCTGAAACACAGTCGTGACGCCACAAACGAGACTGAAAATGTCCCGAAGTCTCGTCTGAAATATCCAATTTAGTCGCCTCAGACACGACCAGAAGATGGTGGTTTAACATTTACAAATGTTGAAACACAGTCTCAATCAGTGGTCTCTGGCTTCGCCCGCCATCTTGCCGAGCTGTCACCATCATTCAATCAATGGAATGAAACATGAGCGTTTCTGTGCAGTGTCCATTGTTGATATTTGATGCTGATATAAATGAACTTGTCTGACACACTGGCAGAACAGTTTGACTCCTCGCCTCAAGAATAAATATCAAGGAACATTTTTAAAATACACAAATGACGTGACGGACCAATTAAAACGTAGTGAGTGACGTCATCACACGTGGATTATTGGACTTGTTGGTGTTTAAAAGTTAGAAGTGGCGGCCGGTGTGTTGGTAAACCGGCACACAGGTATCAGTATAATCCTGCTTGATAACACAAACACAGAGGGGCTGCCAGGGATTAGTGCTAATAAGCCTCGTCTTGAGTCAGCACGCCGCGTTCGTTGGCCTGGCAGAGAGTTTTAGGACTCGGATTCAAATGAACTGTGGACTTTGAGGTGCCGCGCGCACCCTCCGGTTAAAGCCACCAGAACTAAGATGCTCTAACAACTCCAACCCTTGCGGTTTTTTTCCAAAGGCTGTGGATTAAACAGAAATACTTTTTGGCCAAATGAAGCCTCGCACGGAGCCTCGTTAACTCCCGAGCAAATATCAATAAAAAGCCGTCTGCGGATGCTCAGCCGTCTGCAGACAAATCACATTTCCCGTAACACACCGTTGATTTATTAACACGTGGAGCCTTTTTTTTCCTGTACAAGTGACCTTGGGAAACTAATTAATCTGCTTTGCATATTTACAGCTTTTTGTTGAGTAATCCCAGAGGGGGAAAGGCATCCAAACAACTGTAGCATAGAGGCGCTTTCAGCCGTGGAAAAACAGAGAAGATCTGTAATATTCAGTTTCTCTTTCAGCCACCAAACAACCTCTAACAGGACGAACACCTCGCTGACACTGTTCAGAATCACTGCTCCTTCATTTAGTTTGGACTTCGGAGGTGTTTCCACTTTGTTTTAACTTGCAAACATCATATATCATATATAGAAACAGAACGTGTAGATCTGCTCATGGATTTGCCCGAGAGAATGATTTTTTTTGGTGAGTTTTTTTCCATTTCAGCAGGAAAGCGGAGGCCTGTTTTCACCGCATGCATTTCCTCGCTCTGATGATCACAACATCCATCTGTGCTAATATACATGAGGGCCCGTCTGGTTCATTCGCCGCACACTGGAATGAAAATGGAGCTCATAATAATAATACGTGCCGTCAGCAGTTAGAGGACAGGTATCTGCGAGCGATGCTGACCCCCCCGATGACGTCAATGGCCTCCGCTGTGCCGCCCCTGCTGCGGCGTGTCAGAGACGGAGGGAGGCGGGCAGCAGCGCTAATAGATGCTGTGGGAAAGGAAAAGACATAGATCAGTGTAAACAGATCAATAGCTGAGCCACATCTCATTTCTGACAGTTTTCACAGTCTGATAATTGGGACGAAGAACAAAGCGCGGCCTCGCTCCTGTTGATCTCACGGTTCACGGTCTCTTCAAGGTGGGGGAGGGTGCTGACGGGCTGAGACTGGCCAGTGGACTCACAGGTGAGATGTTTATATCAAAACATTCTGGTCTTCATGTTGCTACGAGTAAGAAAATACCACAGACTTCAAACTGAACTGGACCCAAGCCGGGACCGAGACCATGAAGAACAGATACCGATCTTAACGGATCCACTCAGGTATGACACATCATGTCACACCAGGACTCAGTGAAAGTGAAAGAATGTGACCCAAACCGTCACATATAACATGGATCCTGAACCTGTGCAGGTTCTGGGGCGGGCCTGTGGGTCCTCAGGTGGACCTGTGAAGAACTCACCCATTTATCATCCTGAAACACAGATCCTGGCACATTCAGGCACAGAGAGAACACATACCAGAGCAGCTATTTATCCAAATTAAAGGAACATTCTTGTATTTTTAAACAACACGACAATCTAAAATCTGCCGAAACACGATAAATAAATAAATCCTCTCTCGGTCTTTTGACGTGTTGGAATAAATCTGGTCGGCCATGACAGTGAAACGATTCCTTCGCCTAACTTCTCTTCTTCTGCTGCATCTTCTCGAGCATGTAGACGCTCTAAATAAATAATGACCTGCAGCTTCTAACATGTCAACAGAAGTGATGCACAGACAAACAGAAGTGAGTCTGGTGAGTCGATCCTTCTGCATTAAACAATGAGAGTCTGTGGACGCTTCAGGTTAGATTCCAACGTGATGATTTATATACTTTTTCCTTAAATGACGACAAGGAATTCTCAGTTTTTGTTGATTCTAGCGGCCTTTTTTAAACAAAAGCGGTACGAGACCAGCGTCTGCTGTTGTAAAGATCTTTGCTGCACATTTATATGTGATTTTATATTTGATCAGATCTGATCAGAGGCTTTAATCACAGCTGATGGTCTCGTTTTCTGTTACAGGTCATCAGAGGATCACGAGACTGTTTTCTCGTTGTCACTTTAAAGCGAAACTCTCTTTTAAGATTTTCCGTATTTTCGTTTTTCGGGTCAAACTCGTACGGGCACTTTTACGATAGCATCAAAATCTATTTTTCTAAAACACTAAGAAGTCTCGACACAACATGAAACTTTGCTCGTAGCATCACCAGGGTCTCTACACATGAACACGAGCATTGAGAACATTGTTTGTGTACACAGAGTTACTAAAAAGAAGGTTTTTGAACAACTCACGTTAGCAGCAGCTTGTTCCGCTCGCCGCCGTCCTGCCAGTGGAGAAGTGTCGATCTCAGAATGTGACGTAACCTGGAGGACAGTTAAGGTGGAACGCTCCTAAAGCTGAGTTCATATAAATGCAGGATAATTAGTTGTTTTGCTGTTAGTGAAAAACAATATTGACCTTGAAGTTGAAAAAGGAGCCTCATATAAGAAACGATACTAAAATCAAAAGCCGTAAAAGTCACGTGAGATCTGGCGTGGATAGTTGTTGCTGGAAGACAGATGTTCCACCTTAACTGTCCTCCAGGTTACGTCACATTCTGAGATCGACACTTCTCCACTGGCAGGACGACTGAGAGTGGAACAAGCTGCTGCTAACGTGAGTTGTTCAAAAACCTTCTTTTTAGTAACTCTGTGCACACAAACAATGTTCTCAGTGCTCGTGTTCATGTGTAGAGACCCTGGTGATACTACGAGCAAAGTTTCATGTTGTGTCGAGACTTCTTAGTGTTTTAAAAATAGAGATTTGATGCTATCGTAAAAGTGCCCGTAGCACTCCCACTGAAAATGAGTTTGACCCGAAAACGAAAATACGGTAAATCTTAAAAGTGGCTCTTACATTGTAACTATGCTTTTACACGAAGGTTTGACTCGTATACATTCACAAAAAAAGCCTTGGTTGCATTTTGGCGAGAGTTTCGCTTTAAGTCAAATCACTATCCAGCGACCTCATTACATGAGTTTTTAGAAAACCATATCTAGAAAATAAAGGTGAATTGTGTAAAAACTCAGAGCCTCTAAGGTGCAAAAACTCCCGATGCAGCTTCACCAACTCTCACAATCAAACATCAACAGAGTGCTTCAACGTTTTCTTTCATATTTGACCCTCTGGATTCTGGTCAAACCGTGAAAAAGAAGCTTCGGAGAAAATCTTTGTGTTCAGGAGTAACAGTCACTTCAAACAGCCTCTTACAGGTAAAAGAGGAGTGCGTGTCCTGGAGTTTTCTGCGTGAACACGGTGCTTCAGGTGAGAAATCAACCAGACGACTGAGAAGTGTCAGCGGGTGAAACCACACAAGGCCTGACGACGACACTCAAAGGGCGATTTTCACACTCGAGCTGAATAATTCGATGACTTCTCTGAAATGTTTTCTCACAGTGAGTCTGCGATGAGTCACGTAGTTGAAATGGAAAGAGGTGATGTGGAGACACAAACACAGCTGAGAGGAGAAACACGCGTAGTTTCATCTGCCGAGCATCAACCAAACACCTTTCTGTTGTTTCTTTTTGTTTTATGATGTCGGCCGGATTGATTTCTTACACGCACATTTTGGACCATCTGCAGCTCGGCGGCTGATAAAACACTCACGTCTCTGTTCGAGCTTTCATTGCTGAACTCGTACAGCTTTCATCAAAGAGCTTCACAAGTGTTTCTTTTCTGTACGGAAGAAGAACAGCAGCGAGCGTGAAAAAAGGTCTTGTTATGTGCACTTACCATAGATTCCTGTGCAGGAGTATATAAAAGCCGTGTGGAGTGATGTGCACTTAAGGCTGGATTTCTTTATTAAGAGCCGCGTGAAAGAGTTTCTCCGGTGCTTCTGTTAAAATATACAGCCTGAACAACGTTTGAAGAGATCAGGAGTGAGGGTGTAGATTATGTTGTTGCTCTGTGAGAGAGTTTAAAACACACACGTATACTGTAAGATGTAAGAATCCCACTCGATGTACAGGTGAGTGTGATCTGCATTAAGGTAACACTCAGGACGAAGTGTGTTTTGCCTCTTGTCATTGACTTAAGTGACACGGCGGCGATCGAAACTAATGTGTGATAAGTTTTTTTTTATTTTCCACTCGACCTGTAGTTCACAAACTGTCAGAAAACAAGAGTTACATTATTTGAATGCGAGTCTTTTAATGATAAGCACGAATAATGTAAACCAAGAACCTTTAAGAGTAACTGGAGATAAAGAAATGATCTCTGTAGCGCTGTGACGAAGGTTTCGGGGGTTAGACGTCATGATTTCCTAGTTGAAAATGCCGCTCCTTGAACGCAGCGTGACCCAATCACCAGAAGAACATTTCTGCAAAGCCACCGATAACTTCTAGCGAATTTCCTTTTCCTCTCTTGTCACAACGCTGCGGCACAACAACCACTCGGTTAGCTGCAGCTGGAGATGGTCCGACTTCCTGTAAAGCTTTTTTAAAAAAAGCCTGTGTTGGTCTCTGGAAATGTCTCCAGGTGTCCTTACAAATATCTACTGGTGTGACTCAGACTGCAGTCGGCAGTTCTCCACCGCCGCCTCCTCCGTCAGCTGATGTGATATGACACGTTTGGTACAAATGTCAACCTCGGACGTATCTGCAGAAACGTTACCCGCTACATCCTGCAGACTGGACGGCACTGAGCCACAGCAGTGACTCAGCGGTGCACTTTGTTCTGTTCTCTCGCCTCTAAACTCTCCAATCAATCAATGTGCTTATTTAATTAACTTCAGCAAAAAAAACAACAACAACAACCCTGTAATAATAACTAAATCAACCGAGGTGACGTCAGAGGAGAAACTCTCCTTGTTTTCATGACTCACTGACCTTAAAGGACAGCTTGTTTACCTTGTTTATATGCGGCGGACCCTGCCACCTCTCCAACTTCAGTGCTCTGACCTTATTGTCCAGCTTTGTTTACTCACTTCTCGGTCAGAGACTCGCAGATGAACAGAGCAGAAAAAAATATATCAACAGATATTTTCTCTCAGGCGCCGGTGGAGACCAAAGTCAGAGCTAAAAGACGGAGAATATCTGGCGTGATGGACACGAACGCGACTCTGAATCAACGTTATTGTTGCTCTGCTTTGAAAATTAGCTCGCCATCAACGTATAAAGATGTAAACACATCAGCGTCGTGGTCAGAACTTGTCTCTGCTGCCCCCAAGTGGCCCAAAATATGTTACTGCACGCTGCAATCTGATCCTGTATCAGTTTATAAATGATGTATATTCCTGTTTCTTTTGTTTATTTCTAACAACCTGCACTATAAATAAATAAATAAATAAATGAGTAAAAGGTCAACAAGGCTTTGCTTCTTTTTTTCCCAGGAGGGATCATTACGCCTGTTGTATCTGTGAAAACACGCATTTTCCAATTAAAATCAGTTTCTTTTTAAAGAGCAGGAAAATATGTGATTTACATTTCAATGATTTTATCCAGTTTGGACTGAGGTTGATAGTTACAGGGTTCAGGGGAAAGCTTCACAACGTGAAGATGAAGCACCACCAGCATCAAGCCGAACGTCACCCGGAGAAGAATCCAAGGTCGACGCCGTCGCAGGTTATTGATTAAGCGCTGACCTCTGCGGGCTTTCAGGAGATGACGAGGAATCCACTGATCGCCGCCGGTATTTATAGGCGCTACCTGGATGTTGCGTATCAGAAATGAAAGAGAATTGCAGCAGACAGGTGAAGCAGCGCTATGAGCATCATATTTTCAAGATGTCATCTAAGATCACGTCAGCTTTTTTTTAAGGGTGTGAAAGCCCATTTTCTTCGAGCACGGAGGGGATAATGTTATTTTGAGTTTTTCTGCAGGTGACGACCATCGAAGAAATTCTGGTATTTCACACCAGATTTGGAGATTACAACAGAGACATATAAAACTCAGGAACCCTCAGAAACCGTCTCAGTGCGCCATCTTCCTCCGTATGATCCTTTTAGAAGCAATAAGACTCTAATGATGTCAGCGCCGAGAAGAAGGAGTCGGGAGCTTTTCAGGGTCGAGGTTACAAACCAACTAAAGCAATATAACAGCAAGTTATGACTCTGCTTCACAAGACAGACTCTGACATCTCATTTCAGATATCAAGAGGGCCCGGCTTCCTGAACCATGGGAAATAAGTGCAATCTAGCCGGGGTCAAAGGGATAAAGGGAGCTCGGCCCGTCCGCATATATACAGCTGAGATCTCACAATCGCTGCCGAAGGTTTGGAGGCCGCGTGGCGTTCGGTGCGGTCCGTCTCTGCCGAGATCACAGGTCAAGGCTTAGACATGTCTCACCTTTGATGGAGAAACCCTGCGGTCGATTTAATTTCTCAGCTGTAGCTGGAGTTCCTTTTGAAATGCTAATTCCCCCCAGAGCAGCAGCGACCGATCAATGATATCGATCCCCATCAGGAGTCAGGAGGAGAGCCTGCGGTCATACGGATGAGTATTTTACATCCTCCTCACAGTACTCCATATTTTGTGCGTATCCAGAGCACCGGGGCTAATGTTCAGTGACGCTTTGATGGTCGAGGCCGTGCAGATGTTCGGGGCTAATCAAGATAAATGTGGAGTCTTTTGTTGCTGGCTGTAAAGTCGATAAGGTGGTCCTACTGAGCAACCTGGAGAAACTCCCTGCGGAGCGCAGACGCCTCGCAGACTTTAGATTACTGAGGAAACAGTTCAGGACTCGAGCAACAAGCAGCAATTTGCAAGTTTTCCTTCTGCTGTAGTCTGATTCTGCAGCTTCAGCTGAGGGCGACTTATGCAGAGAGTTTAGGAGGTGATGTTTTCTGTATGACAACACAAATATTCTCCAAATCCACGACTCCATTTGTCTTTTTAAGGTCATGATTCGATAAAAATGTTTGTACATTTCTTCTCCAGCTACACGACTGTAACCTCCTGATTCTTGTGGGACCATCGCAGCCGTAACGCGATCGCTAGACAATGATTCTGTTTCCTTCCAGACAGGAAGTCCGGCTGCGGAGCGGCACAGCCCATCATGTCGATTTTCAAAATAAAACACCGTGTGCCGACTCGGTATCTGCAGCACAACAAAGTCAGATACGTTAACGATAAACCGGCAAATAACGAAACCATTTAACTACGTAGCTTTAACTGCAGTAGAAGCACCCAAAACAAGAAGAAAGGATCAAATAAACACAATCTAAACACAGCAGTGGAATGAAGACGTTAGACTTTTGAATCTAGATTTATAAATATCAACAAATCGGTGGTTTTGCGCCCTGATAACTGTCATCTATATTTTCTGATGGAGTCGAGCCTGCGGCATGTGTAACCACACCACAAAATGTAGTAGTTTCACAATAATGGCTCCATAATTGTGAGATACTGACATTTCAAGCCAACAATGAACAATCGAGACTTTATGTCCACAACATCTTCCTCGACCAGCATTTAATACAAAAAATCTTCTCACATGAACATGTTAAATGCACCTCTATAATGTGATGGGCATTAATATATAGAACTGACAGTCAACCCGCTGTGAAGTATAATGGAGATGTACAGTTTAATGTGAGTGCAGCAGGATAAAAAGCGGTAACACAGATTTACAGTCCGCCGTGTTTGTGATGATGACAGCGTTCGGTTCAGGACTCACAGCGACTCGTCACATCAACAACGTTCATTTCTCTCTCCGGTTCGCCTGAACGTTTCTCTGCGTAGCGAGCGATGGAAAAATAACAACCAAATCAGCCGAACGGCATAAAAAGCGATTCATACCTTCCTCAGACTGACGTGTTAATGGAGCGAGTTGAACAGGTGGTCTAACTTCATCTGGCGCCGAGCCGTCTCCACGCCGAGCCGCAAATTAATCAAATGAAGGCGTAAGAGGCCGGAGCAGCGCGTCACGCTGATTGTTTGTGAGAGCCGGTTCCCCCGCGGTCGCTCCGACAAAATGGTGGAGTTTTAATGTGATCTCCGACATGTGAGATGATAAACAGCAACATTATGTTCACAGAGAAACCTGAGAGCACACGTGAAGGAAACAGGTTAGAAAAACTGTTTGTTTTGGGGTAAGACCTTTTAAAAACTGAGCCAGGATTTATATTTATTTAAAGAGCATATTTATTTATATATGGAACATTTTGAAGGATGTTGTAGTTGAAGACTACGGAAGTCATGTTAAAGGTTACAGCTTCTATTCACTGGCTACAGTTTTAATAAGTCTGTTCACTCTGCTGCCGTACCGCCAGACTACAGAGCAGCTTCGTCCCTCAAAAGGTTGAGAGACTCCTGAGCTGTTGAGGATTTCATTAAAAGAAAGGAAACCTTAACACAGGAGCATCCTGATGAAGAAGACACACAACGACACAAGTAACATAGAAGCTCCGATAACTACACAACACAAAGACGATGATACAAACGCGGAGACTCCAACAAAACCTGGATAAAACTTCATAGTAACCAACAAAATAAAGATCACACAGATTCACTGAATGAAGAGCATGAAAATAGAACTTGTTTCTCGCTAAAAACATTATCGAAATGCTTGTTAACGCAGAAACCATTTTAAAATATTGCATTTCCACTGATATGAAATAAATATTGATGGACACAGGAAAATAGAAAAGAATCGGGTTGGAGAAAGATCATGTTTTGGTTAAAAATACCTGGTTTTGTCGCCAGAAACGGGGCTTGAAATGTCCCGACGTCACATAAAAAACATGAAATGACTGAAAATGTCCTGATGTCTCATCCGACATATTCGATTTTGTTGCCACGAATGCGTTTATAAATGTCCTGATGTTCTGTCACTACTATCCTATTTTATTGCAACAAACACGGCTGTTTACATCCCGACATCTCATCCAAAAGATACAATTCTGTTCCCACAAATATGGCTGTAAAATGTCCTGAAATATTCAGTGGTTTCACGCTTTCAAATGTTCAAAGACAGTCTCGATCAGCGGTCTCTGGCTCAGCCAACGTCATGCTACGTCCTCTCCACCTCCTGACGTAGTGATATAATATGCACAAACTTGAGCGTACGTGTGCTTTGCAGAACTGTCGAATGTCAAGCTGTTCGCTCTCCGCTGTGGTCTTTGTGGACGATGGACGTCTGATTTCCTCTCCGCCGTTTGAGCTTTAAAGATTTCATTCAGCGCTTCTCCGACAAGCGTGCGGAGGAACAACCGACTCCCTCGGATTCACGTCGATACGATTGAGTTTTTTCTCCTCCGTTCTCATCTGCCTTTCCAGACAGCCATTGATTTCTTTTACTTGCTTCATTTCAAAAGAGGAGCCGGGGTATAATTACAGCAGCCCCTCGCTGTCAGAACATTCACAGTCACACATTTCTCTTCCTGCAGAAACAGTTGCTTGTCTGGAAATCTTCCCTCGTGCAAAAGTTAAACACTCAAACTGTATATCTGATTGTGTTCGTCGCCTCCTCTCTGCGCGCCCGTGTTCTGTAATCGACTCCAACATTGTCAGTATCAACACGTTCTTGGCAGCTTTATTTTTCTTACACTCATAGTTCATTATAAAGCGGATGTTTGCTGAAAGACTAACCGCCCTGAATTATTCATGAGTGTACTCTTTTTCTCCCCGAATCTGTTTTTGTTTGCTCCAAACTGTCACGCCGCATTTAATTATTCGGCAGCCTCTCCACGCTCGCAGAGGAAACACAAAGAGGTTTGACCTTAACGGGGCAATCTTTCTGCCACTTTAGATCAAAACATTTATGAGCTTCTTTTATTTTTTTTCTTGAGCCAATTCCTTCGCAGGACACTTGAAATGCCAGATAAAGAGAGGCTGCCCGTTCTCTCTCCCGCTGCACTGCACACCGTTAAGGTCAACAGTCTTTTTTATCAGGTTCAGTGAGAGCCGGCACATAAATCCACTGTGAGACGCGCGTTTAAGAATTTCTTTATGTTGTTTTTTGTCTTCACGTACGAGCAAATCAATACATGTGACTGTGAATGAGAGTGAAGACTCAAACTGGACAGAGCGATGCAGCGTCCATCGTTATTCTCCGGTGATAAAAGAGTCGACTGACAACGACCCTGAAGAATGAAGCCGTGAGAAGTAAAAGCCGAGAAACAAACAACGAGGAGTGAACAAAGTTTTCTAAAGGTGGGAAAATCAACTGGTGCTGCAATCTCCTGTAATAATGGCCTCAGTGTTGGGATCGTCTCTGTCGTGTCTGTTTCATCTGCGCTCCATGTTCCAGCCAACAAATACAGTTTCACTTTGTGTTACAAAATATGAGTTATTTTTATAGTTAAAGCAGCTAAAAGGACCTTTTTTTGTGTTGATTCTGGCGCCTCCTGTGGACAGAAGCGGTATGAACTACAAGCCCCATGCATCGGTTTGGACGGCTTTGACGTAAAAGCTAGTTTTTAGTTTCAGTATCCGACCCACTTAATGAGAATGACTATAAATCTATGAACCTGATGTTCTCGCTGATGGTCTTGTTTGCTTCGGTAGGTCGTTGAGAGGGTTTAACTTTTACTCCAAGACAAACATTTCTTTCATTAATGTTGACACCTGAAACAATATAATTCAGAGTCTTTAAAGGTATGAAAGCATATAAAACTAGCTAAATAGTTGCTAATGTTCACCTAGCCATTGCTGCACGTAAGCGAGTGTAGACAAGCTGGTAAAGCAAGGTTGAGAAATGACGTGGTCCGGTCTGAAACTGTATTAGAAGATTTTTGTAGGCAGGAATGTGGGAAATATAGACTTTGATATTTAAGAATACAGGTAAGAAGGATGTATAAATGTTTCGACCCCCCAACGTCTGTTTTTACCTGTTTTAATGGGGTCCAAGTCTTAATAAGTCCCCAATCACCCCTATGATTAACACTATTGTTTAAAATCCCTTCACTGAAAATCAAGGGTGTAACCAAAACCGTGAACTACGACCTCAAACACGACCACAGACAGGATGTCAAACCCGTCTAGATAATATTCTACAGGTGTTTCTATTATTGTGTCCACCATCTGTCAAGTGAGAAAGATTTCCCAAATATGAAACCATCTTTTAGAGCCAAAATTAAATTGTTCTTGGATTAAAAAAGTAAAGTTTACACCCCAGAGTTGGACTTTTATCTCTATCTTGCATCTTTTTCAGCCACAAGTCTTGTGCCTCACGGGATCCTGACGACAGAGTCACAGAAGTTGGGCAACTTCTTCCAGGTTCTTGTGCAGCGCCGGGTGAAATTAGCAACTCTCTGATTTGGCAAATCACAGGAGGGAAGTCGTTTTAATTAGGTTAGCAGTTAGCCTGGTTTTTTTTCCACAACCCGGGAATCAAATGTGGCACGTTTCATTTAGCAAATCATGAAGTTTAGTTCCTCTCCAAGATGATAAGGATCTTTTTTAAAGTATTTGTTTGTTATATTTGTTATTTAGTCCTAAAATCCAGATGATTAGAAGTTGTGGTGTGAATTCTGCATCATATTCTCACATACAAGCATCAAGACGAACTTTAAAAGATCTCCATAGAGCCTATTTGCATATCAGTTAACTTCATGTGGTTTCAATTCCATCGATGAGAAACCTCAACTTTACAACCTGTGATGCTTCTGAGCACCGTTAAAAAAGAGAAGTTGCACAAATAAAAACAAACATTTAATGTAATTTAATGTAACGTGCTGCTGGGTGACGTCGCAGCAACAATTCAGGAACATTCATTGTTATTTTGTGAGGCTGCATGTTTGGACGCAGCGTTTATCTCGACCGTGCTGCAGTGAAGCGTCATTGCGTCTCGTCAGTTCGAGCTCGTTCACGCACACACAGGCTGATATTCATTGTGAGTGGGAGAGATTTGAAGAGGCAGCGTGTGCGACGGCCGGGCGAGAGCCAATCACGGCAGTTTTTTAATGAAACAGAAACAGAAGCACAGAGTTGTTTGCTATTCAGCTCCACTGGCGGAGTCTGGACCGCTTCCAGCACAGATACAGAACCGCAGCGCCGATCAGTCCTGCCAAGTCAGGCGCCAGCTAAACACAGCGAAACAGCTACTTTACTCTTTACTCTGGGAAACAAACTGCACCAGAAGAAATGAACTATCAGGACACAAATGTGGGCCTGAGGCCAGAAACTGAACACCACCTCAGCAAGAGTGTAAAATAAATATTCTTATTAATTTATGAGCTCAGATTTAAAGCAGGAAAGTGGGAACGTGTAGCGTCAGTGAGCAGAAAACACAGTGAAAGTCATTTCTCCTCCTCACATTTTCTCTTTAGTTTGATGCCTTTGAGGGGAATTATGGATTAATCTTATTTGGCATCATCGCACGCCGCTTTCCCAACATCACAAGACTGATTTCAGACGAAACAAAGACGTAAGAAGCTGTAAACAGACAGAGAGGGAGACTGGAATGTGTTAGTGTCTCGTATCTGCAGAGAGTTTCTGATTTTCTCTCTTTGTTGCTGCTCGGGACGCTTTACCAACCCAACATGTGTCTGTTTGACGTCCTGGGAATGAGACTCAGCCATCAGCTGTCTTTGTGGTGCGTTCAGGAACAGCTGGGACAAATCCTACTGATTCTACCTTTAACTTTAATAGTCTTTAAATTCCGTTAATATGACGTGAGCTTCAGTTAGCTTTGAGCACAAACGTCCTTCAGAGGGAGACTTTTTACTCTGAGTACATTTCAGAGCCTGAAGTCGGATCAGTACTTTCTGCCTGAGTGAAGAGTATTTGTACTCGTGCACAGCTGCTGTTCATTAGTATCCAGCTAATCCCTCATTAGATCCTACACGTACATTTATTCTAGTTTCAGAATCAAACCTGTGCGCTGTCGGTACCAATCAGTGTGAGTCGTTCTCACTCCTCCCCGCCAGATTTTATCCTAAAAAGTAGGCTGCACACCAACGTCGCACCGCTCCGACGCAAGGTGCAGCTTTCCTTTAGGCTTAAGGAAAATAAATCAGAGCTCTGTAGGTTTCCCTCCCGTAGAAATCAAGGTCATACAGTGTCTTTAAAATCTGGGACGGTTCGCCTCATGGGACGAGCTGTTCATCTACCTCGTATTACCAGGGTGGCAGAGCGACCGGGCACTTTGGAGCTGCACCGCGAAAAATGTGCGCTGAAGAGGTTTATTGTAAACTATAACTTCCCCTTAGAACAAGCTGATCTCCTGAAACCCCCTCAAATCCTCTGTGAACTTTGTGAAGAGCCAAATCTGCTGGAGGCCTCTCCAAACTGTTTACTGCCGAGAAAAATTTATGGAGCACGGTGGGTATTTTCTTTTTCTCTCTTTGTGTGCTTACTTTGTGCCCCTCAGAGTAAATCCCTCAGCGAGGCTTCAGCCTAGTTGCCCACATTAAATATCTGCCTGGAAGTGGTCGGCTCGCGGCGGAATGAAACTTTAAACCAAGTAGAAAAGTGAGTTCCCCACCCACCCCCGCTGCTAAACATCCTGGAAGCGCTCAGGCTGTTATGTCTTTTAAACCCCTCACTTATACACTCCTACATCCGAAAAAACAATCGGAAATCGAGTGTGAACAGAGATCACTGACACAAATGAGCACATCTCCGAAAACACCCAGTAAACAAGCGGCGGGCTCTGCTGGGGGCTCCCTCCCTCCGTCAGATAGCTCTCAGCAGGATACAGTCAGATCAGCGGCATCTTGTTCAACATCCTCGTCTCATCATGTTCAACCAGTCGGAAGCCTCTCCACCTCACCTCAGAGGAGGCGGGAGGCCCCACATGATGCTGCTGTGTCGCCGCCGCGAGCCAGACTCACAGATAATGTGTACTTTTACTCGGGCGCCACGAGGCATTTTACATTTCTGCAAACCACTGATCGGTTCATGTTAGCAGGTGGAGGTGGTGGCGGCGGCTTGGCAGCAAAGTGCTGTGAAGGCACAAAACTGCATTTCACCATTCGTGTGGGTGAAACCACCGTCAGCGGCGGTTTGAGGGTCACGCTACGGTCCCTTCATCATGGTTTTTCTACCATAGGGGCGTCGAAGGGTGACACCTCCACACAAATATGATATTTTCCCATTCTTACAGGTCAAACTGATTACATTCTTATGCAGACATGTTGAATGTTATCAATAAAACCATTTTGTTACCATAATATCAATCGCTGGCTACTAGTTTTAGAAGTAATGTGTTAAAATCAAAAAGAAATCCGTAAACTAACCATTACGTTGGGGACACACCCATTTTCCACTGGTGCTAGGCTACATCTTGAGCTACAACAAATCAGTGTTAAAACGGACAGGAGGAGAGCTAGTTAGCCGTTAGCATCCTGCAGTGTGTTTGGCTAACGGAGCTCACAGCTAACAGAGCTAACGGTGATACGTGTTAATGGAGACGGAGGCGAAAAAAGAGCTAAAAATCTGCACATGTTTTTTAAACCTTCATTTGAGAGCATTATTTTAACTCGAGAAGTTGCTGTGTTCCCTCAACGGGAGGTAAGAATTCAGCATGTTGACATTTCAGCGCTGGCTCCACCTGTGAGGGGAGTTCAACCTTTCACCGACAGGTCAGCTCAACATGGAGCTCTTGTAGTGGCAGCAAATAAACTGAGAGCACTTTGATAAAACCCCTGAGCTCTGTCGTCGAGGTGTGAAAGGTGTTTTCTCACATTATTCCTCATATTTATATATATTTTTTTCTGCTGGCATTCGATCAAATGGACCTACGAGCCGAGTCTCAGACTCTGGAGAGGGTCTGATCTCTGGTGTGCTGCACATTGATCCGCTCTGTGGCCTCAACCCGTCTGAAGCTTCGTGGCTTAAAGTCCAGACTGGAAGGAAAAAAACAAAAAAATAGACTGAAAGTGACATTGAAGCAGAAGATGAAAAAACAAA
>CAEMYA010000137.1:642837-663822 GCA_903131615.1 Diplodus sargus | reverse complement strand
GGTCGATACTCGGGCCTGAATGACATTCATCAGCCTCTGCTGATTAGAAAATGTGAGATTTTTGCAGTTGAGTCATGGCAACAAAATTGGATATTTTTTGACAACACGTCAGGACATTTTCAGCCCGGTTCGAGGCAACAGAACTGAATGTTTCTGACCAGACATCGAGACATTAACAGTTGTAATTGTGGCAATAAAATCCAATATTTTGGACAAGATGTCAGGACATTTTCCAGCTGTGATCATAACAACAAAATCTGATTTTTTTAAAATGAGACACTGAGACATTTTCAAGCTGTTTGTGGAAACAGAATCAGACATTTTTAGTGAGATGTCGGGTCATTAACAGGATCGTTTGTGGCAACAAAATCTAATATTTTGGACAGCTGCGTTTGTGGAAACAAAACAGGACATTTGTGTTGTGAAGTCAAGACATTTATAGACAAGAGGTCGGAACATTTCCAGCAATGTTTGTGGAGACAAATTCAGATTTTTTTTTAATGAGATGAGCCTTTTTAAGCGGCAACAAACCAGGTATTTTTGATGAGACATCAGGACATTTTTTAGTAAGATGTGGGGACATTTCCAGCTGTTTGTGGCAACACAACTGGATGTTTTTGATGAGACATCGAGACATTAACAGCCGTGATTGTGGCGATAAAACCAAATATTTTGGACAAGATGTCGGGACATTTTCCAGCTGTGATCATGACAACAAAATCTGATTTCTTTTAATGAGATGTCAGGACATTTTTAAGCTGTTTCTGGCAACAAAATCAGACATTTTTAGTGAGATGTCGGGACATTTTCAGCTGTGTTTGTGGAAACAAAACAGGACATTTGTGATGAGAAGTCAAGACATTTTTGGACAAGATGTTGGGACATTTTCCAGTCATGTTAGTGGCAACAAAACCAGGTATTATTGACGAGACATCAAGGCATTTTTTGGTAAGATTTGGGGACAATTTCCAGCCATGTTTTGAAGACAAAATCTAATTGTTTTAATGAGCTGTCAGGACATTTTCAGCTGTTACAAAACTGGATGTTTTTGACGAGATATCAAGACAAACAGTCGTGTTTGTGGCAACAAAACCTAATATTTTTTGTTGAGAAGTCAAGACATTTTCCAGCTGTTTTTGGTGACAAAACCAGATATTTTGATGAG
The DNA here is from genome assembly GCA_903131615.1 of Diplodus sargus. NCBI lineage: Eukaryota > Metazoa > Chordata > Actinopteri > Spariformes > Sparidae > Diplodus > Diplodus sargus. The sequence goes on along the minus strand of CAEMYA010000137.1, from coordinate 662,657 downwards.
ACTTCAGGACATTTTCAGCCGCGTTTCTGGCAATAAAATCAGACATTTTCAGAGTTGGTGGTGACAAATCCAGGTAATGTTTTTGTGCCTAAACCTAACCAGACCATAAACACAGTATTGCCACAAAATAAAATGTAACCTAAAACAGTTATGGACACACCTGTAGCTTGTGGAAACCTGCACTGCCCACATTCATCCTGCTGAGTGGGTTGAATTGTTTTCATTTTCTCGGCTCTTATGAAACCAGTTTAACTCAGCGTTCTTTGTTACTCAGCTCATTGCCACAATTAAAGATTTTAATATATATCAAACCGAGACATTTGGGCGAATACAACAATAAAAGCATCATGTCGGCTGTGATTTGTTGTCGAACTCTACAGCTGCTGCGGTAAACGTAATGCTTCCTTTGAATCCACTGTGATGAGGATATTTCCACGATATTTGAGGAGGGATTTAATAATAACTCCCATAATTGTTGTGATTATGTTTATGATGCAATAATCATCATCATTCCGCGGTCCTTGTGCAGGATGCTTTGTGTGGCTCACCGGACCTTTAAATCGTTCGCTGGGTAAAAACTGTCCGAGGTGATGAGGCCTGAGCACATTCAGAGTGTATCATCATGGTGCCAAGCCTCATTAGGAAATTACTCCAATCACAGCCAAGTTATGGATTATTACCTGCAGGTAGCCACTTCATAATAATTCACATCTTAATTTGTAGAGGGTTATAAAAACAGGAGAGAGCTCAGTGTTAATGTGAGGACAGGGCTCAGAGATGGGCCACTTTAAAGGAATATACCGCGTATAAATACATATCGTGTTTTCTTATTTTGACTGTTGTTGCAAGAATTATGAATAAATGTTTTTATTTCTGGGAATGTCTCTAAAATAATCCTGAAACACCAATCCTACTCCAACCCAAAGCAAGTTTGGAGCTGTTGTTGCACCATTTGGAGTACCGACATGTTGTTGGGCTTTTTAAAAAATGTTATCAACTATATTTTTTGGAAGCTCTGTACGTGCTTCTGTCATTGATCTATCGAGTTTGAACTCATTGAATTATTACGAATTAACTGCCGATGTTAAGTCAGAAAACACGATCGTTCCACATCTAAGGAATGTCAAAATACCCCTGCTTATAGTTCTTTATTCCCTTATTTACACTGACATTATGTGTGTAAAATAGTAAAAAAAATAAGTGCTTAGTGCTTTGGCTCTTGTAGGCTCTAGGTTGGGCATAGAAGCTCAAATGAGACTAAAATTTCAGATAAAACCATAAATACTGAATTATTGAAAGCTGTGTTTTGGACTAAATGTGTTGCTTAAATGCATCTAGTGGACATTTGGGTGTTTTATTAGTGCATCAAACTCCAACAAAACGTTCTTTTCTTATTCCCACTTTATTGGTGAGATGCCAAAACTTTGTACATGCTAGTTTGTTAGCGAGTTTGTTTGTTGATTGAACTATCAATGTATAACATGACAATACCCTTAAATTTAGTTGTTGGCTTATTTGCTTAACTCTGACTTGAGCCTGTAGGCGTTTGATCCATTTTTCTGGGACCTACACGAAACTCTGTACTCCATATAAAGCAAACAAGAACATGAGGTGTATCCTGTTGGTGTATTTTACTGGTTAAGTGATGTTTAATGCCTGACAAATAAGTAGTTTGTGTCATGTGTTTACATGTTCGCTGTCACAAACAGCTGCACATAAAGGTGGATTGAAGTTTTTCAGATGCAGCTTCTCAATCCGACATCCAAGAAGTTTTTGTGGGGAAGTTCTTGTCACCCCCAAAGTCTGATTCCCCCGGCGGGTGATCACAGCGAACAGCGGGGCGCTCCGAGCCTTGTCTGCGCCTTGATTTCTCAATGTCAAGAGAAAAAAATATCAAAGAGCAACGTCCTGATTTATTCAAGAGAAATGGTGAAGACGTGTCCTTTACCAGTGATGAAGCAACTCTATCATGACCACACAGGAACCGCAGAAACATGCTGATGCATAATGTTTTCAAGGTCTTTTCATTTCAAACTCAAAGAAACAAACAAACACATTCAGATTGTCTGCTGCGTCTGTTCTGCAAACGCAAATCGATTTCTTCCTCTTTAGGCTGTAGTTACGCAATTTCCCTCTTCTTAAAATCTTTCTGTTCTTCCTCAATCAACAGCTTTCCATTCCACTGCAGAAACAACACTCGGGGGCCATCTCAGAGACAGCTCTGCTATTGACTGCTCTCATTTAAGCAGTGGTGAAGCAGTATGTCGGAGGGATCGATAGCGGCCGCCTGTGAGAACGACGTACGTGTGTGTGCGGTGCAATGAGAACTGCCTCTGCCTATTAGCTGCATTCATCATCGCGCTCCCATGGTGGTACGGTCACCGGTGAATGCCATGGTGTTTACACACTCGGGCTCCTTAAGCACCCGGCTCTATTAACTCGCTGCATTTACATGTTGCCCACATCCAATCGTTTCTCCCTGGAGGTGAGCAGCTCTGTGAACCATAAATAACACGAATTGTCCAATTTCTGCTCAGGTTGGATGCTGTTGGTATAATTGCAGCTCAGATAATGGTTTCCTATTTCTGCCCAGGTGGTTTGTTCAGCAGTGGAAATAGCCAAGTACATTTATTTATTTATTTATTTTTTATATCTTTATATGCTACGACACTGAATTTCTGAGGGGAACATTTTTCTTTTCAGCCCACTGCAATTAGATGTTTGTGCTTTTTCAGTACACAGAGTTAAATATGATGCATTGTTGTAGATTTAACTACACAAGCAGGGAAATATTTGAGTTTTAATAAGAGAAGAAATGCTGAGAATGTTTTATCATCTTTGTGCTCATTGTCTGGTTGGCTTCAGGCATAAAAACAATTTGGTTTGGGTTCTAAGAAGATTCTGTTTTGGCTTAAAATACATGGTTTCATTGCTACAAACACGGCCAAGATTGTTCCAATGTTTCCTCAAAAATATCCCAATAGTTGCCGCAACCGTGGCTGGAAATGTCTTGATGTCTCCAGTGAAATCAGTCTTACAAATGTTGATACGTCGTCTCAAGCTCTTGTACACGTAGTGTGAACGTGATATGTCAGAATATTACAGATGACACACACATTTTAATGCATCAGTGGTTTGCAGAAACATAAACTGTAAAATCTAAGTGTGGAAAACCAAACATTTCTCTGTTTGGAGTGCCTGGATTGCCTCTGGTTTCTAAAAAAAATATAAGCGTCTTAAAAAGAAGATGGAAAAAAGTTTGATAGAATTTGAATAAAACTTGAGAAAACTGAATTCAAATATGAGCACGGTGACACAAATCGAATAACGGAATGAAAGTATGAGACTATTGAACAACATTTCATGGAAACCTTAAATTAAACACATTACTATTAAACATTAACCACACTGCTAAGATGATGTGAGACTAACGAGTACAAGAGTTTGGACTGAAAGCCAGTGATTCTATTTGTATGAAACCGAAATACAATCATGTTAATTATATATATTTGGCTCACATGTTGGTAAATGATGACGTAGAGAACAACCCTATCGTGTTAATTACCAGTTGATGAATGTTAATCCAATATTCACTCTTTTTTAGCTCTGTTTTTGGTCTCCACCGCTGTGTCTGTCTGCAAAACTGGTTATTTTCTGGGTTGCGAAACCAAAAACAAGCTAAAAGATGCCAAATGCTCCATAAAACTGAGGTGTAAACTGCAGTCAGGTGACGCTCGTCTGTGGGTCGTCACTGCAGTTGACTCCTTTCACATTACATGCAGTCCATTTGATCCTTCGCTGATAGAAACGTATTGATTAGCGCAGCTTTAAACGACCTCAGCAGCTCTTCAGCCGATGTTTGTTTGTGTTGCACTATACACACGTCTCTTTTCCGCCTGGCTTCCTTCTGACCTGCGGATCTTTGTTTGGCACGTCAATCAATCAGGCCAGACTTGTCCCTCACGGCGCTGTGGCTTCTGATCGGATAAGGTCAGGCGGTGATACATAAAGTCGACAGCAGCCTTTTTTTTGAAATCCCTCACTCTGCCAGTCAAGTCGGCCCACAAATTCGGGGGATTAATAGAAAATAAAATGGGAGGAGGTGAAAAAAAAAGGTGGAAAGCTCCGGCTTCGTCCCAGAGGTCTGCATGTTTCCTTTTTTTTCATAAAAAATGTAAAGGTCATCCCATCAGAGACGAACCTCAGAGCACGACATCAGACACAATGACTGAACAGGAAGATTTATGGGCGAACGGTGGATATTTTACATTGTTGGCGGTGGCATTTGGTTTAAATGGACGCAGTGTTCTTCCCCCCGGGCTCAGGCGGACCCCTCTGATGGTTGGATCTCTGATAATAACACTGCATGTTGGCCTTCCGCAGACACAACATCACCTTTTTGGATGGTGGATGACCAAGTTGGTTTGCGATGATCGGGATCATTCCAAGCAGCATACTGAATTAATTCACCCGATAAGGACACGGGCGGGACAGAATTGTTTAATGGCCAAACATTTGACCATTGCCCCTCCATTTGGGCCACTGTCGTCCAAATAACCTTGTTCCTTTTTCCATCTAAATGCAAATGGACGGGTATTGAAGAAAGTGGAAACCACTGCCATTTGCTATCTGCCCATTTGTGAGTGCACTATTGTTACCACCGGGTTTTTGTTCTGGTTGTGGGAGAAATGCATTGCCCCACTCGCTCCTCTATGAATTTCAAGAAGGCTTCAGATGGCCCAGGACCTGATGGGAACTCTGGGTATTTATACATTTGTCATAAAAGTAATAGGAGTGTCGGTGCGTTCGGTGATGGTGTCAGTGACCAGATGTACAATGACCCACTAAAGTTTCATTTTTTGCTTGTGAGGCAAAGGCAGGTTTAGAGTGAGCATTTTGTGATTTGTGTTCTTTCAGAATAAAAGCATGGTGGTGGAAAGAAAGCGTGAATGTTTTCCCCCATTCCTCTAGAATAAAATGTTGTCATTATTCATTTCTGCAAACAACAGATGCGTCACTCTTCTCTTCATGTCGGGAGGAAGAAGGGATGGTGGTGGCTGACATTTCAACAATATTTCTAAGGAGATGTTTTGTTTTTAGCCACCGTCTATATGTCAAAGCCAAAACGATTATCTTCTTCTAACCCTAACCAAGTCTTTTTGTGCCTGAACCTAACCGAGCACAAACCAGAGCGCTAGCACACCACTGAAATTAACAAATTTAACATATCCATGGTACAGCTCTTATATTCATTGGCCTTTAAAGTGAGTCACTGAAAAGGAGGATACAGCTGAGTCGCTCTAACTTCTAAATGTTTTCTTCACCATCAACTATAATTGACAGAAGCAGAAACTTGTAGGAGAAAACACATTAAGCCTACGTTAACCAATTACGAGTCTTGCAGACACTAGACAGTGTTGTTACATTTTCAACCCACTCGACAGAATAAATGTTATTTATGTTTCTTTTTACTATTTTACATCTGTTTACATTCAATTTTGTCTCTCTTGTCACAACTGGTGGCCAAAAATCATGGTTTGGTTTAAAATAGCTGTTTTGATTTTGTTGCTATACAAACAGCTGGACAGCAGCATTTTGTGTGTAGGAGGAGGGATTTGTTTTTGGTCCTCAGAGGGAAAAAAACATTTGGTCACCTCAAAATTAATTGGATTTTTGCCCAAAATTGTGTCTCTGCAACCCTGTCTCTGGCTTTTCTTTAAAGGTCAGCGTTGATATTTGAAACCTGGAAAATCCTCTGTGGAAGTCTAAAGTATAAGTATAAAGTCCAATTTCAGGACAAAACATTAACGCTAAGAAGACAGAGCTAACGGAACAGGTGAGGTGTGGTGAGTCTAAATACTGTCTTAAATAAAGACACATATGCAATCAGAGCCACGGTGACCACGTAGGAAACTAAAGACCGGTGTCTTTATCGATCCTGCACAATGTCAAACACAAAGTCTGTCTCGAACTGTAACAAAGCCGTTCTCTCCGAGCGGCTTTTCTCTCCAAGGAAACTTGGGAAAGACTTTCTCTGCAAGGTCACAAGTATCGACTTGCATTCTCAGACATAATAATCACAGATGGGGCAGCGTGTAGGGAACAACAACAAACCAAATGAAAACACAAGTTGCCTTTTGTCCACATCTTTTAACCTATTAGGAGATAAACTGGATTAAGGGTAAAATCTTACAAAGACTGCCTTTACGTAAATGGTTGTTCAATCACATTGTGGGATTGCTTTGACTTTATCAGCCTTTTGATAGTGTGAGAGCTGAAAAGCCTCATTCTTCAAGGGCCGGATTCGATTACATCGTGCACTGGCTGCAGAAACACTGAGACCAGCGTTACACACTCGGCTATTACATCTGCTTTTGCATTTGTTCCGTGTTTCTGGGCGAGAATTTTAAAGAATTGGCTGTGGCACATCGTTAGGTGCCTTACTATAAATGAACAGCGAAAACCACTGGAAAATAATACCTCAACAAAGCTGTGCCCTCATCAATAAGAAATGAAGAAAGAAACTCGAAACTCTGGATCGAGGAGGCAAAACAAAAGGAGGTGAAAAGACCGATCTGCTGCAACAAGGGGACTTACGCTCTACGTCTTCCCTTGTTGGTTAAACCCTCGAGAGATAAAGGAGTTAAAAAAGCCCATAAACAAATTTTAAGTAATTATTTTACAAATGCATGATCATTTCTAAAATGTCATGTCTGTATTGCAATGAACTGTGGGTAATTAAATCAATGAAGTCTGGTGAAGTCTGCAGCCCGAGTGGACTTCCTGGAAGTCTGCAGAAAGTCCACTTGAGAGACCTTGTGGATTAGATGAACGCTCCGCAAAAACCTCGAGTCTGCGAGAGTTGTGAAGTCCCGACATTTGGATGCAGCATAACAATTTCACATTTCTCTCAAAGGTTTAAAGTTTGTGAGAAAAGTTGATATGTGAGTCTCATTCCCAGCTTGTCAAATAATGATGCTTCTGGATTGAGGGATGGCTCGGCCGTAAGTGTTATAATCATGAAGGTTTCATTTTCAAACCCATTGTTCCGGTGATCTATTATTCCAAAAACCCCATTTGTCCTAAAAACAAAGGCCAGTCGTTTTGAAAACTCTCAGCTGCCCTGAATGTCTTATTGTTACGCTAATGACGACGTCCAAATACCTCAACAAAAGCACGGTTAAAGTTTTAAAGCATTTGGAATCAGTTAAGTATGTAAGTAAAACATTTTCTGAACTACAGGCCTTCAGAGTGGTTGTTGTCTTTGGCATAACAGTCGGATAAATGGGGATTCATTGTTACAGCTGCGTATTTGGCACGTTACGTAGGAAAGGTGCTGCAACAAGGTGTAAGTCAGTCTGAGATAAAGAGCAACGCCTCCAGCAGGCTAATGCTAACGTGACCCAGTATCACGAGACGAGATATTTTAGGTGCAACACTCCCAAGCCATTTAACCTCTATATTTTCCTACTGTACAGCACTTTGCCTTTTTTAACACATCATAAGTAAATGGAACAAAGATAATCAGAACGAGCCAGCTGAGAAAATTAGGTCTTACCTCATGAAAGTAGGTCTGTAGTCAGCTTGTTTTCAGAAAATAACCACCAGGACCTCTTCTGGGTCACTGTCTCTGTGTTTTTAGAACAGTGATGCACTGACGTTACTTTTTATTTATCCTATTAATTGTTCTGACAGCTCCTGAACTTAAGCTTTTAGCTTGCTTGAGAGGCACTACAACATATCTTAGCAAGCGAGTGGATTTCAACTGACTTTTTGGCAAAACACGAGTATGAAATGGTTGGCAAAAGTTACGTTAGCTTATATTTTTTGTTAAAAGACAGCTAACGATCAAGAAAGGGATGCTAACATCAAAGCTAACATCAAGAAACAGTAGCTTAACCCGCAAACTGACGTGCTACACTGAAATAAGAGAACCCAGAACATGCAAAACTCCTCACCACTCCTCGCAGCTGGGCCTCGAAACCAGGACCTTCTTGCTGTGAGGCAGCAATGCTAATCCAAGAACGATGTATTACATCGTGACACAGCCTTGGAGGCAGAGACCTGTTCATTCCTATGACAGCTGCTCAGTGGCCAACAAAGCTTGACTTCCCGGCTATGAAAATAACCTGATCTCCCATGTTGTGTGACCCATCGAGCGTGCGCACTAGAGACTTCCGGTTTAGCGCCCGGCTGCCTTGAATGTGGATTAAAACATTTATTCACGCGGCTCTTCTAGACGCAGTTATTGGACCTAAAGGCTCGAGTCATAACAAGTCATTTCACTGAGGATTTGACGCTCAAAATAGCTTATGGGGGCCAATCTTTTTGGAGTGTAGTGCATCACGTGACGTTGTAATTACACAGTTTGTCCACCACGAAAAACGATTTGAAACTGGCTTCAGATCCTGGCGCTCCTCCTGGGGGTTTGTGCTAATGACTGCACCTCTGTGAACTAATTCACGGCCTCTTTTGTTGCTATGTAGCTGCCCCAGAATTCACTCCACCAATTACAGCCGTGTCAATTGAACCGCCATCTTCCGTGACGACAGGACAATAATCGTCTTTCCCTGAGCGTTTGTTACGGAATAACATTTGTTCATGAAGATTGGGATTAGTGACTTTATTGCGAGAATACTACTAACACTCTCATATATATAGGTAAAGCTTCTGAAGCCTTGAATTGTCCACTACTGAGTCAGTTATTAAGATTCCACTACTTCCGGCGAATATCAGACGTATCACCTGAAGAACTTTAACTCATCAAGTTTCAAACTCTTTTGGTGATAACAACAGCAACAACGATCTTATCGTCTATTTCTAATAATTATTTCACAACTATGAAAGACCATACGTGATGAAATTGATGTATACAACACACATGATGTGCTTTAATAGTAAACAAACAGAAAAATGCACAAGAACAGTCATATTTTGTTGTTTTGAAGCCTTTAAATTCGTCTCCAGTTATTTGTGCAGTTACAGACACCATTTTTTTCCCATTCATACAACATTGAGCTGAATTATATATAAAAAAACTCCTCTTTGACTATGAAAGACAACAGTCCTAAATGAATAAAGGACAACAAAGCCTTTATGGCAGCAAATGAACCTCACGACATTTTTCAGAAAAGAGCAAGTGGCTATAGAGTTATGCTGCATGAACAGGAAATATTGCACATAGAGAAAAAGGCTCTCGGGATGACATCATTATTAATTAAGTGAACAGAAGGAGCGACGTCTGAGCGAGGTGAGAGGGTACAGATATCTGTCTGAAGCGGTCTACTCCACCCTCAGCCATAGCTATCAAATATACTTACATAACCTGCAAACACTCTCCAAGATAAAGAACACAAAAAAAATCATATGTACAATGACAATAATATGTGGAAAAACAAAAAAGAAATACCATCTCTAATTGACATCATTTAATACAAACCTGACATAAAAAATTAAAGGTAGCACATCGATTTTAAAATAAGTTCCTCAGCAATCATTAATTTACTAAAACAAATAAGGCAACGTAAGAAAAACAACAAGACATGAGCGCATTTCAACATCGGGACAAAAAAAATCAAGTCTTTACATACAGAAGCGTAAAACTCAAATATCTGATGGTAGAAACAACAGTGTTCCTGATGTTAAGTTGTAGTTTTATTAATGATACCAGTAAGGGATACCCACTATTTAATAATTCTTGGCATTTTGGGAGTGGATAGTGCATGTTTACAAAATATAAAGGCTTCTCGTCCGACTGTTTTTGACCCTCAAAATGTTTAAACTTCCATATTAAGGCCTTTGGACTTTGTTTAGGTCGTTATGGTGGACATGAATGGAAATGGACCTGTGGGAAATCCACCCAGACCACATCGATTCATGGGTCTTCAGTTGAGTTGGGACCATAGACTGTATAAAACATGGATGTAGTCTGAATGATCTCACCCACAGGTTCTTTTGAAGAGCCATTGTGAGGCTCTAAGCGTTGGGTTTCGAGCGGTGAAGCTGAGACGGGCCTGCAGTTGTCATGAACTTCTTGAACAAGGCAGTTTAATATGAGGGTCCAGAGGGATTGACACACTTTTGGATTCACTCCCAAGTGGCCATTCACGGAACTGCAGTTTTTAGAACTTCTGCGTTGGCTTCAGTTTTCACTCATGGCTTATTTGGGACCAAATTGTCTTGCGAGTTGACTTTGGACTTCAGCTTCCTGACTTTAGAGACTTAAATTTGGACCTATAGACAAGAATCTTTAAATAAAAAGACTTTGTAACGTATGATACAGACCTTTACTCACAAAAAATGTCTGTATAGGTCGTCTTTGCGAGAAATTTATAACAGTCCTTTTTTTTGTTTCTTGGTAGATGGTGACCTCTAGTGGCTGTAGTAATTATGACAGAAGCAAAGGAGGACGTTACTACTATAAATAGCTACACTTTTGGAGAAGGTATGGGTGGATGGATGGGTCAAACACAAGATTTTCAACCAGGGGTCCCCTCTTCATGTTACATGTGAGATCAAAATCAATAAGTACGTTACGTATAGTTAACGCAACAAGGTCCGTAACAAAAGCTGACTTGCGTAACATTCTTATTTTAACCCTAACCAGGTCATTTCGTTGACTAAACGGCAATTGGCAATGAGTCCAGAGATCTAACAAATCCAGCTGGACCCGAACTGACCTGGTTAGACTGGCAACAACTCCGGGAACCAGTCACAACTCCTGTCTTGAATACCGGGAACCAGATGAACCCGAGAAGACCTCGACTCTGCAGCTCATCTGACAAACTTCTGAAATCAAAAGCACTGTATACTTATAGAAATACCCTCTTATATCAAATGTTCTGATTGTTTCTCCTTGAGAAGTGTGACACTCCTTCAATTGAATTTAGTCTTTTTTTGAGGTATAATGTACTGCATCATCTGCATCATCTATCACTGTACAGGTTTAAACTGCTGGTAAATCATAAACCAATAATATTGCACAAAAAGCGAAAGACATACGAGACAAAAGCGTGATTGTTCAATCAAGAGCATATGGGAATCCATACAATAAGGCATTGCTTTAATGAAAACATCCGGACAAAAACAGTTCACAGTTTTTTGATTAATGCTTGATTGACGAGCGACTATGACGTCCTTTCTAACACTGATTGTTTCTGTCAACACATCGACACGAAACTACGACTCCACCTAAACGCTCCCCAGAGTACCTGATACGTAGAGATGGAAGCAGCTGGCCGATCGCTACCCGAGCACGGCGGGAGGGTCACCCTCGCGGATGACAAAGCAAGGAAATGAACGAGAAATTAAGCAAATTCAGGCGATCATCAGGCTTCACCTGTGGATTTAGACTGAAGCTGCCAATCGACGGTGGTTTCATACACAATCATTCTATGCTACAAGCACAGTTTGAAAAAAAAAAAAAAGAAAAAAATACTCCCCATATACATATTACATCCACATATTTTGCAGACATCTGTGGAAATAATATCAACGTGGGACCTTATCTAAAATTAAAATTACTAATTGAGGAATCCGTGATAGATTCCAGGTGGGAGAGGGAAAAAAAAACAAATTGTAACGCCAAAAAAGGGCCAGCTTCTCTTGTTTAAATGCTGCTAATATAGCCTATTTACAATCATCTATTGTACGCAACAGAAAGAGCCTCTGTTCTCACTAATAAGCTGATATGTTCTGGCCGTTTACCAAAGAAGAAGAAGAGTAAAATAAAATTTTAAAAAAGGGAATTCAGTAATTGTGCTTTTTAACCCACAAATCCACTTCATCGTTGAAATGGGACGCTTTTTAAGAGGCACCACTTGAAGTGCTTACATCAGTCAATGAGAATCTCTAAAGCTATAACAAGGACTGAAAATACAAATAGTAAATATAGTGTATTTATATATTTATAAAGTTGATACAATTCTCTTCCAGTCCCATGTCCAGTTTAAAAAATATGTCCTCACGCTGTTGAACGTCTGACATGAAGGATCCCTCTTTGTGTCAACGCGCAAAGCCCTTATGATGCTCTAACAGAGAAAAACGTCTTTGCCGGGAGTTTGATTCTGGGTGACACGGGAAGCTTGTGCTAAAAAGCAGGAAGAGTTTTTTTTAATGTAGGAGGTTGTTTTTTTGTTTTTTTTAAGAAGACGACAGAAACACCTCTGCTGAGGGGACTTGCTGATTTCTGTTGACCGTCCGTGGTGAGTCTCAGGAATCCTTCAGCTGACCACCCCGCAGGTTAAACAGTTACCTCGTTCTTACTGGCAGTGCGGTATGTGTGGTGGTGGCCGGGAATGTACTGTAGGTGGTCCACCGTGTGAGTTCGTCGGGAGGCGAACGCCTGCCTCTTAGACGTGGTCATTTGACCGTGGTTGACCGTCAGCGTGTTGTAGGAGTCGCTAGAGGCACTGGGCTGAGAGTGCATCTTGGCTATCTTGTGGCGGTCCATGACAGGCGTGACCGGCATCAGCATGTCGGCGTGAGACATCGCCCGCGCCATCGCCTTCTCCCGGAACTTGTCGCGCCTCATTGCCGGAGACAGCAGCAAGGGATCCTGGGAGTGGAGGCGGTCCGCTGACAGCAGCTGCTCCTCTGAGAGGTGGCGGCTGCTGCTGTACGCGTTGGCTGCCATGACGCCGTACGAAGACAGGCCGTAGTCCCCGCGGCGTGGCGTCCTGGGAGGAGACAGGACGTGGTCCTGGGACATGGCCCTCTGGACTCGGCGGGGACGCTGCCGCTGCTGGTGCTGATGGGGATCCGCGTTCAGCTTCACCATGTGGGTCGTTCCCTGGCCGCCGAAGTCCTGATGATGATGCTTCCTTGCGTAGTACTCATCGATGTCCTTATCACCTGAGGGCGAAGACAAAAGGGAATCAGAGAGGCGACAGTGACACTACTGGCTCTGCTTTGAATAAATAAATAAATAAATAAACATTTTTCAACATTTCATTTTCCAAAACAGACATATATTCTTGCATCCCATGCATGATCATGCAGGGGGTTCTGAAGGACTTGCAAATTTCTCTGCAGTTTGCAAGCAGCAATTGCTTTTGTGAAATGTATCCAAGGATGACCACGTTTAGTGAGATTTTTTTACATGGAGGGCAAAGATTTAGTTCTTTTTCTGTCTCCAGCGGCACAAATATTCTTAATAAAAGCTTCAAGGTAAGATCTCTGGCCAGACTCTGGCCTTGATGCCCGGCTGGTCGGAGGCTTCTTGTTTGGAATAGTTTGCCCTTGTCTGGTTGCTGTGGCTGTGTGGACACCATCACAGTTTGACTCGCAGCTGATCAATTGGAAACTCTGATCTTTTACTGCCAGAGCTCCGACCAGCCAGCTGAAGTGGGACCGAAAACGAAGTTGAACAGCCTCACAGGGCTGCGTTGGTGGGGACGTATGATCGACAGCGAAAGATCTCTGAGATCTACTTTGAGCACAGACGGCTGATTTTATGTTACAAAGTAAAGCACCCTGTTTTCTCAAGTCGGTCCGCATGCAGCACTGAACACTGGACGTGTGTCTCTAGTGACGTTCAATCAAAATGGAAATCAAAAGCATTTCGTGGTGTGTTTGTGAACGTTTTTTCTGCAAAATATTAACAAGCGACACCCGTGATCCTGATCGTACAGTAAGAGCAGCTCACTTCTGTTTACGTTTACGTGGGCATCAAATAAACTTAATCCTGACTATCGGAATTACATCATATGCAGAGTTATGACAGTTATGAACATAAGATTTAGGTTACATTAGTAAAAGACAGAATATTCCTTACGTGGGTTTGTTCAGATGTGTGTGTAATAACAAAAAAGCAGCCTGACCCGAACTCGGAAATCTTTGGGATTATGCAAGAAATATTGGAAATATTTTACCTTAGACTAAAAAGAGTCCTTTTTCAAAATCTCACGACATTTTCAATACACATAAATTGAATTCTGCCCATTCAGAAATGGAAATTTGGTCAAATCCAACTTGTTTAAATGTAAAATGGACTACTGTTTATAAGAAAGATCATTTATTTGTTGTAATCTGATTACATAATCCTGATTACGTGCAGTCTGTTACTCCCCACACTATCTCACAAACACACCGGCTGAACGTGAGCAGTTTGGAAGGATAATGTCGACTCATCAGTCTCCATTATCTCCTTCCTCCACCTGCTGCCTGCTGCTGAATGGATGACGTGATGATGAAACCAACGCGCCGCTGAAGAGTCCAATTCAAACTGTTTTCAAAATGGTTTTGTCCTTTTTGCATCAGGAACAACAGGACAGCAGACTCTCATCAGCATCATTGTCCTTCAGCGCGGCGAGGACTCATCAGGCTGCCGCGATAACTCGGCGGCTCATGAGCCGGTCGTGCCTGAACGCTCGGCCGGTTGTTTAATTCCTCTGGCAGAGAAGCGAGTCTGTGTCTCTGCGGGTGCACAAACGCTCCTAATGGTGAAGTCGTTCACGGCTGTATTAACCACAGGTCGGCAAATGGGCTCTCAGCGCACTTCGGTCTACCTGTTTTTGGCAGCGCTGGCTCACTGGGGGGACGCTACCACAGCAGCTCGGTGATGAACCGCTGTGGCTGAGGGGTCGTTACCTCTGCGGTAGTTAATTATCGCGGAACACAGAGGTCGAACGGCCGCTTTAGGACCATCCCACGCTTCAGCGAGTTGGGGAGAAGAGGGATGATGGGAATTGCTTGTCTGGATGCTCGGCGGCTCTCTGGGAGAGAAGTCATGCCTGGATACAGAAGGTCACCTTATTGTCCCTCCATCAGGGGCTTCACGTCCACCGCTCGGCGCATTTTTAATGACCGAGGGCCCAACTTTGGCCCGTGGCGATGCGCTCCAGCATCCCTCCCTCAAGGGGTCCCGGTTAGATGTGACATTATGGCAGGAAATGTCAACCAAACTCAACCAGAGGCTACAAATATACAGACGATCTACAACGCAGAGGCCCAGAGCTCCAATAATAGGTCAGACTCAAGTATCCAATCACTGAGAGAGACAGAAGTTCTCGAAGAGTCCCAGTCCAGCCACCAGAACAAAATGCTGCATTCCACGTTTCTGCAAACCACAGTTACGTTTGAATTTGTACGTTTAAATGACTTTCATGTCAGGAGGAGATCGAGCTGCCGAGCCAGAGACCGCTGACGCTGTTTCAACATCTGTAAGTGTGAAACCTCTGGATATTTTCAAGGAGGCATCGAGACATTTTGCAGGCATGTCTGTGGCGACTAAACCAGGTATTATAATCCAAAACCAATCCAACCTTAGCAGGCCATAAGCTCAGTGATGTCACTACATATCAAGGGTTTGCAGAAATGTCCATTGCCAACGTTTGTTGGTGTTTAAATAAAAGCTCAGCAGGAAGTGAGAGCTTTTGTTAAACAACTGTTTTTAGGTTGAGATAGAGTCGGACTGATACAGGACTTTTAGGGATGATAGGATGTTTGTTAGTAAAATGATTTCCATTATCACTTTATCACTCGTCGTAAAGCGCTGCCGTCCTAAAACGAAGACATGACTGAGCATTTTGTACTTCTGGTTGTGACTTCCGGTGTCTATGTGATGGAACATGTAATACCATCTTTTCAGGGAGTCCCGACAAAAATACGTCATCCATCTATCGATATAAACACAGTATAAGAAAATATATTGTTTGCAGAAAGGTGTTCCTGTTTAACACTGAACTGTATTGAGATATCACTCAAAGACCACAATTATAAATGTGTGATAGGCCGATATTGGCTGATAATATCGCCCGACTCGAGTGTGTTAAAGCAGTGAGTGAGTGGAAGTGTTTAGTCAGTGAAAACTGTGAATGAGAGCCAGCGAGTGTTGAGGATGACATCACTGCTGTTCTGAGCTGTGGAAATGTACAACACTCTGACATTTATTATGACAACATGCAGGCAGTTAGCATTAGCTGTAATTAGCAGCAAATTAAAGCGGAGCGGATCAGAAAACTACTTTAATCAGAGTGAAGTAGATCTCTCTCTACCTCCGCTGAGGTAAATAGAGCTGTGATATTAATTTCAAAACGTCCACCCACAAACACACGTCCTGTTCCTGCGGCCCGGCCTCCACCGCCGCCTGATTTAGGACCTGCTCTTTACGAGCGTTCACTTGTTTCACTGTTTACACTTTAAGTGACTGAAATGATTTAGCAGGGGCGGTGCAACGCCGCTCGATCTCATCTCCGCGGCGCTGATAAAATGCAGCACTTTACAATTAACATGATTGCGAAGGGGGCGAAGGGGTCCCAAACGTGGAGCGGAGCTACAAACACAGTAAATTGCTAACAACGGCTAATTAAACCCCCAGCTCCCACTCTGCTAGATTAGATTCAATATAGCCGGTTTATTTATGTGTCAGCTATTGATCACGGAAGCCTGTAATCATATAATGCACTAAAACCCGCGAAACTGGTGGAACATCAATTATAAAGTGATCTTTAGAGCCGCAGCGCTGGAATTAAAACGCGGCGATATCATTTCATGTTTTTGGTTTTTTTTTAACGGGCGACTTGTTTTGTTCGGAGGTGTTTTGATCCCTTTTAGTGCGATTAAGACAACGGATTTGTTTCTCCTCCTCTGTGCAGACTCCTCGGAGGAGCTGAGGTTACTTCAGAGCAGCGTCCTCCATCTCTGAAGGACGGAGGGATGGAAGAGGAGTCGCACACACACACACGCACACGATCATTTAAAATTGCAAATAAACCATACTAATTTAATTTTGTCATCATCAGCTCTCCAGATGGTTTCATTAAAGGCAACTAATTATATTACTTTTAGGCTTGTTTCCAAAGACCTCACTCATGCTTCAACCTGCAGCAAAATGTTTTGTTTTTTTCTCTCTCTGTGAGTGAAACGGCCTCTGTCAGGGGACGACTTCGCTCGCTTGTTTGACAAATTCCGCAGGGCTCCCGTCTCAAATTCGAAAAGCTCTTTTTTGTAGTTCGCCGTGATTCATCTCTGTGATTTTCTGTGTGTGTACAAGGCTCCAGCGAGATAAGAGCAAAGCCCCGAGTTGATAAGGGAGTGAAGAGAAAAAAACGCAGAAAAGACGAATGTTGAACGCGCTGAAAGGAGATTGCACCGACGCATGTTTCCTCTATCGCACAACCACTGATGGCACTTTTTAAAATGGCTTTCTGTCTAACTTCTCTTAAGAGTCAAGGACAGAGAGCGGTGCAGTGCAATTTGGAAGCCGTCTCCGCGAATAACGCTGTGAAGAAAAAGTACGGCACAAGTGTTCTGTGTGTGGACAAGAAGAATAAATCGATGTGAGCCGCTTGAGGCTAAAGGAAATGTTTCTCGGAAAAAGATTTACTGTCAACAAACGTGTTAAATGTGATAACTCACAACATAATACGCTGGCGAGCGCGCGGTGTGTTT
Organism: Diplodus sargus; assembly: GCA_903131615.1. Taxonomy (NCBI): domain Eukaryota; kingdom Metazoa; phylum Chordata; class Actinopteri; order Spariformes; family Sparidae; genus Diplodus; species Diplodus sargus. Next base: position 645,266 of record CAEMYA010000137.1, on the reverse strand, counting down.
CCACGGTCGGCGCTTTCACTCAGCTGACAAATGGGCGACGTGACGGCGCGCCGAGCGGCACGCGCTCAATGCATGTTTACTTGAGTGTGTCACAAAGAAGTCTGAGGAGTCTGAAGGTACAAACTGTGAGAGGGAGAAAAGTGCCGTTCGTCTTGAAGGAATTTTCATGCTCAGACGAGACGAGACGAGTCCGGCTGAAACCTGAAGACGATCTCATCGCTCTGAATCCATCTCAACACTGACGCAAGAATATAATGAAAGATGGATGTGTCTCAAGTGGAGCATCTGAAGCAGAAATAGTCACTAAATATGGTAGATTTTATAAAATATTTCTGCGGCTGCTACTTTAAAGGGTTTCTTTGAACCACGTTTGCATAAAATCCTCCAGAGCTCGACGTCGTGATGCATTCTTTGCTTTTTACGCACCTCGGTGTCGTCAGAAGAGCCGAAGATGAAAGAAAGACTTGCAACTATAAATGTTTTCAGTGCTTTAAACTTCAAACCAGGATGCAACAGAGCATCAGAGCTAACTTTACCAAACTCCAGTTATCATTTTTTCCAATCGAATCGAACCTTGAACGTCTGAAAAACACATTTATAACCATTCTGTGCAAAGACGAAGCTACGTAACACGTGCTGGTATCATTTTTAGGAACACTTAATCTGCAAGAAACAGAAACGAGGCATCGTTGGTGATGTCACTCTGTCGTCTGCAAAAACTCAAAATCAAAAGAGTGTATTTTTCTAATTTACAGACAAAAAATGTTTCGAAGATGTATTTTTTTTCCTGTGTGTGAACCGAAGCAGAGAATTCAAGTTGTGGTGACTGACATTAAGTCACTTAATGCTTCTTATGTGCATATTTATGTCCTCTGCTGTCACACACAGCTAAAAATGTCTATTAGCATTATTACTGGGAGCTGGAACTCGACTTTTAGAGTTTGAATAATGAACCGATGACACAGGACAACAGGAAGATATCACAGGTGGAAGCAGGAGGGCGGCTGCTGCGTTTCTCTTTTAATGAGGTGAGCTGTTGACGAGCACAGAGAGCGACACAAACACAACCAAACTGTCTGATCTGGGAAATCTTTGCACGATCTGATGATCGCTGTGTTGGTGTTTTTTTCCTGCAAGATCATAATTAATGATGCTACGAGACGTCACTGACCGTCGTAAAGATACAGCTGAGCGACTCTGAGGGCAAAAGACCAGATAAAGGTGCAACTTCGCAACCTAACAAAGCGTTTCTGTTACCTTAACGTCACCAAAACTGAAAAGAAACGGAAGATATTAAGATAACATTCAGTCACACCAAAAAAGCGGTTCACAATCTTTAATTCACAGTGACGAATGTGCATGTTAACAAATCCTGCACCTTGAATCTTGATCGTTCATGAGTGGTTTGACTTTTGTGGTCTCGGTTTGATTGTTCGGCAGCTTTCAAATGCGCCTAAATGAACCGAGCAAACGGGTAAATGTGCAAACAGTCTTTATCTTTACGTCTGTTTTGAATGTTGGATCAAAACTGCATCACTCTTTACGTGTGAAACTGATGGATCCAACTGAGAACACAAAGGGAAGATTCACCTTTTCATATTTAAAGATCATTCCTGCCAACATGTTTAATGTTTAATGTGTCCAGATTCTGCTCTGAATTCAACAAAACTACATTTTTGGGGGGTTTTGGAATAACTCACAAGATAAAGCGACATGAGAAACTCTGCCTTCCTATCAGAGAGAAATTCAAAACACGTTTTACGACGAAGAGAACTTTTTAAATTAGTCGTGTTCTCGTTCAAACCGCTCGTCTCGACTTTCTGTTTGCTACAATCGTCCACTTTGGGTTTGATTTGCCAAACTGTGTCTCCTGGTTTAATAAAGGATACATCAGCAAGCAGAAACACACCTGGACAAACACAGGACACATGCATCTCATCGAAAAGGAAACTGGCCATGCCGGGTCACGAGGTCAGAACCACATCATCCACGTCAAATGCCACAGCACAGATAATGAACTGTTGCAATGCTGGAGGTATTAAAAGTCTTGTTGCCGTATAGAAGCCATTCAGCTGCGAGAAAACGGCCCTTAATATGTCATTAAGAGACATTAGCAACATGATACGGGCTGCAGATGGAGCCAAATTACACACCAATTAGTTGTCCGTGGATGGGATGAGGTGATGGAGACGAGTATGGAGGCTCTGGCGCCGCGTCATGCATTTTAAAAAGGAAGTTTATTTCCCTGAAAAAAGGTGAAAAAGTGAGAGGGCGACCTGCGTGATGAGGCGCCAAACATCTGGAGATACTTATCACGATGCATGTCTCTGTGATGAACATTCAGATGTTTCACCGGGCCGGACTTGGTGAATGCGGCGACCCGTTAATGTGCGGGGCCACGACGGTGACGTCATTCCCGTCTCTCTTTT
>CAEMYA010000137.1:632431-642811 GCA_903131615.1 Diplodus sargus | reverse complement strand
TTTGAGTGCATCAGGCAGAACACGGCGATGGAGGACGAATGAAGGACCACCTACTTAATCTGTGGAGGGAGGAGGAGTATTTACTTAAGTCAGACTTGAGGGCCAGCTCGTAGGAGGGCGGCAGATGGCTGAGGTTCTGGAAGGATCTGGACAGGGACAGGTCGTACGGCTCCGTGGCTGAGGTCAGGATGTTGTTCATCCGCTGGGGTCTCTCTACAGGGGACAGGGGGAGGAAGCGGTGCGCTGCAGTCAGTCAGAAATAAGGGTTACACACTGGGAGTCATTACTGGAGGAGAGAGAGAGAGAGAGGGAGGCAGGTAGAGAAGGTGTGATGTGGAGAGAAGTGTGGAGGGAGAGACTGGAGGTGACACCGTTTAGTGGAGGGATTTAGAGATTGATTGGTTTCACGTGTCGGGGTGTTAAAGCCAGCGAAGCACCTCGTAGCATCTGCTTCTAAAAACGCTGCGTTCAGACCGACTGTGAACTGAAATCAAACTGAGATCAAAAGTGAATTAAGCGCCAACTTTTTCAGTAATTTCTAAGCAGAAAAAGACAAATATTTACAGGTTTCAGCTTCTCAAATGCTTTTCTTTGTCAGTGATGACAGTAAATGAAGAGTTTTTGGGTTTTGGACTCCTGATTTGACAGAAAAAGCAATTTCTACTAGCTGTTAGCTCCTGAGATATCCGCTAGGTAACGGTCCGCTTCGGTTTGCTGGATCTGAACCACAACATGGACTCCTGTCAGTCAAGATAAACCAGAACGGGCCCACGAGAGAAGAAACTGAACTGTGGCCCAGATGAACGCCTCTGATGTGGAGCAGATCAACGTTTCTATCTGTTTTTTAACTATGAACCAGTGGCACAAACTAGCGACGCCTCATTAATTACTTAATCATCAGCAGTTCTTCACTATCAAGAGAAGCAGCAGCTCGGTTTTAACTCGGGGGTCACAGCTAATTGTCATAATGACGAAGTAATCAGGGACGACTCAGTAACTACTTAGTGTGATGTATCACTTTACTTACGGCACTAAAAAGATTAACATGTTCCTTCATAACTGCTCGAACTGTTTTTTGAAGGTGGAAGGCAAAAAAACATTAAAATCCCTGATTTTTGAATGGAGTCTGGTGTGTTTAAAAAAGTTGTGTTCAACCGGATGTTGACGCGTCGTAGCATCATTAAAACGCACTAATCTGTGATTCTGATTCAGCTGCAAACCGCATCATCTGTCAGCTGACGCTCCGTCGTGAAATTCTCCTTTAACGGTTGTGCGTCTGCCATCGGTGACATGTGTGGCACCATTAAAGGCTCCCCGCACTGCGCCGGAGCTCCCGTGGCTTTCGGTATTTGGGACGCCCAGTCATGGGTCAGCAGGCGCAGCGGGTGGGGAGGTGCTGGGATACGGGCAGGGACTCTGGTGCTGGATTTAAAAATAGGACGGGGGCGACTACTGGCGCAGCGAGGAGGACAGGGACACACAACACCGAGGAAACATATGGCGTTAGAGGGGGAGTGTGTGTGTGTGTGTGTGTGTGTGTTGAAGGGAGATAGAGCCGGTTAGGTGGAGTGAAAATGTGTGAAGAGAGAGATTGCAGCAGATTTTTTTGGACTAAAGGTCATGGATTGTAATGCAGCAGCGTGAAGTTTTGTGACTGCAAAAAAAAATACACAAGCGCTTAAAAAAAAGAAAAGAAAAGAAAGAAAAGGAGAATTTAAAAAAATATGACCCCCAGTGTGCAGGTAGAAACAAATAAACTGATCTCTACATGACAGAAGTTGAAGAAAGAAAGGTGAAAAGGAAAAAATACACATATTCACCATGTGTATGTGTATTACTTACCGTATCTCATTTGTCTGTGGGCTAACGAATCCAAGTGAGAAAGAAAGGATCAATAACAATCAGTGTGCACAGTTAAAACCCTCCCGTAAACCAGGGAGGTTGTTCAAATATTACAAGAATGTGTTAACCAGAAAAAAACTCTTGAATTATGCAGAACAGACGCGACCCCCTCCTCCCTTCTGTCGGATGCTAAATAGCCTCGGAAAAAGCAGCGTTTGAAGGGTTTTATTTGGCGCTGGAAGCACTTTTGAAACCCATTTCCCCGGTGAGAAGGCGGCAGAACGCGGGCCGCGGCGCTCCATTAGCGCTGGAAGAGTTTGTACGAGGACTCAACGCTTCTACAAAAAAACGTCGACCTCTGTGGGGTTTTTTTAGAATATCAAAGGTTTTTTTTTTAATCTTTTGTATGGAGTTGAGGCCTGATTCCTTCTTTAATTACACGGTGTTTCATTTCATTGCCGTTTAGTCGCAGGAGCGTTCAGCTCCCCTTTCACAGAAAATCACATTAAGAGGAATAGATGGGATGCAATAACAGTAATTGGGCTTTCAATAACTTCTTCGGCAAACTGCACAGATGATCTTTTGATTATCAGACACTTTTTTTTTTTTGCTTTTCATTTTCTCGGAGGACTTCTTTATCGGCTCCTCGGATTTTTAATTTCCCTGTGAAAAGAAACACTTTTTGTCCTTGAAATTGGAAACGGTCCATCGCCAGAATTGTTTTGGTTTGATTTCATTTACAGACGGATAATGAAGCAGATCGTTTATGGGGAAAAAAGTCGAAGTCAGGTCAGTTATTCTTGTTTAAAAGTCAGAGAAGAAGTTTTATTTTAACAAGCCAACACAACACGGTGGGACTGTGGTTATTTCTGGCGGTTGTGCTTTTGGTGTTCTTACCCAGTTTAGGTGTGAGCGCCGTCAGGTCCAGGTGGCTGTGCTGGTACTCGTGGTGATGGTTTCCTGTGGAGAGAAAAAAGAACCCAGAGTTCATTTCAACACGCCGGGTTCAAGTGACGAGAAGAAAATCAGACGTCTCATCAGACATCAGACTCATCAGGTCCTTCGCCTCGACACTATGATCAAATCAGCCCAATGAAAAACATATTTTCCCTCCTGACCTTGATGGTTTTCCAGACAAAACATCTCTTTTTCCTAATACACGATTCAAGAACTTTCTTCTATGAGCAAATGCAACAATTGCTGTGTCTCACTTCAGGGTCTGAATCCTTCGGAGGAGCATTTGAAGGCCAAATACTCCTCCAAATGCTCCTTCTCTTCCCTGTTTTTGGAGGAAGCACCACTACTATCCTTCGCGGACTCACATATCCCAAGATTCTTTGCATGCTCGTGGCGTAGATCGTCAGTTTCGCTGGCCTGGGCGCCAGAAATCCCGACGTAAGGGTAAACAAGCAAGGGATGAACCCTTTAATAAGCAAGAAAAAAACTGCACCCCTGACTTTCGACCAGGTATTTGTTGGTCGACGGTGCAATCGCTCTGTTGCCTCCACAAGATGCTCTAAGAATCAACTGGACCAAACCTCATTTCATGACCCACGTGACCGTGTTCACACAGACCGGCCTGAGAAGATGGATCCAGTGAGGAACTACTGGCAGCTACAGATGTGGCTTCAGACCATTGAGAGAGGCGGTTAGCATCAGTAGTTCTATCAGAACCGGAGAGTTTACTTCATCCACAACTCTGAAGACTTTTCTCAGTTGAAAACACGATATCACTCTCCTGTTGACGGCTTCAGAAAGAGTCTGATGGTGGTAAAGCTTCTTACTGTATTGACCGAGTGTCTTCCCCTTTTTCAAACGACGACCTCCCAGATGTTTAAGTTCTGAGATCGAACTCTTCTGAACCCGGTTTGCCTTCTGTAACCCTCACAGCTTTGTGCCTGTGTCGCTGTGGACGAGTGGAGGGAAAATGTGTTGTGGGATTTTAGTAACCGGACTGTTTGTTAAAGACCGTCCCTCTGTGTTTGGCTGACGGAGACTCAGCCGGCTCCTCCGTCCGCTCCCGTCAGCGCTGGCTGTTTTTTTCAGATATAAGAGCTTTGATTTTCTCGCCGTGTCTCAAGTGAGCAGTAAACTGTCACGGCTCAGTTACGGGCCTGTGAACGTTTTTTTCTTCTTCTTCTTCCATTTGACAGAATCCAGTGCGAACCACTGCTTCGCCCCAAAATGATTGATTACAGCCGCTTTATTTGTGAACATGGAAACAGCTCGTGGTGATCCATCTTTTTGCTGCGGCGCGGTCGTTTGATGTCGCAGTAATATCGTTATGTGTTGTTCGAGTACTTAGAAGAACAAAGCGGCATCATCTGAGACCTCCATCACCGAGCTGAGTTCAAATAATTTCAGAGTGGAAATATCGCCTTTATTCAATTACAGCGAGTGTTTTCTGAACAGCGGCGCGCACAAAACATGGATATGTGATACTTGTAGCTTATTTGCATTTAAATATGTTCATCTATCATCCTCTAAGGGTGCTAAAGACAATAAAAACACAGCTCTGATGGCTTTAAACTACAGATATGAGCTCTTTAGAAGCGACTACAGCGGAGGGGAGGTTGTGTGTTCGGCTCTTGTTAAAGATCAGTGTGTGTGTTTCAATCACGATGTCTCCCAGCGGCTCCGTGTGACATTTCCGACAGATGTGATTTGACTTTTTGCTCAGATCTGAAGCCCGTGTGAAGATTAATCTCACATGTTTTTTCGCCGCGGTGAAATTTATATTCCAGCTCAGCTCAACATAAAGACTGAGAGTTAAATGATTTTAAGTAGCTGCGCAGCGTAATTACAAAACAAGTCGTATTCGGCCCGTCGCAGCGCTGCAGCTGTACTCCGCTTCTTTTCCCAATCACACAGGTTTTGATCAAGGGACCAATTATAACAGCCACAGAAAGCTTGCGCTAAATTACCCGCCACCGACTTAAAATGGAAGCAGTTTCCTACCGAATAAATAACAACCTTTTTACTATCAGTGTAATTGCAGAAACTGGTTTTCTTTTCTTCTCTCTCCCTCCACAGCGGAGAGAAAACGACAGCCTCGTAAAAATGTTTCACACATTAAAATGCAGCGCGAGTGTTTAAACCGAGGTTCACGAGTTTATCACCGAGCGAGGACGCTTTATTTATTTATTTATTTGTTTTCATGAAGGTAATCTCTGGTTCAGGGTTTTTACATTCCCGTGATCCAATTATCCTCTTTATGTGGGATATCTGACGGTTATTGTGCAGCAGCTGGGGCACTAAAGAAAGAAAGAAAGAGAGAAAGAAAGATATCTGTTTATTTCACAGAAGCGTCTGGTCCAAGTGCTCGACCGGTGTAGCGAAGCGTGAATCAGCCTCGGGGGGGAAAGTGAGCAATCACACCGCACGGAGCAGTCGGAGGGAACGCGTTCACAGCGAGTACAGTTATTTTCTGCGGCTCGAGTTTTCGCTGCTGGTCAGTCAGAACAAAGTCACCTGAGCTCGAAGTGGAACCACAAAAAACTGCAGCGAGATTTCTGAAAAGAAACTAGAAAATCATCGACGGCCGTCTGACGCTCGCGCTCGTGTTTCTTTCTGTTCTTACATCAGCTGAGACAGATGAACACATGAACGAGGAGCTACAGGTACCAGAATCTGACTTTTTTAAAATGCTCTCTTCCTCCTCAGACTCAGAGCAGGATGACAGGCCGGTTGATGAAATTGAGTCCAAACCGCTGCTGCAATAATCGTCAGTGTGTTGCAGCAGCGCTGGACGAGGCCGGAGTCTCTCTGCACTGTTTGTCACTCTGCATTTGCAGTTTCTGCAGAAAATCTGACAGAGTGAACACCAGAAACAAAACCAAAAAACCCATGACATGAAAACCATGTAGTGACAAAACAACCTGTACTGTTTGAGGAAAAGTATGTGGACACTGGATCATTCTGTAACATGACTTTGTTCTGAGCCGGTCCATCAGATGTTTATGTGCCCGGCTGCAGGGATGTGAGGTCCAAAACTGAATTCTGGCTCACTGTCGGCGCTCCAGCTCATCCCAAAGGTGCTGGATGAGGCTGAGGTTCTGGGCTCGGTGCAGACCGGTCCAGTCCTTTCATTCCAAACCAATTCTTTCAATTATTAAAGAAATTCATTGGGGGCATTTCCAGCAGAGAGGCAGGGATGATACGCACAAACGTTTACGGCGCTCTCACAGAAAGACATTCTGCTGCTGGGAACAAAGAGCTCTGCATGTTATCACGAGTACAATTAGTGCAAAGGAGCAATAAAGGTATTGCAAAGGAATAAATAAGAGAAATAAAGAATAAATACTGCAGTAATGAGGGCAACACAGCTTGTGTCTGAATGCAAGGCAGCGAGGTTGAAGCTTTACAAGACGGCTGCAAACTTCTGATCATTTGGTCGTTTCATTGGTTTTATTGATACCAAGAAAAATGCAGAATATCAGCCGACTTACACACTTAAAGAAAGATGATTAAGCCATTTAAATCTGTCTCTGCAGTATTTTAGTAGTTAAGAAACATATCTGAAGCTAAAGTCCCTGATTTTCTTCACAGCTGCTGGTGTTAAAGGTTTAAACCGTCGCATGACGTCAAGAACTTGACCGATAAAAAAGTGGAACCCTCTTCCAAAATATCAGTTTTATCATTCACACTGAAGCGTCTGACAACCTGAATCCAGCTGAGCTGAAGCTCTGTGCTGTGTGTCGTCCACGGAGGGGAACGTACCTGCTAAGTGTTAATACATAATGCAGCAGCTCTCGCTGACGGCTAAGTGTGTCACACGGATTGGCAGGAGCAGCGCAGGGCGGCCCCGTCACAAATGAATCGAACGCTTCCAGGTTCCAGCGGGTGGACGGAGCGGGGGGATCCCACTGTGACCCAGATCCATTTTAAACGCCTCGCGCTGGGGGAGGCTGACGGACAGACGCTGGCGACGGAGAGAGCCCACGCTATGTCATTATGCTGGCAGAGCGCGGAGTGCCATGTGGACCCGCCGGTGGGACGGATCACCTCGCTTTGTCCTTGTGCGTATCCGTGTATGAGAGCCTGCTGGTGTTCACCTTCAAAAGCACTCAGGACTTTTAATGGCGGCGACGCTCAACGCTGAGATTCACAACTCAAACGCTAAAACGTGAAGTTACAGGAGAATCATTTACAATCTGATGATCTGAACATGACGAACAGGCGAGCAGATTAATCACGTTTTTGCCAAAACACGTACAATTTGATGAGACTTCTCATCAGAATCAAACGACACAAGAAGCCCCAGAATAAACCTGAACCGAACAGATCACAAAGGAAAGTTTGTCCTGTTTTTGTCTTGTCCTGTGCAGTAATGAGATCTTGTGTGTGTCGCTCTCTGAGAAAAAGAGGTTACGGTTTAATGGGTCCAACGCCTCTAAATTGCTGCTTTTTGTTTCAGCGGCTCATCTGGTCGAGTGCTCCTGATTGGCTGTTTCCTCCTGGCTGGAGAACAATCACAGTTTCCTCTGGCCGACATTTTCTGTCTCAGTATTTTATACATTGTGATACAGGACATGTTTTCTAGTAGTTCTTTTGGGTTTCTGTACATTGATACAGTTCCTTCCTGCATTCAAATGAACCATGAGAAAATGGTGCTCATGCGTCTCTTTTCTCCTAAAATAAACCTCGATCATGTTCAAGGTCACGTGAATTTGTTTCAACCCATCAGAAAATGTAGCACAGATGATGAGGACATTTCATTGGAGCGACTGATCGACAGATTGAGCTACAGATTTATTAAAAATCCAGTTTCTGTACCAAACTAGGAACGTTTCTGAGTCATATGACACGGATGGAGCTGTGCAGGGTTCAGAAAACTCAGACAGAAACTTAATTTATGAATGAAATTAAACAAAAATGGCAACCAATCAAGGAGAGATGGTTGCAAACTTGTAACAATGAAACGTTTCGGACTATTTCATTGGGTCGTTGGGAACAAAACATTTCAAAGTCTCAACAAAACATCCTCAAAATAAAATGCTGATTCGTGCGTAAGCGACAGTCACTGCGGCTGTTTTGTCTGTGACATCACGACATCAACGCTCGTCATTCTCTTCTCATCTGAGAGTCTGTATCCATCTTTGATGACTCGCTGGCATCTTGCTGATGTCACGTCTGCGTCTTCTCTTCAGTGAAACTCCTCCGAGACTCTTAATGGCACAACTCGGCGTTCTGGGTATTTAAAACATTTACACTCTGCGCGCTTCACTCCATAATGTTATTTCTCCCTGCACATGAATTAAAATGAACCCTGTGTTTCCTGGAACCATCAGTGAGTAACTTCCTCCGCTGACCACAAATCTTTTCATTTTCCATCTCAGGCTGCAGCAGAGAAACAGTCAGCGTGTCTCTGCTGCTTATTTTAACTTACTGGAAAGTGTTTTTCTTACATTCTCACAGCGGAGAGCATTCGGCCTGCACACCTTCTTACCCGTACAAGTGTCGCCGGCGTCCCAGGAAGCTTCTTCTGGAGTCTGTGAATTACTAACAAGGATAAGCACAGATTTATCTGATGTCTTCTCCGATACGTCAGAAGTAACATCACACAAAGCTGCCGTTATCCTTGCCGTGGAATGTGCGACTCCGTGAAGCGCGGGGCAGAAAAACGAGACGATGCTGAAGGATCCGTGTTGACATGCTGAGGCTGAATCATGTCCAGGTCTTCTTCGATATCTACTTCCATACATGGATGTAAAAAATGTGTTTTTTAAACGGCTTGGCTCAAATATTAATGTGTACAATATATGGCCAAAAGTTTATGGACACAAAGCCGGATCACTTACCAGCTCAGAGCCCATCAGACACTCTGGAACACCGACTGTGAGCCGATCTGAGCGTTCAAAACCCAACAAAAAAACAAAAAACACACCGCGAGAAAAGTCCAGTCTGTGCCGGCGTGTTGCTTCAGGAACCACAAGTTCTATTTCTTTCCAATCCTGCCGTCTAGAAATGATGTTTGTATGTTGCATGGAACATTTTTCTTTGAGTAAATGAAACACTACGTCTACGTGCAACGCTGGAGCGTTTTCTCGTGTCTCAACGTGCTGCTAGCTTCTTCTGCACTCTTCATGTCCTCAACCAAGTTCCACACCAACCAATCTAAACTTTTTAGTTTAGGAAGATTAATATTGGTCGTGTATAAGCTGCTCACGGTCTGAAGTGATTGATGCCAGGTTGCTTATTTCAGGCGGAAAACAAATGAAATACGTTAATTTCACGATGAAATTCCCCTTCAAACACGTGCTTATATCCAAATATCCACGATATCTTCCTCTCCTTATATACTTTATAGAAAGACACATTTTTTTAGACGTCGGCGTTGGACCTCACTAATGTTCATGTGTCTGAATTGGAGCAAATCCCTGCAGGCAGGTTCAAACACCTGTGGGGGGGAAAGCTTTGCTGGAAACCAGGAGGAGGCTGTTAGAGCTGCAGAATAATGACTATGATTTGGACCGGCGTGTTCAAAAGACACAGACGGCTTTGATATTTGGTTTGTCCACATACTAATGACTACAACGTGCATAAAAACACTGAGTGATTTCATTTTAAATTATACCGAATCCATAGTTTCAGCGCGGCAGGAAGGAAACTTCTGGCTCATTTTTTCTTTCTGTCGAACTTTCAAGTTTTTTTTATTCTGCATCTGTTCTTCCGAGCACTTAGAGAACATCTGCAGACTGCAGCTCTGTTGTGATGAAACTTTAATGGTTCAAAGCTGAAAAGCAGAATTTAATAAGACTTGTGGCACAAACACAAGACAGTATATGTCAGAAGTAATTAAGTGAAGACAGCAAACGTTCTTATCGTGGGTGAGAGTAAAAGAAAAAAAAAAGGCAGCTGAGTCTTCCAAAAATGAATCACCCCTGTAACTTATTTCCCGTAATTACACTCCGTGTTTTCCCGTAATTATATTGGTAGTTTGGCACAAAGCGACTGTTGATAAGCAGGATGATGAAAAGATTAAATAAAGGGGAGAAAAGTCCGTCTTTGTGAGGACGCCACGCGCTGGAAAATTACTGCCGAGATCTTTTAATGACTTTGCAATTACGACTCGAGCTCGGATGCCTGATGCGTTTGACAGAATGCTAATCCGAAAATGTTTATTTTATGGGAACGCGCTTCAGTTGAGACGCGGCTAATGTGAGTTCACGCCGGTTCACGCTTCGATTACGCAGTCGTGCATCGTGTGAAAATCCATATTGGAGTATAAGAAGTGGAGGAAACTCAAGGAGAGAGAGGAGGTTGTTTCCATTCCAGCTGCTCCTGTTTGTGTGTCTGTCGCCATTTCTGTGCCTATGTGTGTGTGTGTGTGTGTGTGTGTGTGTGTGTGTGTGTGTGTTCAGACAGCCCTCCTCCCCCTAATGGAACCGAGGCGACCGGCTCGGCATTACACATGAAGCCTTCCCACCAGAGGCCCCCGAGGCCGAGGATCTTTGTTTCTCCTTTATCGATTCGGGATTGTGTGTCGCAGCTCCTGGACACATCATGCGCCCCGACATGATTTTTTATTTTTTTTTT